>OZ010659.1:43337385-43937385 GCA_963932335.1 Andrena marginata | reverse complement strand
TATAGTTCACGAGATTTTCACTTGATTATTTGAGTCTTCACCGTGGACGACGACACGGATATTTATCTAGGTTTCTGATAATTTGCCAAGAAAATAAGAAGTTCTAGTTTGTTATTTCTGGAAACTTTAGAATGTATTACACAACAATTGCAGATTACATTATAAGCGTCGCAAATTTTTTAATGTAGGAATTTGGGTCTCGTGTGAACTATTTGAAAAGAATTTATCCGATGGAAGAGTTCAGTGTTCCCTTCTGAAGTACCATAACAACAAACTAGTTTTCGATAGATTGGTTACTGGATATGGAAAATATATACTGTACAATAACATAACATAAAAATGCATGATTTGTGAACCAGTAACAGTAGTGAAATCGGACCTCCATCGAAAGACCTTGTACCTACTCTGTATAATGAAGCATATTAGGAATTGCAAAACAATATGAAATCGCTAATTCAGTAAAATACAACACATTTTTAAAAACGCACAGATGCAGAGGAAAGGGTTCTAGAAATGTACGGGAATGATAAAGAATTTTATGATCGTTAACAGAAGGGTCCCCCTTTACACCGCAGCAATGCTCCATCAAATACATCAATCAGGGTTAAAAATACAAAATTTCCCAAACAATACAGAATGTACTACCTTTGTATTGTAATCTACACCAATATTAATTAAAGAACAAACTCAAATTACTGTGCAAATAACATCAACGAACGTTATAGCAAACATTGCGCCATACCACAACCAATGAATGAAAAGAAACTAGCTTCGCTCAAAAATCAAGTATTTTTTTTTGCGAATTAATTACAAGGAGATGAATACAAATTGTGACTACTTAGTACTTTTGCCTAATGTTTATTAATACTATACTCTGCAAAAATTTTTTTTTTGTTGATAAAATATACATACATATATATACATATGTATATGACGGCGCCACAGTCATCTGGTGTGTAGGCGTTTTTTTCTGTGGTTTTGCAGTTATTGCAAAAAGCGGAGGTTCGGATCGACTTGAAATTTTGACAGCATGTTCAAAATATATTGCTTTCTATCCTGAACCTCAACATTAAAGTGTAAAAACTCTAGTTTCTAAGATAAAAAGAGAAACAGACAATTGTGCAGTCAAAAAGCGACATTTATCGTAAAAATCATCTTCTTCCAGTCGCTATTTTAATAATTTTAGTTCAATTCTTTTTTTCGAGGGTCAGACCGAAATTGCAGGCGACTTGGATTCGACGTGGCATGCTTTAAATGCATTCTGTGGCTACTTCCCGCATTTTTTTAATATTCAGCCATACTCCGATGATATTCTCTATTATTTCTGTCTTATTTGTAATAATTTTATTCCCGCCCTTTTAAAAACAAGTGAGATTTATATGTTGAAAAATTACTCACAATATTACCAGATGTTGTAACTAATCATTAAATGAGAAACAATAAAATTCATGCACTGCTACTTTATAATTACAGCCACGACATTCACAGATCCTGAGGAAAATTTTTTGAGTACAATAATTTGGCCACCCTCTGTATGTATGAAAAAAAAATTTACTATACGCAATAGTAATAAACATTGTATAAAAGGAAAAGTCTTTGCTTGCTTTCATCTCCTGGTAATTAATTTACAAAAACTACTTATTTTTCGAGCGATTTGATCCCTGAAGCCGGGTATCCATCAAATGCGCATTTCTGACAAACGGTTGCGTTGAAACATATGCTTGCCAGCAAAAACGTATTCGCGAGCATTCGTCGTTGGTCCGTCAATGACGATGCTTAGGTCATTTGCCTCGACTGAACGAGCGCGATCAGCGAATTTCTTTTCATGTACATTGGCCGGAACGCCCGCAACGTTCGCGAGCATTTTGCGCGGCCGGTAGATACTCGGCTTTATAGACCGAATAATTTTGCTACCAACATCTCCCTTTGAATTTTAATTCAGATAACAGAATTGCGATTTTCCCCGGACTGAAATTTCAGTAGGCTCCTGGTGCCCATTAAATAGTTGGCGAAGGAAGAGGAGATTTGTCCGCCATTGGAGCGTCTCCAACTAGCCTTGAACTCGCCGTTGGATAAGCAGGCACACACAGGTGGGTGCGACCAATGCGTCGTAACGAAAGGAGCCGGACACCGCGATGTCAAGTGTGTCACGCGAGTAAAACGTTCGCCCGGTTTATTGCCGTGCAATTATGCTGCCAATCCACGAGGCATTCGTCAGAGTCGCTTATACGAGCCTCCGAGCCGCGCATCGGCGCGCGTCACGTTTTATTGATGTTAATACGGTCGTTCAAAGGACCCTTCTCGCGTTTGCCACTCGACACCGCGATTGGCTAAATTTACCCACCACTGTTGCGAAGGAGAGGTCAGGCTCTCTCAGGCGAACTTTGATCCGCGGAATCAAGGCCTCTGAGGATTAAATTGGGACGGGATAGAAATTTAACTTCGAAACCGAATGTAAAATTAATTTCTCGAGGCGTCGACCGAATAAATGTTCGATGAAAGTTAACTCTACCATCCGGTTTTTCAGGGCTTAATTTCGCATTGATTAGCTCTTCCACCCAGGCCCGGATTAAAGGGGGGGCTAGGGGGGCTGCAGCCCCGGGCCCCACTTTCAGGGGAGGGTCCCATTCTAAGCGATTAGCTCACTACCCCCCCTCCCCGCTGTTTAACCAGGGGGGGCCTCGAAGGTTTGATAGCCCCGGGCCCCAAAATCTTAATCCGGGCCTGCTTCCACCCCGCCCCAATATTTGCCAGAAGTTCTATTGGGAAGTGCACATCTATCGAGGTTTTATGAGGAAATGATTGTATATGTAAATGAACCTGTTTTTAATCCATTTTTTTTTTTGCAGATTTGAGGGTGCTTGTTTGTTCGAATAACCTCCATGTGAAAGTCTTATTAAAGTCATTCGTAACTGCGTACGTTAATGCTGTTTGCAATTAAGGACAATTATAGCGAGTGAAATATGATTATGAAATACGACTAAATTTGCTGAGAAACTATTTCAATCACAAGTTTGAAAGTTTCCTTGTATATTTGTAACACACACATGGACAAAATAAACTGCCATAATATTCTCAGCGCTTGTCTAAGCAAATCAGTTTTGAAATATGCAGAGCAGAAAGTATGACTTTTTAATGATAAAACTTTATGAAATATGATTCAGTTTTGAGCTTGGTGCATGATAATAGTCTACTTTTCTTCAAATTTATGTCTGAAATGAGATACAATATATTACCCGCCTACTTAAAATGATTTTAGAGATATATATTCTTACGAGTAAGGAATTCAACTTTCAAAAAAATTAAATTAAAAATGAAACGTTGCTTTTGGCTCATCTATATGACTATCATTAATACATAAAAAAAACTATGTCTTATTGCGATCATAAAAGTATACCTACTTATACAAAATTAAATATCCAAGAAACAAATTTTCGGTTAATCGATTTTTTTTCGTACGAGTGCATTAATTGATGAATAAAATTTGAATTTTATTCATATCATGTTTTAGTCATTCTCTTTCCTATTCACTCACATAGCATTACCATACCGAACACGAAAGTGCATATCGGTCTAAAATCCCAAATTTTGATTATTACAGAAGTAGAGATTACTCCACAGAACCTTGACCAGTACAATCCAAGGCCCCGAAGATTAAACTGGGACGCAAACTTGCCTTCGAAATGTGAAATGCAAATTTAATTACCCGAGATATCAGCTAAGTAGGTAAGAATTCGGTGAAGGTCGGTTCTTCCCTTATCATTTCTAAATGGTACTATTCTGAAATGACTTAATAGAGACGAGTAAAAAGCTAAATGTCAATTCTGTGGGTGTCACACTAATTACATTTCATGATTCACAATATTTCTATTCTACATCTATGCAATCATTAATTAATTCCTCAATTTCCTTGTCATGCTACATAATCTTGACAAATTACTTTACAGTTTGGTAATTTTCTGTTATTAAACCCATCAATTTAATGTATACGTTTATTTTTCCCTATTGCTCCATCTGCCATGATCTCTGACCGTTAATCTCACTTTAACCACTAAAATTGATAATACAAATCATAATAAATGAAGGAAATATTATTAACCTTCATATTTGACTACTTCGCAGTCATTGTTTATTAATTATTTTCGACGTGGTATACAGAACGGGGGCCGATAAAGGGGACACGGTCGCTAATGGGGCCATTCAACTGCGTGCATTTGAAAATTCAGCATTTTATAAAAAGAAGCATAGCTTCTTGGAGAAAATGACGACTTTCGCTAACAACAAACGCGTGACTTGGACGGTCTCGATACGTTGATATGTAACGCGAAGAATTCACGAAGCGTATTGGAGAAAACGCATAGGATGCGCGCGCCTCGTGACTAAACTCTCTTAATCTTTTTCCGGTTGGCGCGCGCACCTGCAGGAAAGTGCGTTCCTTTCTTTCCTGTGTTTAGTGTTTTCACACCTGACAGGAAGGTATCATTAGAAATTCTGTCGCAGAAGCTCGAACCACTCTGTATTCCCAGCATGGTTCCATCTGTGCACGACGAAAGTCGATTTGCGAAATGCCCGCGGTGGAAATCATGCCAGCGCAAATTGCATTACGCTCGTCGATTTTATCATTAACGATTTCCAATTACTGATTTGTTCGCGGCGTAAAATCCTTACGTAGCGAGCGGCTTCCGAAGCTGTATAAATAAACTGCTCTTAGTTGTTATTCGTGGCAGGCTTGTTTCTTTAACTTTCACCCCCACGATTCATATTTTTCCCCAACGCTGCATACGTGGTTATTAATATAACTCACCGTAAAATCTGAGTCCTTTGTTAGAATCATCAAGCCAGACAAAAATCACACATTTCTTTCATTGACAATGAAACTTTGTGTATCAAAAGAGAATATGGAATCGGGCCTCTTTTCTTGTAAACACCGGTTTCTATTCCATGCAAATGCAAATTCTGTTTTTCACGAAGGTCGCTCGTGGCCGTGGTTCCGTGGTACATAATTTAAATATCGGTCACGATTGTTAAGCGTTCTCGGGTGTTGCTGAAAAACGCGCATACACGCAGCGTTAGAAAGTTCGTGAACAAAAAATGGATTCCTTGTAAAACCGTGACCATCGCGTGAAACGTTTTTGCCTCGCTCGAAAGGAGTCTTTAATCTAGGTAATAAGTAAAGCGCTCGATTCGCGGAATGCGCGTGCGAGCGTGAATACGTGGGACGCGTAAAATGCGGATCTCTCTATATTCAAACGCTGTTATCTAAAAAATGGTTGGAAGTACGAAAGAATTATATATTCCGCAATTGTAGAAAATTGAATGCCCTTTTTAATATTATTTGAACGAAATTTCGATAGGGCTTACAGATTTTGAGAAATTCTTCAAATTCAAAGCATTGATGAATTCTAAACTTTAAGGCCTGGTCGGCACCCTTTCTTGTTGTCCGCTTGCAATAGTCTTTGTCAGGAACTATTTTTTTTATGAAATAGAAGCATATTAGGGGGTGAGAGCAAAAGAAATCGCAGGTTGAAAATAAGGGCCGCCTTAGTCTACAGTGGTGTCTTCACAAATGATTGGATCTCCTGTCTCCAAAAGTGATCATCCGCTGTTCCCTCTACTACTTACTTTCTCTCGTAATTGCCGCGGCGAGTGAGAGGGTAATAATTCGTGGCTTGTCGCCGTCGCATGCCCGTTCACTCGTTCAGTCCCTCTCGCTCGCTACGGCAGAGAGCAAAGGCAAGCCGAATATACTAGTTGTCTCGAAAATTGATCACAGCCGGTCTCAAGGATCGATCACTTATTGAAGCATAACTGCATTTATAACCTTAACACTGAATGTGGAACGTTGAACGTGTGAAATTCTACTTTTTGTTCAGTAGTTAAGAACACTTTTACGCTGTCAAAGAAAACTAGAATACTCATAACCGAAAAAGGCTCTTCAAATACAACTCAGTTCTATTTAAAGATTTTTCTTGCTAGAATCAACGAACGAGAAATTATTTCAGATGGTAATTTTCATGTATTTATGTGTTCAATGCACCAGCATTCCAGTAAATCATATAACGGTAGTCCATCAGATGGAATTTTTAATTAGCTCCTTTACTTCCGTCAAGATCTGAGGAACGATAATGTATCAGACACATGAAAGAGCATAAGTCTTGAATAACAAAACTGTTTAAGCGAATGCATGATGAATACGCGTAATTGTTAAATGTACAGACTGTTCTCCTAACTCTAAGTCTTTATTGGAACACAAAGTTCGTTGAGAATGCTTTAATGCTATTGGCATAAATTGCTTATCAAGTCCCATGAGGAGATTGCTTATCAATTGTAAGGAGACCTTTCGTTTCACACTGAAACGGGGATATAAAAATGTAAACAGGAGTATGAATCAAGAATCCTAAATAGAGTTGCTATTTTTGTACACATTATTAAAATTTAAGAATTACTCGAAATAAGTTTTAAAATAATGCAGGTGTGATGTTTTGTGCTCCCAGTCATACTGATTTCCAAATCTCGTCTGCCTACAGAATGTCCTAATTTACTATACTTCGCACTATTAGCATTATTCAACACATGTACTTACTGTTTTAAGAATTTCTTCCAGTAAATGTTGTTCAGACCTTCCAGGGTTTCATAAACAATAGCTTATTTATCAACGATTCTGTTTAAAATTCTCCAGTTACATCACCATTTATCTTATTATGAAATATTTCAAATTTTCCCAACGATACGAAACGAAAAAATCGCTTACATAACGAACCTCAAAAAATTTCTCCAACACTCTGAACACATTTATAAGAATCTTCTGTAACGAACTGAGTAAAGCATTCTCCGTACGCATATAAAAAGAAAAGTCGCTTTAACTGCGAAAATAATTGCCTCGAAAAATATTCTTTTTCAATCTAAAGATAAAATTTCTTAATTCATATATTTATACGCTTTAATTAATTATCGTTATAGGAAATACCGTACTTTAAAAGCTAAACAATGAAATACCACGGGACTATAGCCGGATAATCAGGTAACGCAATTAGAGACAAATTTCCCGCAATGCGTTCAACATCCCACCTGCGTTATCGCTGCGAATCGCCATTTTTTGTCCGTTCCAACGGCTGAGTCGAGCGCCTACCACTTACAATGCCGCAGCTTTCAATCCGTTTGCGAATTCTGTTTCGCCCATTACGAAATGCCGTACGGTATCTGTGCCGAGGCGAATGCTAGCGTAAATTTTCCCCGAGTCAATTTAAATTTCGCGGGGAAGCGACACGGCGCTGATTACGCGCAGGAAGGGATGGGCCCGAACCCTCCCACTTTGCTGATCTAATATTACTTACATTATTTTAACTAATCACTAATTAGCTACTTAGGTATTAGGGTTGAGTATTATAACAGCGTTTCAGCTGTACCCCGCGCTTTACGCAATTTGTTTTACTCTCCAACTATTATCTAATACACTACAATTGTTTACGTAATAAAGGCAACATAATAATAATAATTTGTATTTCTGGTTTAAGAGATTACGTGGTTTAAACCATAACGGCATCAGAATCTAACACGAAAAACTTATTTTGAGGGTCGTATAAACGAAATTATATTACCGGTAAAAATGGACCCCGCGTTCGCCATCCACTGTCAAAGCTATCCGCCGTTCAAGGGTTAACCGATGAAAACTCGGAGTTAACGTCCCACGAAAGCCGTGGGAATATTTTCCAGGGGCAGGTATGCGACTCGAGACCGATAAGAATCCCGACTTTAATTCCCTCCCCACGAGGATGCTTTCGATTTCCATCGTGAATCTCCACCGACACGCGCGCTACATACGTACACTGTAGGGGGGATGCAGAAGGCAGCGACGACGTGTACGTGTACGTACGCGTATCGTTAAGGGCGGGGACTAACTAACGTCTAATCGACGAGCCTAACGACCCAACTAACTATACGCGATACACGGTGCTGCCAACAGCAGCAGCAGCATCTTCGCATAACGATCCCTGCCGTACGCTGCCTGTTAGTCATCGCTGAATCATGATCCAGTGATACACGACCTCCCGAAAAAAATATGCGTGGAAGACTTACGATGCATACGATAAATACACCCTGTAGTTTGTCCTTCCAGGCTACTTCCGCGCGTGTACTAAATAGTCACTTATCTACCTTTGCGTTTGTGTTTTTTCCACTGTAAGGGGTGTGAGAAACAACCACCAGAATTTGTATTTACATTAACTACCAGATTACAAAGCGCTTGGCTTTTTCTGTCATTTTAATTTTATTTAATGTATAGAAGAAACCGAGGCACAATAATTGGACATTTCTTGAAATCGGGACATCTTTTTAGAAGCTGTTACTTAGCTTCACTCGTGAGCTTGCTGGTTAGTTAGTTTGTAAGGATGAAATCTTGTAAGCTAATTTTGACCTAAATATTAAAAATACCGTTCAATGTAAAACGGCATGAGTTTCAGAAAAATATGACAAAATAAAATCAACAACTTGTAATCAGCGAAGATATTGAGATATTTCGCTTCGTAGTCAAGTTTTTTTACGAAAGTACCATACATTACGGTTTGCAAATCCAATAAGCCTCGCAAAAATGACTGCGAGTAACATAAACCATATCAATTGCTGGCAAAAGTATTGAAATATGTAACATGAAATTAACCGATAATAAGGCACAGTTATTTCCATGTACGTAATCAATTATTTACACAATGGGTTTACAAGATATCTTAACAATATTAATGCAGGATTATTGGATTACGGTCATACAGGCCTGAGTACCTCAAAATTTTTTAATTTCGGTCACGAGTTTAACCAGTTACGTTTGAACTTATAGTTCTCAAACACCCTATGTATATATTGAGAAACTTGTTACACATTTTCTAGCGTTACGCCTCCTTCGAACCACCCCGTTTTCCATTACATAGATTAATATCTGGACAACAACTAATGCGCCGCCATTAATAATAGCTTCAATAATTCTTTGCGTTCGTATGTTTTGCGTAAAGAAACCCAGGAATTTTCTGGAAAAGAACTGTTAACACTGACAAACGATTTCCTGCAGCAGCAGTTTCGATTATCGATTAATTTCTTTTTTTAAATGCATACATCTCATTATTCATAAAGCCTGTAACACGTGTTATGAAAATTTTACATTTCTAACGCTTTCATTAACTTCCAAGTTTATTCCTAGTTTATTATGTGAATTCTTAAAATATTGCTTAACTTTTACCTTTATCGTTTGATGAGGTAATCATTTACCCATAAACTGTAACATTTATATCTACGATATAAGCTTCTAATAAATAAAACAAGTTCCCTAGTGATTTTAAAGGAAAACTGTTATTCTGCTCATTAAATAACATAAAGCCGTCGAAGCATTGTAAACTGACAATTTGTAAAATTCCAAATTCAAAACCCCCTAATTAAAATTGCCTCAGCACATATAACGGCCTATACCTACAAGTATTTCTACTTCGGAAAACATGCGCTCGATTTTCTGAACGACCTGAAGCAGCAAAATTACCTAAAAACGCTCCACCGTGAAACAAGAGCATCCAAAGGTTTATCTTTCATCTCGAAACAGAGGTTCTGAACAAAGTGTTGGAAGAAAAAGCGTGCGATCATGTAGCGCCGCACGCCGCGCCGGGGCAATTTCAATTTCCATCGCGGCGTTCGTGGACCGAACGAAAGGTAGGATGGAAATTATTATCACCGGCGAGGGCCTATATTGGAATAAATTAACGCGCTGTATGAGGGGCTCGATGGCAAACGGCTTCATCGTGTAATCGTGAAAAATGCGTAATACGTACTGCGTCCCGCGGTGCTACGGGGCCCTGTATCTGTTCCGCGCGTTCGTGTCGTTAATGCATAATGCACCAGCGCGTCTTCTTCGTATACGAGCTACCAGACACGATCGTTTCCCAATCATTAATCGATCGCAGCAGCATTAGATTAAAGGGACGGCCGTCGCCGCAGCTGCGCAAATTATGACTCGCGGCGTCCAGCCAACTGCCAGTCCAGTGATTTTCACCCCACAATATGTTGTATTTTTCTTCGCCATCGTCGCCGGGGCAGAGGAAAAAAGTTAAGAGATCCCGTGATTTAAGTGCTCCCTTTTGTAAGAAACAGGTATCGCTTCGATCGTTCGTCCTGCAGGTATATGCTCGCGAAAAGTGGAGCATACGATGCTACATACAATACATACCCAGCTATGTAGGTACGCACGGAGTACCAACGAACGATTTGCGTGTTGCAGTGAAGAACGTGCGAATCTGGGGAATCGATCGAAAAGTAGCATCCACGAGAACGTTGGATATTGTCGTGAGTCAAAATGTTGGTAACAATATTTTGTCGAACTGTCGAAATATCGAGTAGAGTGGTACAGTGGTACCTAAATACTACTGTTGGACTCTGCTTAGTTAGGGGGGTCTGTTACTAACAAGGGACCACCGCGAATCCGCACGCACCGATTGGAACGCAACTTTGTGGGTTTATAGAGTTACCCAAAACAAGAACAACGGTATGTTTCATTTATACCCAACTGCCCTTTAAGGGTGTGAGAACTGACCTCAAGATCAAATAGCCACTCCCACTTTTTCGCGTATAACTCCTAAGGTATAAGAGACAGAAGAAAGTGTTTCAAAATTTTAATGGTGCACTAAACGAGCCACACTAGATCACTTGCCAAACCTCGAATTTAATAATCGCTATCCCTACAGAATTCGCGCCATGAAGCTCTCCCTCTTTGAACATACACACTCGGAGCTCTCACTATTGTTAGGTACACCTCTACGACCTACCGTTCACGCGCGTAACTTTTACATCATATTTCGTACTGTAGATTACCGCCCTGCAATACTGGCGCGTAATTAAGACTGAACCTGTATTATGTGTTAATTAATATATTAGTTTCGCGTTGCCACAGCGACAAAAATATTCTTCTTCCTCAGCGAGACAGCCGAGAGCGAGCGGCTAGCACCGGATTAATAATTGGCGGCTGAACACGTCGGTTCGATAGCCGGCGAAGTCACGCTGTACCGGTTTAACGTTACAATATTCATTAGGCGTAACGATAGCCCCGATATTTTCCGTACGGCTCCACGTGTGCGTGTCCGTTGTAACGCGGTGTAACATGGTGTAAGAGCCAACGGGTACGCAACGACGACAGTCAGCGAGAATCGCTTTAGACCCCATCCACGGCCATGATAGTACAATAGAACCCCGATACCTGTCACCTCGATACTAATCACCTCGATACTAGTTCCCACGATATTGTATAGTCCTCTCGATATTAGTCCCCTCGATACTAAGGTGGAGGTCGGGATATATTTCAGTGCGACTGAGGGCTAACTCCCACCATGACACATGCCCCTGCCTCGGCGTTAATTTTCTTAACGCTCTCGCTCCCTCTGGTGCTACGCCACGAACACGCGTCAGGCTCACGGGAGGGGACCGATTTCCCCTCGATCGCTGTAACAACTTTAGACCGGCCAATATATTTGACCTCCACCATAGTCACCTCGATACTAGCTCACTCGATAATAGTCCCATCGACGCTTGCATATAACTCTCGTGTGTTGCATTTCGTAGAGAGAATAAGCCAAGTACAAAGTGACAGTAGAAGGGGTTACGCACCTGATTGGTTACCCCGATACTCGCACGCATTTTCAGCCCCATAGTTTCGCAAGGATCGAAGTTCTATCGTACCCATTCCTCGTACCCGTTACAGACCATGGATTTCTCATACCTTCGACTTACACGTATTTTACGGCACGTTTTATACTCTCTTCACGAGTTCTTTTATGACGGCCCTCGTAGTTTACGACTCTTTTTTCGCTCTGCATTCTTTCGCTGCGAACAATTGCGCTTCATCGCATTCAGTATCTTCAATTGCATTTTTCAATCGTGACACGCGATGCTAATCAGACTTATTGTTTTCAATCTCGTGTCTTCGCGAATATTACAATAATTAAATAATTCATAGGGGTTGATGACATCAAGAAGACTTCAACGCTATTTTCTCCGTTCGCACGTGAGGTGGAATGATGTTGAAAGTCTACTTCTACTTGCTCCGTGTGCATGATTCATGAAGTACACCCTCCAACACCCTACATTTTAGCTTGGAAGGTCTTATCACAAGGTCGAAGGTCCATATATTTTCCATTCGAATCCCGTTTTTGGTTTTGTGCATTCTGCGTTAAGATTAATGGGGACTGAATGAGGAGTGGAATAAGTGAGGACCGAGTTCTTAACTCTCTATATTTTTTCAAGAGGCATGTCCTGGTGCTTGTTATAGGCTAATTTTGAATCTTGGATGATTTTACGAGTTCGCTATAGATGTACCAGCAAGTCAGCAGCCTAGAGACGCATTAAGCATATTTTAGAAACAAAAGTTACCCCCTGCCCTAGGATTCTTCTAAAACTTGCAAACGTTACAGTGAACTTAAATGGGCCAAGTAGACAGAGTCGTTCAAAACTACATTAAGAGGTTATTCCTAGTCAGGAGGCCGAAAGTAGCGAATATATTTTTACAGAACTTTTTGCACTCAAAAGAGTAACATTTAAAGAACATTTGGTAACGTTTTTGTAGAAAAATATTCACGTTTATAATAAAAATACATTGACATCCAAGATGCCTTTTTAAAAACGGTGAGCAAGATATCTCAAAAACTACTGCACCAATCTTTCTGAAATTGTGTGGGTTTATCTTTTATATAAAAATCTACTGCATGACGGGGGGATTTTTTTCATTGTATAGTTTCGATTTTAGCGACGAAAAACAGCCCTTAGTGAAGACATTTTTCGTTGATATAATCGAAACTATACATTGAAAAAAAATCCTTCTGTCATTCGGTAGATGACAAAATTCCACAAAATTTCAGAAAGATTGTTATAGTAGTTTTGAGATCTTGCTCACCGTTTGTAAAAAAAGCTTCTTGGAGGTCGTTGTATATTTATTATAAACGAAAATATTTTTTACAAATAAATTACCAAATTTTCTTGAAATGTTAGCTCTTTTAAGTGCAAAAAGTTCTATAAAAATATGCTTCCGCTTTTTCAAAAAAAATTCGCCTCTTTTCGGCCTCTGGCTAGGTATAACCCCGTAATACATTAGCGACTACACAACAATGCTCTAACTGTTTCTTGTTTTCTTGAACTCAACTGCGGAACGACGTCTGCTTCAACGTAGAGAACATGATGTGCCCCACAAATGTGACTCGTTATTACAAGGTGAGGAGTTTAATGCAGTAAGGTCCTCGAAAATGTAGAAACATGGTTGAATAAGTGCAGCCTTGTAAAGATTGGCCAAAACACATTTGGTTGCTTGTATCCGCAAGAACATTGCATTACACACCATTTGAATAAATCTCATGTTAGACACTATAGCTCTGCAAAACAGAGTAGGTACTAATTTTTCAAAGCAAATCTTAACAGTAGCGTGAGACCTCGACTTCCACCATTTCCTTTATCACTTCTACTAAAATTTATGAATCAATATTCAATAGTTAAGCCATTGTTAAACTCTCTTAGGCATCTGAAGAAGTTCACCAAACTGTAGAAAGGTCAGATTTCTTTCAGCTGCGAAACAATTTAATCCTTTGCTATCACGTAACGTCCTTCGCCCCTAACATTAACACTCGTATTCGTGTAATGACGCTAATTATTATATAGTAAAAAAGCGAGTGTTTTATTTACAGCCCATAAGAATGATGGGCAAAAGGAAAGTAACGAAAAAGCTTGACAAAAGAGCTGATAAAAGAGAAAGCCATTGAACCTCGGAAGCGATCGTAAACCCGAGGAATGAAGATTCAGGTTCCCCGCGGCAGTTACGCCATAGTCTTATTAATTAACGCGAAATGCGGACCCTCGCAGCCACGATTGATCACTGATGGGTCTGGGCGACCTTTTTTCTCGTCCCGCCGAATTAATCTCGCTGCGAAGCAAGGACGCGGGGGAAGGAGAAGGGATCGGAAGATTAAACTGTCGATAATTGAATCTACCCTCAAACAACGAAGTTTGCTCGATAGTCCTGGCGACTAGACTTCATGACTCGTGCGATCTAATGAGAAAATCGAGACACTCTTCTATCCCAAACGCTTTTATTTCGCGAAAGCTGGAAACCGGACTGCTTGGCGTGCGAATGCACGACACTTTAAAATTTCAAAAGCCATTCTTAGGACTTATTTTTCTACAATCTATTACTAAAAGTGCGTTCTTCGAAGACTGATATGAAACGAAAATCGTGACAAAATACTAATTTGAGATGAAGTTCCTTCGTGGTTGTCAAGATGTGCTGAAATGTAATGAAAGAATTGATTTTAAAATCTTCACAGTACGTCCTAAGGTGTACTGTTTACAGTGAAATTGTGGCGTTTCCAGTTAAATATTTCTTCTCATTTTACACTAACCGAAAAATTTCAT
The DNA here is from genome assembly GCA_963932335.1 of Andrena marginata. Classification (NCBI taxonomy): domain Eukaryota; kingdom Metazoa; phylum Arthropoda; class Insecta; order Hymenoptera; family Andrenidae; genus Andrena; species Andrena marginata. The sequence goes on along the minus strand of OZ010659.1, from coordinate 43,922,967 downwards.
GCATAGTAAAACTTTCGAATTTACATGGCAGCTATCTTCTTGCAAAATATTCTTTCAAGAGTTTGTATATCTTAAAATGTAGTATCAAAATTTTAAAGCTAAATTGCTTCTTAGATTTCTCGAATACCACTAGAAATCCTGACTCCTGAAAAATTAATATCTTATAATGACTTTTATTTTACTTCGCTCCTCGAAAAACTCATTTTCAGTCCATTAAAACATCTCAATAAAAGAAACGTTATTGAACTCAAAAATAAATAATTGTAAAGATAACCACACTTCTCAAACCAGCACCGTGGTTATCCTCTTTAATTGCTCCTCGAAATAGTGGGTTCTACGGGATGTAAATTTTAATTGCGCCTCATTTCGTATTTAATAATGGTACTTATTGCATGTTTTTATTCATATCTCTTCATCGGCCATGCAATTCAGCTGCTAATCACGCGACCACACACGCTCCTTAAACAGCCTTTTTAAACATCGATGATCGAATAATAACCTTTTGTATCCCGCGAAAAGACGTGATTATTTCAGGTACGCGATTCGTGCTAATCAAGTTCCCGCGAGTATTAAACTTTAACAAGAAATTCCTTTTATCCGTCATGGTTGCTGGACATAATTTAAACATTCAAATCTAGGATACGATTACGTTTGAAACTTCTATTAGTCTAAAGAAGAGCCACCACTTTCTCGTAAAAATCAGGTCTAGAGAAAAAAATACGTGCATGCCCAAAGATTACCGGGTGCAGAGGCCAAAACTGGAAAAACGTACATCAGAAACCTGCATTTCATGCTTATTTAGTTACATTACTCGCTTGGGTAACGGTATACACGATCAGCATTTCACTAGACACTAGACACACACGCTATCTAGGGCGTATTGACAGTCCATAAGCTGCCTCTTTATTCGTTTCATGTAATGAGTTGCTTCCTATCCCGGTTCTTCAGAGTCATCGTGACCTGAGCACAGACTCCCTTCATCGCCCACTTCGCGCACCCCTCCCTGCTCAACAGACATAACGAAATATGCACATACACGAAAGTATTCGAATTACGCCAGGAATATTAAACGAAACCAGAATTAACAAAAGTGAATTCAAAGGTGGTGTTCTCAAAAAGCCTTATACACAAAAATTTGATTCCACTTTTCCGACTTATCGTTGCATTAAGGGGTTATGCCTATTTGTAAGGTCTGAAAACACAAGTATTTTCGGGATTTTTTTTTTTTTGAAAACTTGAAGACTTTTAAATAAACTGTTGTATGTATATTCGAAAGTACATATTTTAAAGTTCTTGTAGTTTTTTTGCAATGCGATATCTAAATAAGTAATGGAATTATAGGCGATCTCCCGGCAACGTTTTTTTATTTAAACACTTTACAGTGACCACTGTAGCTTTGACCTGGTTCATCAGAAATAAAAATTTCGAAAAATTGTTTGTTTAAAAAAGCCTTCAAGTTTTTCCCCCCAAAATTCCCGAATATACCTACATGTTTTTTCAGACCTCACAGGTAGGCATAACCCCTTAAGAGTCGCCCCTTTTTATTGTAGTATGTGTCGCTACTTTTGTGGTATCTTGTTTGCAAAGGTCTAACAACGAACTTGTTTGACGTCGATGGGTATCGAAGACGACAATAGAGCGTTTCTCTCCATGGTGAGCGAGTCGACGTCATTTTTCCCTACCCCCTTTTGTGGGACGCGAGAAATAGCGGGCATAACTGTTGCGCACTGTCCTTATCTCGTTGTCAGTCTACCGTAAACTTGACTTTACGAGCGCTGCACGACTGCCGCGCATAGCTTTTTCGCGGTTTCCTCTGCATTTCGCCCCGTCTCGCCGACGTAACGGTTCTCCGTTGCAACTTGTCGAGCTCGTACGGCAGGAAGATCGAATCCCCCTCGACCGGCTGGCATTTTTCCATTGAAGAAGTGTGCCACCGGAAAAACGCCACCGTTTTCATTGCGGTAGCTCGAACGCCGGCCAAAACTGCGACTCCTCCAATCCATCGTAGTAGAATTGCAAAAATATAGGTTCTAACATCGCATTTGTTCATCTACTTGTTGGATGGAGTCAATATTTATTGTTAGAGAAAATAACATACGTTGATATACGCGTGCAGGCACTAACAAGAATATCTGCCAACGCGCATGCGTACACCAGAATTTTACATAATTAATTAATGTTAAAGTGGAAATGGCCGATTATTGACCACGTTAGTTTAAACCTTGATTGTTATACTTTAGTCAGTACCATCTATGAAAGGTTTTTAAAAATTTTCGATTTCATTCATTTAGGTTTTTGTATGCAGCACGATATAGGACAGCGGAAATTTAAAAAATTATGAAACTTTTGGGACATGTAGGGGATAATATAGATATGACATAATATAGATAATACATTGTATTACGCAATTTGTTTTTGCTGTCCAAATTCACACTGAAGGGGTGAAATTGACCCCTGAAAATCCGGTTTGTTTTTCGATTTCCTGTTATAATTCGCGAACTGTAAGAGCTGTAACTTGACAAATGATAAGCCTAATTAAAAGAAGTAACTTTTGTCTGAAACCTTTGCTTCTGTCTCTTACAATTCGCAAGTTACCTATAACACATAAAAAAAAATTTAAAACAAATTAAAACCGACTTAAAATAAGAAAAATGCACTAAAAAGTAAAAAATATTTTTCCCTCAATTTTTATGCCGGCGCCTCATCATTTTCACTGTGTAAATCTGGCAGTGACTTAAAAAAATTGAGAATAACAGATTTTACATGTGGGAAAAAATTATTTTTTACTTTTTAGTGCCCTTTTATTTTTTTGAAGCCGGTTTTAATTTTTAAAATTTATTTATTTTGAACGTTTTAGGGCGAATTCCACCTACGCCCAAATCGCCCGCGATTTTCATTAAGGTAGCTTTTCCTATACGCAACTGAAGTGAACGTCAAGAATTTCAAAGTCGATGTTCTCGAAAATGGAGCGCAATATCAAAAAATTTGATTCCTCTTTCTCGACTTATTTACTTGTTATAAGTCGAAAAGACACAGTAACTTTTTTTATATCGCGCTTCATTTTCCAGAAAATCAACTTTGAAATTCTTCTCATTGCGTCCAGTCGCGTGTAGGAAAACCTACCTTAATGAAAATCACGGGCGATTTGGGCGTAAGTGGAATTTGCCTTTAGTTATTTAAGTTATATAACTACACTTATGTGAAAAAAATTCTACACAAAGAGCTGCTCGTAAAAAGAACTGTTTACTAAAAATAGAAGATTCCAAAAGTAAGCGACATGAAAAAGTGAGAATAAGGATGTACCCAACTCGTTATATTGGGTCTACAACTCAACGCCCGGAAATACTCTAAAAGACGAGAATACATGAAGTACAAATTACGTATTCAGGCGAAGTTTCAATTTACCAGCACTGGCAAAGTGTTGAGCCAATATTGACGCCGTGTTGAATGGGACCACCGGGTCGTCGCCCGCTTTCGAATAAAAAAAAGATCAAAATCGGTCCATATGCTGAGGAGTCATGCACGGCCAAACATAAAAAAAGAAAAAAATATACACGGGTCGAATCTATAACCTCGTCCTTTTTCAAATTGATTAAAAATCGGAAAATAGCCTGCTTTCAGGGGTCAATTCCACCCCCTTGAATTAAATTTTGGCACCAAAAAAAAAGTTGCGAAATATGTACCTATGTATTCTCTACATATCCTCAAAGTTTCATAATTTTTTGAATTTCTGGGTTGAAGATCTTCCCTTTTTAGTAGCGCCTATCTATAATCCTGGGCTATTTACTCGGTATAGTCTCTGTTCATGGAATTTACTCGAGTTTATATTATGGTGCTCTGTTTAGAACGAAAAATAGGAGTTTATGATCATTGTCCTTCGTGATTACACGCGTGTGCGAGTTTAAGTGTGCTTATGCTTGCACGGAAGCTTATGGCTCCTACTCCCATGGCGAATATTATGGGGATTACAACTTTATCTTGATGCATCATTTGTTTTACTCCTTCCGCCATAGATGGTGGCCATAGTTCTGCGTTTTCATTGCGCTAGTGTTCTGGATTTGGTACTTGTCGGATAGATAAATCTATTAAAAGAATGCTTTTTATTTATCCGTAAGTAGTACGCTGGTAGTTTATACGTATGTATGTGGCCCGTTAACGTGCTTCGACCCCAGTTGGAGTTTTATTGCATCGTTTCCTCAACCTACTATACTCGTAGAATTTTATCTTTTTTTTTTCATTCTATTAGCTTGCGTTTTAGTGGTTAACACAGGATGAATTCATTTGCATACGTAAATAAGTCAGGCAAAGCAGTAAGGTTAAACCTTACTTTAAACTGTTTCAGTACCCCGTGTGCGGAAGCCATCTAGTTACATTTGCTAACCATATTGGCTGCACGCCTATGGGCGTTCTACGCACAGAACGAACGCATTTATGTGTCCATGGCACCCAAAGGTTAAAAAATGATGTTAATATTATTATCAATGTAAAATATCGTATTAATTGGCTAACTACTTAGTGTTATACAGAGTGGTCCATTGTTGGTGATACACCTGCATAATTCGACGAATGTTCGTAAAAGATTAAGTGAAATTATCGATCAATGCTTTTATAAACGGGCGTACAGTTTTTTAGAAAAACGACTTTGAAAACACGACCTGCACTTTTCCCATTTCACAAAAGATCATTCTTTTAGTAATTGCGCCACCCATAATAAGCTACAGAGAATAAATAAAAAATTGAAACTTATACTTTTTTTACATCTTGACACACTCAGGTTCGAAAAAGTATCCCTGTCAGAGTTTGCAGCAATTTTTAACGTTAGTAACACAAGCGATTTGCCTACTGCTATTTATCGAATGCGAAGTAAAAACAAACGGATCATCATACCACATTCTTACTTTCATGTTAGAAACACGTTCTACGCGTCCTCCTTCCATTTCACCGCATACTTCACATCTACGTAGGTATGTAATAGCACTAATAGCGAACTCCTTCAGAAATTCCAGGTCTGCTCTTGACAGGCATGTTCTACTTACTCAAGCGAAACTTGCAGCATTTGGTCTTATGACAAAATTATAGCGCAACAATAATCATTAATTTTAATATAAATGAAAATCGATACTAATTCCAATAGGATCCATTTTTCAAGAGACGTTAACGAAACATTTTTTATTCACGAAGAAAGTGTACGAAATTCGGGATACCGATTTGTCTCTGCGTATACTTAGTCCACACTCAGTGCAATAATGTATCAAACGCATAGGATCCATTACTGAAAGTTTCACAAGAAAATTCGTCTTTCTTAAAACCTATGCGTGAACTTGTACATAAGAACGAAACTGAAGTAACTAATCGTAAATAAAGCATATACCCACGCCAAAACAGTATTTTTATTTTGTTTAATACGGGCATATAGCGAGGCTCTGCAAAAGTCGCAACTTTAAAATCAATGTTATCATAAAAATTTCAATAATGCGCCCTATACTGTTTGTACATTATTATAAACAACGGTTCGAAAGAGTTCTGGAACTTTTCAAAGGGTTCTATTTAAAACATAGACCGTGGAACTTTTTTAAAAATGCTCTCATATCACAAGCTCCACGAGAACCGATGAAGTAAAAGTGCTTGAAAATAAAAATTTTAGTTGGAATGGAATTTATAAAATATAAAAGTAATTTATTTTCTATAACAGGAACAGATATTTTGTTCATCAATATTAAAAAAGTTCTCAATCGTTGTAACGAATACTGGATACTATTCAATGAATAGTACTACAACAATTATAAATAATTATTATTCTTATGGAACCCTTTTTAATAGATGTTTTAATATAACTTGTTTCTATGGAACTTTTATTATATAGGTTCTAAAATATCTGCTCCACGAGAATACTTTTTAAAGAAGTTCCCAAGGGTAAATATTTCTTTCAATAAAAATTCCACAGGCACAGATATTTTCTTAAACGAAACATACATATTCTGACAGAATTTGTTTAAAAACGGGAGTTCCAGAATGTTTTCAGTCCTTGTTATAACACCAACAGTACGCGAAATCTGAGATCAATTGGTGTCCGAACCTTACACTCCTTTCTCCTCAGCTTACAATCAGTAAGCACTGCCCTCCCTGTAAGTAGTAAAGCCTTTTTTAAAAACACCCTCTAGTGTTTCATGAGAATTAATCAAACGCGTGATGTCTATCATTGTTGCTATTGTCAGCATCGCTACTATTCCATTGTTTCGTCTCCTTAGAGGAGAAAGAACAGCTTGATACAATACGGAATTCCGCGACATACCGAGCGAACGTCGATCCATGCCGCTCTTCGAGCGCTCCATCTCTCCATGATCGCCGCTCGTTAACTTCCGCGGTTAATTACATCACGGTCAATGACGTAAGGCAGGAATCATCTGCATGGAGCTCGCACGGCATGCGAGAAATTATCCCGGAATATTTTCGCGCGCTGGTCATTGCGTACCGATTCCTCTGGTTGCGTGGCGTAACAAATTATGCGACGACCTCCTCCGTTACAATTGGACGATCCATCTTCGCGTTTGGGGCTTGTTATTAGCCGACGTGGATATCGAGGGTACAGGGTGTTCGTGTTATTAAGTACACTCCAGCGGTTTTCTTGTAAGTGGTATGTATATAAGGAAGCGGAAACAGTTTCACCACTTTTTTATCAGCAACACGATGATTATTATTATTATCGCCGTTGTTATTATTCTTATTATTACTATACGGTATTTATTATACTAGAAATAAATACAATGGAAAATGTGAGGTGCAGCCATAGGCCACTATTAATCTAACCAAGAAACGATAAAAAACAACAACATTGAATTAAATCATAGTAGCGAACGACAAAAACTCAGAGCCAAAAATAATGAGCAGTTCGTTTGGAGGATAAGGAAGATAAGAAATGGATTGAACATTTCATATTACACTTTTGAATAATTTGAACTATAAATTTACACTACCTATGCAGCGTTACGAATAAGAAATACTGGGAAACATAGTGCTACGGGAAAATGTTCATATTACTAGAAGGTGATTCTTCATGGAAAGATAAGTCGAAAATGTAGAGTAACATTTTTTTTACTTGACTAAAAGTTTACAGAATGTAGAAATAAATATACCCAGTACAGCTGTAATTCAATTGAATCCTTCTGCAAAAATGTGTCGAAATTTTAAAGCAACTTTTTTTCGAACGAGACTTTCTTCTCAAAAAAATTAGTTTCGAAGATGGCAGTGAGTTTGCTTAAAAACAAAGCCCCATTCGAAAAAAGGTATTTCTCACTTTCGACTTATCTTTGCACCGTATTCGCACAGGCATTCGGCAAGTCCTTGTCTACACGCTTATTTACCAGATATTCAAAAGTATTTTTCTCGAAAGCAAAGCCCAAAAATCAGAAAGTATTATTCTACATTTTCGACACAAATTTTTGCGAAGAATCACCATCAATAACGGAGCACCCTGTACGCGTATATATTTACGAGTGTACAGCCGCGGGATATAACGGCACCCGATATCACGCTTCAACCGCCACGGCGAATAATATCGAGCATTAGGAAACACGCTTCGTCACTTATTACCCTAAAACGAAACGCGCCATCACCATCGCCGATGACGGCTCGCCGCGAAATTACGCGTTTATGCAGGAAGAACTCGCGCGAAGATCCATCAGATTCTATTTCAGTCACATCTAGCGTATAAAGCGCTCGATAATCGTCGCTACCGACCATGCCCATCCCCGACCGGCCATTCCTTGGCGTGTGTAATTCTAGAGAACCTCCATCTATCCCGCGATTATTAATTACAATCCGACGGGGCCGATTCCCCTCTCGATTCGAGCGTTCCGCGAGCGATCTTCGATGCTTCGCGTTCGCAGACCGCTCGCTCAACGATCCCGTCAAGTTCGAAGAAGTGAATTATAGGTGTACCGATCACTGGTGAAATTTGTAGGTGGAATTAAGACGGGGGTGGGGGAGTCCGTGGGGGGTCTCCAATTCCAGTTACTTGATAGTAATTATTCGATACTGGATCATACGACAAATGTAGAATGTAATTATCGATATAACCCGCAGAATTCACGTGACACAGCTGTCATTTGTTTGAGCTTGCGACTCGGTGATCTCATTATCACAATATTACGGTGAGTCACGATCTAACACGAAACGAATTTTGCTCGACATAATTCGCAGTTTTGATCATTGCGACAGAAGTGATGAGACTTCAATTGGGAATTCGCAGATTGTGCATCGTATTTTGTAAACGTTAGACGGGATACCATAAATTAGCAGTGATATCATCAAGGATCGAGCGATTTACAGTAAAATGAGGAAATTTGTTTAATCATTCTTGCTATGTATATTTTTAATAATTTGTGAATATTATTTCAATGCCACGACACTGCAAAACACTGAATCCTCCTTTACATTCAGTAAAATCAGTGACCCAAGATTTTTAAAACCTATGGGAATTGTCAAAGATTGCTTACGAGTATTCTGTGCATTCCGACTATTTCCTGAGACATTTTTTTTCTATTACTATGAAGAGTAAAGGTGATCCTGGATGTGCTAAGCTATAGTGACTCATCTCTTATGTGTCCTTGTAGCATCAAGTCAGGGAAAAGAAAGAGTGTATCGATCAAAATGATCGAAATAACGATGAGATGCTGCAGGGAGCGTTGTGCAACGAGAAACTATCCCATCAGTGACACCGATCTGAACTAGGGTAATCAAGGACCCCACCTGCTAACGCAGATATTTCTCGTTCCCCACCGATGACAGATGTCCGCGTGACAGCGTTAAACGAACGGTGTCAAACAGACGACAAGCACCAAGTAATAATCCACATCTGGCGATATTAACATTTATCGTTCCTAAATCTAGCACTTCCTTCCGTTTCTCCGTCGCCAATGTTTATTATCACGGAGCACTGTTTAAGTTTCGATCGCTCTTTTGATCCTGCCGCTTTTTGTAACAGAAAATTGTCCAACTTTGGACTTGTCGTCCTTTAAAACAGGAAATTCTCCTGTTGTGATAGGAAAATGCAATTCTTTCGATACTAAACATTTTAATATCGAGTGATTTAGATATACATATACAATTTTAAGTGGGTAGGTAATTTGAGCGAAGAGTAATGTCTTTAATAATGTATGGCGCTTGGTAGGATTTCTTGCATTTGTATTAACGTTATTAATAGAAAACTATGCATAAAAAGAAATACAACATTTCTTCGATTCATGAGTAATTGTACAGAAAGCTCAAAATATTTTCTAATTTGTGTAATAGTGGATTTAATTCATTAATAATTTCAGGAAAAGAAGATTATCAGGCGTTCCTAAAAATTTGTACTTGAAAACACTCGGAATTTTGCAGAATATCGGCGGATGAGAAAGTTCTTTGATGGAAATTTGCATTTTGTATTCGAGAAACTTCAGCGGGAAGTTTTAAAGTAATGAGAACTTTAAAGGCGAACTCCCAGAAGTTTTATCACTTGGAGCAGCGCGTATTATCCTAAATCTTGGCTAAATTTATCTAGTCAGGAAATCTGAGTTCGTGCGATATCCAACGTAATGTATCTAGTGAATATATCTAAGCAGTAAATTAGATATACATAGATAAGAGACATGAAATATTTTCTGAATCCTGATGGGACTTGTTCACGGCCACAACAATTTGTTTCGTGAAATATGAAGACACTTCAAAAACTATAGGACTGGCGATAGAGAGTAATGCGAATAGAGAATAAAATAGTCGTGAATTCACAAAACAGTAAGCCCAAAGAAATTTTATTCTTCTAATTGTCGATTCATATTATACGTATTTTCACGATAACTTGACTATATAGAATTGCAGAATATAGTTCTATGTTATCAAAGTAGGGGATTTTTAATCGTGTACATTTTGAGCTTTACTGACCATCACTATCTAGCAACAAACATGGATCAATTTGCACAAGTGTTCGAAAATATTCTGCAAAACAATAAAATTTATTGGCTCTAATCCTAAACCGAAATAGGAAAGCAATGGCAAAATCTCGAACCAAAAACTGGAGAAAAGACAAGCTTAGACAATGAAGTAGCACGAATAATGGCAGAAAATAAATTTCGAAGTTGCTAGAACGAAACACGACACTCGAGGACACAGTAATATTTCCAATATCACCCGCAATAGAGGAGGAACAAGAAAGTATGTATTATATTATTATACAGTTATTCGTGTATTCGAATGCAAAAGAAATTCCGCTGGCGCTAACGGTATTTAAACTAAACAGCTGTATTAAAACTAAAACATATGATTTTCTCTAAATCTACTCTAACAAGGGAAGATCCCGAACCCGGAAATTCAAAAAATCTGAAACTTTGTGAATATGTAGGGGGTTTCCTCCTGATTACAAGGCAAATTTTTTTGCTGCCCAAATTCACTTTAAGGGGGTGAAATTAACCCCTGAAAATTCGGCTATTTTCCGATTTTACGTTGTAACTCGCAATCTGTGAGAGATAGAAATAAGTTTCAAGACAAAAGTTACTTATTTTAATTAGGATTATTATTTGGTAACTTACAGTTCTTGGAGTTCGCGAGTTATAACACAAAATAGGAAAATAACTGGAATTTAAGGGGTCAATTTCACCCCCTCAGAGTGAATTTGGACAGCAAACAAAGATTGCGTTATAATCAAGAGGAAATCCCCTATATATTCAGAGTCTCAAAAATTTTTAAAATTCCGGATTCGGGATCTTTCCTTGTAAGTGAAATCGTCACGTTATAGCAAACTCCAAGTGTATCAATTTCAGCAATCATGTTTTAAAGAAGTCATTAGACAAATCAATGATTATGTACATAATATAAACATACCTATTCGTGCCATGTGTGATGCAGATAAAAAAGATACGTTCTTTTTCTAATTTTAGAAGTGGAATGATATTATTGAAATGATAACAGTAGAACACCTTTGCCTCTGATATCTCCGCCGCTAAATGAATGTCAATTGGCGGACTCCCGGCTACATATTATAATAGCCAATGTAAATCGCGTCCATTACGCACGAGTTTAATGATTGATCGTTTCTTGTCACCCGAATGCGAATTCCTTTAGTTCAATTTCTATGCACCTGGCTTCTGGCTACACCTTTTGTGAAAGAGTCAACGGAGTGTGGATTAAGAAACTATTTTGAACGCGTTATTAGATATTGCTTTATTTTCCCTTTATTTCAAGAGCAACTTTTCAAATGAAATAGTTGAAACATATTTATTCGAGGATTATCCAATATTCTAAACGCTTAATTAATTTTCAATTTCTGCGTAAAATTAACCCTGTCATGTTCTTGGTTTACATATGGTAATCCCAAAACCACTGCTGTTCTCTACGAGTCTATTTAACCCCAAGTGATTTTTGTTTACTAATGGGCAAACAACTGTTGAAAAAACTTTTTTAACTTTTTATGACTCTATCCACTTGTTATATTCCTTTATTCACAGACAAATTAAAATTATTTGGGGTGGAATAAGTATAAAAAGACAAGAGGGTTAATGTCCTAATTTGAAGTATTTGAAAATGTATACCTACATTAAGATCTTTTTCCTAACACCACTATTTTATGAATTTACGCGCAGTCCATGTAAACTTTAATATTACTTTCTTTATATTACCTTAATGTGAAAAGGTGGCAGCCTTATGCGAAGATTCGAAGATCCACAAACCTCTCTGACACTTGAAAGTGACACTCCGGAATCATTAAACGCTCCTAGAAATTACACTACCTTCAAATTCTGTTATAAACCTATAATACTGTGTCTCTTCCCTTATCCTACTTAAGCTACATTTTCCTTTTTCTTAAATTCGGGATAATTCTAAACGAAATAGTAAAATAATATATTGAAATTTTAGAAACATAGTTCTTCGCACTAAACCTACTCCAAGACTATATGACACCTTGCCCCATAATTGGTGAAGCGGGGTCCCATGGACTCCATAATGATACTTGAGACGCTGGATAATTTCGTCGATTTTTCACGTTAGAATACAAAACAATTAATTGTAATTTGATATTCTTTACAAATAAGACTTTACCCGTACAACTTGTTTTAATGTACTTGCTGTAAAGACTCGAATGCTCTGTTCGTAGCGAAAACCTCAAACTTTCACTGTGCGAGTAGAAATGAAGATTGAGGTAGGTTGAAGGTTAAATATCATAATATTCCAGTATTATAAGGGAAAATACCCGTTATATTCCTCCAGGAAAGAGTACTAATCCCCTACACTCTGTCAACGAGCCAGCAACAGAACCGCAACAACAAAAAGAGAGCACGAGGTGCCATGTTTACGGAAACCACCAAACGCAACAAGTGCTTTGAGGACGAGTGGCAGTCTCTCCCCCGATGATAGAATTCACCCTATTCAACGCTAAATACAATAACAGGGAGAGCGCCTACCTGTCGCTTCAGCCGTTGCACAGACTTCAATATTCGCCCAGCGCGGATGCAGCAGTCACGACAGATCACTAAAACTTCTCTCGTCACGTTCAATTTGAGCGGGGGAGCACCGTTTCTCGCGGGAAAATTGACGGAACAGACGTGTATTACGCGCGACGCTCGAACACTGACTGACGCGACTGTGCGGCTCGCCCGCAACGTTAACCCCCGACTACGGACGGCGCCTAACTGCTCGCCACGCGATTGGTCCGTCGTCGACCGACCACCTTGCACGTATACCGTGTACACCTGGCTGAATCGCGCGTTGCTCGTCCCTCCGTATTCGTATGCGTTCGTACGCGCAACCAGGAACAATAGAGGTGGAACTGGTACCGAGCGTACTCCTTTTTTCTTCCACGGCGAATGAATGAGATGCGCTCACCCGCTCACGTTCCAACTAGAGAGTCTGTGCGCTGCGGTATAGATCCATAGATCCGTGGATCGGTGGATCGCTGGGTCCGTGGATCGGTGGATCCGTGGATCGGTGGATCGGTGGATCGGTGGATCCGTGGATCGGTGGATCGGTGGATCCGTGGATCCGTGGATCGGTGGATCGGTGGATCCGTGGATCGGTGGATCGGTGGATCCATGGATCCGTGGATCCGTGGATCGGTGGATCCGTGGATCGGTGGATCCGTGGATCGGTGGATCCGTGGATCGGTGGATCCGTGGATCGGTGGATCCGTGGATCGGTGGATCCGTGGATCGGTGGATCCGTGGATCGGTGGATCGCTGGATCCGTGGGTCGGTGGATCCGTGGATCCGTGGATCGGTGGATCCGTGGATCGGTGGATCGGTGGATCGGTGGATCCGTGGATCGGTGGATCGGTGGATCCGTGGATCCGTGGATCGGTGGATCGGTGGATCCATGGATCCGTGGATCCGTGGATCGGTGGATCCGTGGATCGGTGGATCCGTGGATCGGTGGATCGGTGGATCGGTGGATCCGTGGATCGGTGGATCGGTGGATCCGTGGATCGGTGGATCCGTGGATCCGTGGATCGGTCGATCCGTGGATCTGTGGATCGATGGATCCGTGGATCGCTGTATCCATGAAGGCAGCGGGAAGCCACAAAATTGATTGACGCGTTCAAACACTGCTGCCGCGTTTCAGCTGGCGCTTCAAGTCGACGATCTATCTATGCAGAACTTAACTCCTTTATCGGTGTAGCTGTCAAGGCTGGAATTGCACGTCGCCGTCGACGGGCAGTTTGCACTTCTCCTCGTCGAAATGGAGACTTGTTACGGGCCGCGAGTATCGCGGAGACTCGTAAGCACAGGGTTTTAGGTATTGCGCAGTCGTTTCAAATGTAATTGCGTATTTATACAGAGGGTAGTCACATTTCGAAGAGACGTTTTGATTAACTTGTGTTTTTATTTTGCTAATTTCTTATTAGTCATTTACGCAGGCCCAGCTGGTGCCTTTTTTGCGCCGTAAGGGAACTTGCCAAATTGCGCCCTTTATTTATAATACATTGCTTTTCGATGACCTTACTCTGAATTTTTATTCGTAGCTTAAAACATTTATAGTACATTTGGAGTATTTAATTTGAAACTTTATTTCAAACAACTCAAAAGATGTTTTGAGTCTTTTCAACATTGCACCCTAGGCAGTTGCCTAATTTTGCCTACAGGCGCGAGCCGGGCCTGTATTGACGGATTTAACCCTCGTGTGGCGCGCCGTGTCTTTCCGCACTTTAACGTGTCGGTCATCGTGTTCAATCAAGTTTCTTTTAACGTTAACTTGGTCAAATGCTCCAATTAGTAACTGCAAAGTTACAAATACTTTTTTAGAATGCGAGTAAAAGACATTTATTACTGGTACTGATCAGTTACATTTCAATCACGTTACTGTTATTTTAGATAGTTAAATTAATCTTACGATTATCCAGAGATACGTACCATAGTAAGTGTAAAATGTTTAAGACAATGATGATAAAAAAATGAATGCTGAAATACTTTCCCCTGAAAAAATCAAAGTTACATACTTTGAATGTATTAAATGAAGCCACAAGGTTGTTCATTTTGCATAAAACAGAGAATATGAAGATGAATTCAACTATCGTCAGAAGTATCAATTTTATTCACATGGTAATAAAAAAGCAGCATAGGTTTCCAATTTGTCGTAACTATTCCTATCAAACTATTTAAATTCAGCGTTCTACCAGCTGCAGTACACAGTATTCCCTTTCTATATGCACGCCGACTAATCTTGCTCGCGTGCATGTAACGGGGGAATACTGCAATTGCTTTTTATTTGACGTCATCAATACTCCCATGCGTGCTTGGTAAGCAAATTTACTATAACTATAACGACAGAAATAGAAATCAATCGGAGACAGATACGGAGAATCGTTGTTGCTACGTAAAAGTCAGGAGTACATATCAAATATTCAGAAAGCACTACGGAGAGCTCGTGTCAGTGGATATCATGATACGAATCTACCTCCAAGCAATATTTACGTTTATGTCCCTAATCTAAGTTCGTGAAATTTAAATAACACAAAGTCACGCGAGCTCGTTTATCGCAACACAGTTCAAGTAGCCTTATCCTCAGTGATATCTTGAACTTGGTACTAAATGTGAATGAAAGTGGTAGGTACTGTGGTTAGTCGAAAGAAGCAGAGTGATGCATGAATACACTCTGTATCCCAATTATCTCGTCAAAGTCGTCAATGAGGAACACACAACGGTACCAGATCCTTCCACAGATTTCGCGTTCCCCGAGATTCCTGAGAGATCCGCCGATGCTATTCAGCAGGCAAACTACACACTGTGATAGTCAGCTAAACAAACAACAGCTCAATCCTCCGAGTCATACTGTTTACCAATAGTCATACCAGCTAGTCATCCGCTCACTTTCCCAAAACATTTTTTATCTCTGTACCCTTACGCATCATCCCCTCCACCTCTAGATCGTAAGACATATATCTGTGGTTGTAAGGAAAAACGACACATGTCACAATTTCAAAAAATTTGAGTTTATGCATTAATTCAACTGTAGAATATTGGATGTATGTTTTTGTCAGAAAAAAATGCATGAAAACGAATTTTATACGTTGAAAAAATAATGCAATTTAATCGAAGTCCAATATTCGATTAATACGCATTTGGCAAAACAACGTAATTCCACAAAATTTAAAGAATACGACGTATCCTTCCTTTGTGATCGCTTTATATTTTCTATTTTTATTTATCTGCATATACTTTAACGTATTTTGTGTGATATAAAATGAGCAAAATTATATTTCATATTTTCATTTTACTAGAAACAGCACACCATGAAATACCAGTGACACTTAAATGTGTAACTTATATTTTACAAAAAACAACGCATAGCATAGAAGAAAACGAAAGAAGACAAAAAAGAAAGTAAAAGAAGGAAAAGTAATCATTTCCTTTCGTTTCTTCTTAACGGCATTAAGCAGATAAAAGTGATTTCGGCGCACTGGTTCGGTCAATTAAACAAAATAAAAATAAGCTATTTAGCAATTTTAATTATATAAGCTTTCAACGTTTCAATCTAGGTTTAGATCATCTTCAGGAAAAGTTTTAGAAAAAATATAAATTATTGCTTATGCTATTAATTGAGTCACAGTGCTCTGGCGCTATGTGTGACCTGCGAGTCGGTTGGAATAAGACTCCAATAAGACAAAAAGACAAGTCCAATAAGACATAAAGACAATAAGACAAGTCCAGTGGACTTGTGTCGTTCTGCCTAAAGTGTATGTAAATTATTACTATTTTGTTTATTATTATTTACGTTAATTATACGGATATTGAATATTATGCAAAGTGAAGGAAATATACGTTTATATCGTAAGAATAAAACAAGGAAACATTGCTAATAAGAAGAATTGATATTTAGAACTTTCAACGACAATATCTCGAAAGTGAAAACATGTGACATGGGTCGTTTTTCCTTATAACCACAGATATATAAGTCTGTAAGCCGCAAGGGTAGTCAGTCTCTGTACAACCATCGAACCTCTACTTATATTAAATATATATAATTCCTAAAGTGTTGTCTTTCGGCATTACAATCCCTTCACCTAAACGGTATATTTGTGCGACGGTGTTTAAAAACGGATCGTGAGAATTTAATAGTGCGTGATCTACGGATTTCAACTCTTCTGCGTCTACACATTCAGACCGTCACAACACACAGTATACGCGATGGCTGCACAAAGTATGCAAAGAAAGAAACGAATTCCTCGAAAGAAAGCTCGAGACGTTACATCATCCCCAGTACTGTTTACACAGCGACATAAAGAATAACAACTTTCGCCGCCCGGTCGTTTGTTATTTGGCGAAAGTGCACAGCATACCTTCCGTCCGGATTTTCTTCGTTTTCGATGACGTCCATTAGCCTTTACTGCCGAGGTAGATCGTTCTGTTTAATGAAGCTCGGAATCCTGCAAATATCTACCGCCGACTTCTTTTTCACATCGATTCAGTCACGCGTGTTTTTCTTACGCATTTTTCATCGTCTACTGGCTGCCGTTTCATCGCGCCAAACTGATTGTCATTAATTCTCATCGGGCACACGCCGCGCGTTCACCCGCTGCCCGCCCGTTGATACATTAATGCAAGTATGTACTATTGCAAAACCATGAAATCGCGAAACTCCCGCGTTACGCGCGGAATATCGCGCGAGGACAAGCCACGTTGCACGTACAAACGATAATGGAGTGCGGGCTGAATGTTAAAATAGAAACGGCCATTTTCACTTATTTGCAAAACACCAATTGGTTCATTCTCCGCTGGATTTGCTGTGGAAAACGATCGGTACTGTTGCCAACCACAAGGATTAGAAAATCAGTTGTACGAGAGAAGCGGGGTTATAGGGGTGGTGCGTTAGAAACAAATGGCATAAATAACTGCTGCCATTTTTAATACATGGAAAGTCTCAAAATTATTTTTCGACAAGAGTACCTAAGGTCCACCCTAATATCCACTGGAACAGAACAAGGTATGTCCCCAGTCTTTCTACTTACACTATGTATTTCTGATTAGTGTAAGCTTGCACTACGTCAGGAGCCCTCCGACGTCACTTTCTACGCGTCCTTGTTTACATAATAATAGAAGTGGACATTTATTTTGTTACAGTATTATGCAGCGTTCCAATTGAAAGATATTAAAACAATTACCTTTTTGCTCAGTTCTTTTTCTGATGCCTAATTAGAGTTCATTGAACCTCGTTTCTTTACTAATGGAATAAAGTATTAAAACTTGATTTTCTCAATAAAGCTGTTTTGTAACATTCCTTGCTCTTCGCCCTACCCTTCATTAACAAATATCTCCTCAAGTTTGAAGTAGGTACTCCTTAGTTCACGAAAATCTCTCTGAACTCCACGGCAACCCGTAGGTATCGAATGGTCCAAATTCTAAAATAAGTTCCCCAATCGGCAGAGCGCGATAGGCGGAGCCGGAGGCACACAGTTCCTAGAACTCCTACCAGTAGAAAAATCCTAACGGTGGCTCGAGTACAGAAAGAACAAAGGCTTATCGTGACAATCGCCGTCGTCATCGTCATTATCGTCGCCAGCCTCCTGTATCTAACAACCTGCATCGATAAACAGTGGAATCTCGCGCGCGATCGCTACGGCCAGCTTGGTAATAATTATTTTCGTACCACCTGTTATCTGTCGGAAGGTTGTTGGTATCGTCAAATCGCCTGTTTTCCCGCTGTATTTATAGTTCTCGCGGTTGGCAATGCAGGGTGGCGTCTGTCGTCTAATCGGCCAGGTAACAATTATCGTGTTTCGATTGATTCGTAAAAACGCGAAACTCGTTCCTCGGGAGCGATTCCGTTGCGGATGACGTCGACGAAGGGCCGCATAAGAAACGCATAAATCACCCTGCTCCCGATTAAATACGACACTGGAGCCTGGACAGAGAGTTATGTCGGCTTCGTCCCGTGGCACCAAGTTGTAACTGTTTCGTACTCTGTCACGGATACATACACTGTCACGACCAGAGATATGTACGAGGAAATATACGAGCTAGTCCTCGGCTGATATACAAGGTGTTTGGTACTAGATGGTACAGCCGGGAGGGGGGGGGTGATTCTTTACGCAAAAATAACTGGAAAAGGTAGAATAACAATTTTTTGCAGGAGACTATTTTCGAGAAAATCGATTTTGTAAATAGTAGATACGTTTGGTGCCCATGCGCGTGGCTAAAAATTGATAGAGTGCAGCAGTAAATATTGTATAGGTGTTAGCGCAATGAATCCTCGTGCAAAAATCAGTCGACATTGTGGAAAGCAAGGGTTTATTGAAAGAGATGTTGTGTTTTATAAAATCGAGTTGAAAGCAGAATCGATTTTTAATCAAGTGTAGGTACTATAGGTGGGTGTCTAAAATCGATTTTCTCAAAACGAAAGCGCCATTCGAAAGAGTTATCTCACAATTTCAACTTATTTTTTAATAACGCTTCATTTCTAGGTGTACCACATTTATTGATAAATTCAGCTGATATTTAGTTATGTATCTGGATTCCTATGAACAAATTATACCCCTCCCCCCTACCCTATTCATTTTTATTTTTCCATGTAGAATTACTGGCCTTTTGTCTGCACTATATGTTACGAAACACCCCGTAGATTGCCAGCTACCAGCCAGGCAGCTAGCCAACCGTGCATAGGTATAACGTGACTGGTCGATCGTTGAAACGAGTAATCGCGTTACAGTGTTTTCACACGCAACGGTTTTTCGCCGGACGGTTCATGCCGGACGGTCGCGTAAGATATGGAGACACAGGCCCATTTATACGGACAATACAATTTTTAATAATTATTTAGTTACAGTGATCTCAATTAGCATACTTCAAATTAACATTATTTATTAAATAAACTGGGTACAAACTGATAAGTACACTTCCTTTTTTAATTACTCCTTCCTTGACTACCAATTATTATTTTATAACAACATGCTGAACAACATATAATTTAGGAGGAAAGCTCTAGGAAACTCTAGTAACGATTAAGACAAGATACTACAAATCTGTTTTACATGTCACTCCAAAATGGTACGTTGGTGCGCAAGTTTGAAGTGTACGCTCCTGACACGGGATGCAAAACTATTCAACAGCGTCAGTCGACACACAGTAGGCTAAACCATGCTTCTACCGCGACAGAAGTCCCAACAAAATCATCGTTTATTATATTGGGGTATTTATTAGGGTTACATAGACCTTAGAGTACTGGAATCAATAAAATTTTTTATTAAACGGCAGTCGGAAAAGACGAGGGATCCAGGTATATAGGTACTTACTCATCAAACATATTCAGTTTTTAGTGGTGTACAGTCGTGAATTCTAAGCATTTCTAAGTACTTTTTCCTTCCCCGTATTTATTTTTTCCCGCTAGAAGCATGGTTTAGTCCACTGTGCAACATCACGAAGCTTGTGTCCTAATCAGATCCTATTTATCTTTTACTAGCGCAACCGTGCAATTTAGAGTAAAACACCAAGTCTTCAAGAAAATAGCTAAGGATCAATCGTTTTTGCTGCGCTACATTTTTTCAACACAGAAGAAAATAAACGCCAAAGAAAAACGTGGGTAAAAAAAAATGGCACCAAGACAGAAATCGCTACAGACATACCTATGCCATATTGGAGTTTTCACAAGCGCCGACAGCCGTCCGGTCGCCGGATTGCAGTCGGGAGCGCTCATTCATTTGTCAAACAGTCATATGACAAGCGTTTTGCAATTTGGAGCAGTGTCGCTTCTTTAACATCCCAGTGTCGTGTGGCAATCAGAACCAGCATTAAGGGGGAGGGGGACCATGCTAATTGATTTTCGTGCCTTTGGAGGGATGATAATCTTGCCCGGAGTGCCAAGTATGCTAAAGCCGGCCCTGATGGCAATAGTGGGTGCTTCGCGTAGAAATGGTAAAAAGAGAGTTTTCTAATACAGTACATTCAACGAAGATGTTCAATAGCGAGTAAAGAAATAAAGAGTAGCCATAAAACGCAACTGCGACCAAAACACCTCCTGGCCCGCTGGTCAAGAGACTCGAGGGCATAAATGGCATGCCTAATTCTAGTTGAAGCCTACCTAGTGACCCAAGCATTTATTACCACTATTACAAGCCACCAGAGACGAATCAATGTTTCCCTTAGAGGCCCAGGAAACATTTGTACAAACCGGAGCTGTTGATACACGGCATACTCAGGAATTCAGTTCCGTTCTGTAATATCTAACGTGCTGCCAATAATGTAATGGTCCCAGTGAAGTTGAATTCGAACACTATTATTATTGTCCCGGGTCAGATATTTGACCTTTGCAATGTGTAATAATTCTAAATAATAATGTAACAGAAACAGCCGGCATAATTTATTATATTACTTATTATACTGAACAAGTATATCTAGTATTTGCGAGGTTTATTTTTCATTGATCCGCGTTTACAGATTTTTATTGTTCCTTTTAATTCGACACACTGAAATATTTAATAGACCTCGCATTAACTTTTTGGGGACCAGGGGTATCAAATCTTCGAGGGCCCCCGTGGTTGAAAAGCGGTGGGGGAATACAAAATTTAAACAATAACGAGTTTAAGTTCTCGTGTAACGAGAATTCACTGTAATTGCGTGCGAAATTTCAAATGGGATACCGCGTCTATGTATGCCTAAAAATATATAATTCTCAAAAATTTCAAAAACAATAAATAAAGGAGATTCAAACAATGATATTTTAAAATAAAAACATAAAATTGGAAGTTGTGGAACTCGTAGAAAATTTATTTGATACAACATTACCAATGAGGGAAGAGTGAGCTAATCACTTAGGACTGAACGCTTAGAACGAGAGCCCACCCTGGAAACTGAGGCCCGGGGCCGCAGCTCCCTAGTCCTCCTTTAATCCAGCCCTGCATTGATACTTAATTGATACACTTAATCTTTTTGAATGGAATATTATAGGAACATCTTTATTCATAATATGATAACATTTGTTAAGATTAGTCCAACGGTATGCCAGACTACTTAGGTCATTCAATGTGCATAGTAGAAAGTTAGGAAAAACCGTTTCGCGTGAAAGGGGTTTCCCCGGGCGCAGACCGTTCGGCGAAAAACCGTTGCGTGTGAAAACAACCTTATTTCGATATTCGTAGACGCAACCGATTTAGCATTGCTAACCGCAGTGTACGTAGACCACGGAATTCATCTCTCTGCGCGGGTTAATAAAAATTACTGAATAACGCGAACGTCTTTTGGCTGATGCTTCATTTTACGAGTAGATTGTTCGCTTCGCGATGTTCTTGGGATTATTCGCTCTTATGAATAAATTGAGTCATAGTTCGTGCTTGGGTGACGTTTGCTTGATAACTCGCGTGACTTTGAAAGGTACAAGGCCTGCCTTCGCTGTGTACGCTGTTTTTGTAAGCACTGTTGTCTGACTTGAAATTGCTGTACGTTCCGCGACAAGAACACGAGCCACTTGTAACTTTCGTAGACATCAGTAAAATTCATTAACGTAATAAGAATACCGTTGCAAATATTTGTGCTTTATTGTAAACATTTTGAGAGCTCCAGTTTAAAATGTGTTTACTTGAATCTTTGTATTTTCCGTGGAAGCAGCGTGATAAAAGTATCAGGCACTTATGCTTTTCCTCGGTATCATATACGGTTTATCAGCGGGTTTAACGTTTTTTTTGTAATAAAGGAAACTCCAATTTCGAAAGCTTTTACTTGGAACATTGAATTTTATGAGGAAACAGTGCGATGGAATTACTAAACAGCTGCTGTTAATTGATTAAATTGCATGACAGAAGCAGTTCAAGTGATTTTATGTTGATAGACATCAAAAGTTACTTCTTGCCACGAAGGGGGTGCTAGTCTGAGAGAGGGTTCTGATTTTGCCTTCACAGCATGGCAAAAAAATCATGAAATTTTGAATTCAAGCAGATATTAAGAATGTACAACGTGTTAGAAAAGAAATGGATTATTTAGAAAGACGAGGACTAATAGATAATAGAAGAGGGTACCCACACAAGTCGCACTCACGTGCATCTAATTACAAAAGAAGGACCTAAAAACAACGCTGAACAACAAAAAAGGACTATAAAGCATCTTATAGTTTTTAAAAGAAACAAAGCTTCTACGATTAATCTAGCTGTAATACAGTGGTCAATATAATCCAACCTACGGTATAATTAAGGCTATTACGTTTAATGATATGTAAAGTACCTACATCATGCATGGTATTTACTGTAAAATGTATAGTGTACAGGTTTTGCTTAAATTTTAGTATACGTATAAGTATAATATAGCAGTCGCTAATAATCCTAAGAGGTGCATCCGACTTTAACTCACCGTGGGCACACTTATTTTCGCACCTTCCGTGGGCACACTGGGTCGTTTATGTCCATGGCTGTTTTTTTTATTGTTTTTGACTTTCAAAAATCTGAAAAAATGATGGGATACCTTATCATTCTTTGCGTCAAATGTTTAAAGGATTAATTAGGAAAAATATAAATTGGGAAGGAAATTTAAGAGAAGAGGCAATTTGCTCAATACATAAACGAACCAGTATGACCACGACGGGTTAAATAAAAATAAAGAAAAATGGCTCTTCCATATAGTTCACAATTGTTGCAACTATTGGACCAATTGATAACCTCATTACTGAATTCCTATTATCTCAACTGTTTGACAAGTGATACACGAGTCATATGGATGGAAACTTAAATCAAGAGCAAATTATGAGTAATATGAACAGTAGATCGAGAGTCGTTTACGATGTATGTACCTACAGATTACACTTTTCAGAATTGCAGCTATAAGTTTCACCGTCTTAAACCACAGCTTCGTTAGATTTACAAATAAACAGTTTATTAAATCACCTCATTCGAAT
This sequence comes from Andrena marginata, assembly GCA_963932335.1. Taxonomy (NCBI): domain Eukaryota; kingdom Metazoa; phylum Arthropoda; class Insecta; order Hymenoptera; family Andrenidae; genus Andrena; species Andrena marginata. Next base: position 43,899,633 of record OZ010659.1, on the reverse strand, counting down.
ATAGATTCCTATTTTTCACACACAAATATTCCACCCACCTGTTATTATACATAATTTTCCAATATTTCTACTCTATTAGATGAATCTTTTAGAAGCCAGGCGAATCAATTCCACTTTCGATAAATTTCTCAATTTAACTTATCAATTCTGTCTAATTTGTCTGAGTATCCCTTACTCAGGCTTTACTTTAATTAATATATTTCACTTTGAATTGCGTGGGCTTGCATTTACGACCTGGGATTGGCTGCCTGTGCACAGTAGTCTTCCAAGTAACAAATAAAAATGTTCGATGTATCTGATCGTTGCCATAAGGCAAGGATAATCTCGCTATCTCGGCAAGGAAGAGCGAAGATCCCTTTCACTCGAAACAATGTACGAAAGATGAAGAAAAACAACGAAACACCAGGAGAAATTCTCGGACGGGCGAGTAACCTCGCGTAATCAAATTGACCCTATGAGACGATTAGCCAAATTGGAAGGTCTCGTGGATGACACTTAGCCATGACTTCTCCTTGAAGTTCACGACAGTGAATGTTGTGTTGTAATTTCGTGGCTTCCTGTGCCAGTGCTTGACAAATGGTTCACGTGGTACGTCGAGATTTATGAAAGCTTAGGTGGTTAGATACAGAAAAAAGAAAATGAGTGTAACAGGTTTTCAGAATTTAACGAGCCTTAATCTACGATCTACGATCTAAGCCATGCATATTCATCCTGATAGGCGTGGTACTCCTACGATATCCAAGCTAGCAACTTCCTCGTGATTCCTGCAATTTCCAGGCGAACTCGGTTGAATTTTCAATTAAACGTGACCAAGGTACATTCATAGATTAGCCATGGCTGCTACAATGAATACTATCAATTTTTTTCCAATATTTGCGACACGATAAGGCGTGAAGAAAATATCTACGCTTTAAACTACTCGAACAGTTCAAAATTATAGACGTCCATAGCAAACGCTAGAATTTATTTAAAATTTTATATTTAGAAAAGATTACATAAATATGTAAGTTAATATTTGTGTATGAATTGTACTTCTAATGAGGAATTAACTCATCTTGGCAATCTAACAGGTTAAATTGAGCTTTGATAGTAATAACTTGTCATACTGTATTAAATATTGGTCTTGGTTTTTTATGCTTCTCCATTTTGTACCGGGTTACTACCGTATGACAAGGGTGTAATTAAAGGAAATATGAACAAATGGCAATATGTAACCAATTAAATCGCTACTACAGCCCGGCCATAGAAACCTGTGATGGTTCTATTCGGAATAGTGTGCATCAGGATTCTGCTACAATAGAAATTAGAAAAATTTTGTTTGACCGACATACACCTTCCTTGAAGCTGTAAAACTTTTGTTTAATACACTGTTCCTAAAAGATAATTAAAGTCAATATTTTGAGTATAGCACAACCTCATTGTGTATAGCAGTGCTGGATTAACCTGGAGGCGAAAGAGGCAGCGGCCTCAGCGCCCCGAAGTTCAGAGGGACCTCGACAAAGTAGAAAATTAAAAAACAAAGAGTTGAAGAAACTAGAGAAAAAATTGTAAATCGACCATCCAACTATGACGGAAAGAAAATAACGAATACACCAAAATTTAGATTTTAAAATGAGGTCCTTTTTCGTGGAATGCACCCCGCGTTTAATTTTATTTATTTAATGCTTATTCACATCGCGTGCTAGCGCGGTATGTTTTATTTTATTTAATTTAAAATAATTTAGAGAGCCATATGCAATACCAAGCAATAATGAGATTTGTGGATGAAGTTGCGAGAAGGAGGTGGAAATCAAAGAAGTTTGTAAAACATATTTGGTTGCTAACCATCCGATAGTAATGTCTCAAGACTATTTACATAGATAGCTCATTAAATGAGAAGTCTAAGGATCTTTGGCCACTAAACAATTTTACGGTTCGCGTTAAGCATTTCGAACATATTCAAATATTTCCTATATCATTCTGTATTTGTTAAACGTTTACTATCTCTGTTAAATGAATGTAAATGTAATTGACACTAATTCTGAGAAGTATCCTATGACTAGTCACTAATCGTCACTTCCTTGCATTCAGAAATGCGCATTGCAGACCCCACAATTGCTTGGTATACCTAATATCTGTACATATTTGAAATTCCAAAATCACCATAGGAACGATAGTGACTGTATTCCACTAACTATAAGCAGTTTAATTAAAAAATGTACTTATATGTGATTCAATAAAATCTCTTCTTTTTTTTTAATTATTATTGCACATTCACCAGTTAAGGTTACGCACAGAACCTGGAGAACCTTCCAGGTCACTTAATTCGATCTCGATGAAACCGTAGACAACAGAATCAAACGATTACCTACGTATTAACCCCCGTCGTAGGCAACGGTCTGCGAGGTTTGAATAAACATGTTCGCTGTTATGAATGTGACCGATCCTGATCGGTGTCTGGCAAGATAACAAGCCGCGCAACGTGAGTCGGATAACTCGCGGCACCGTATCAGATAATCTAATTCAACGACGATGCGCGTGCCATCAACCGAGGTCAGTCTCCAATCCCAATTCAAAGAACACCCGCCGTTTAAAAGTGATCGATAGTCGCAAAGTATTTTAAGATTTTAACGTACTCGAGATCGCTGCTGATTCCATTTAATGATAATGCGCATTTGTTTTTAATTATCCATCGAGAACACTGCTATTGGACTATGGCACCCCAAAAAGTAGGTAACAATCGTATTTCATTTTCCCATCGACAAGGTACTAATGACTCAACAATATCATTTCAATAATTATAAACTTCATGATTAGTTAATAATAACAATAACGACTTCAGACATTATATATATATATGTATCATGTATGTGCATACGTACATAACGAATTGGCGAGGTTTAGTCGTGACTGGTGCTATAAAATCTACCCTCAATAGAAGATTCAAAGCTAACAGATATATTAAGAGAATAATATTAATTGTAAGTACAGAGTTTATGGGGTCTCCCTAGTTTGACGGCCTGAGGAGGAGCGCGATATTCAGGATTTTTTTTTAAGAGAATGAAATGAAAATAAAATACAATTTGGTGAAAGCTTTCTGGATCTCAAATCCTTTCAGCGACAAAGTCACACAAATTCTTTAAAAAATTCAATTGAATAAAGTTACGTTCTTTTCATGTCTCGCACCATCTTCGCCTTTCCCAAATACTTCAAAATACTAAGATACGTTAATATCGTTATCATTTTCATATTCCATTTCGTTATTCGAAACACATGCGATATCATGTATTGTATTGTCGGTTAAGTAAACTTTATACGACAAAAAACATTCGTTCACACCGGCCTCGTCACTATTACCATATCCAGATTTTCTAAGTCGTATAGACACAGTTTCATCTGCAGTGCCGGACAAAAGTATTGGGACACCGTTTAAAACAAGATAACTCTTTTAAAATTGATTCAAACGACATTTGTTTTTCAGGTGCTGGAAAGATTAGTTTACTAAGTGATGTGTTTCGTCGTTTTGAAAAAATATTGTAATTGGTCGGAATGGCGAAGAAAATAGTGAAGGTGGCTTTTTCAGCTTATTTATCTGATCCTGTAATGAAAATTTAAAAATCCCTATGAAATCCCGCTGGAAAATTAATTGAAATCGGTTGATGCAGACACAACCGACAGGCATCGAAATATGTAAAACCTTTATTAAAATCTTTACAGTTATATGCCGAAAACTGTGATTTGAACTCTTTGTAACAAATAACTACGTTAACCGATTTCAGAAAACTACTTAAATCCACAAACGAGATTTTTAAATTTTCAGTACAGGCTCAGATAATAAAGTTTTTTTTTTCAAAACGACGAAACACGCCACTTACTTAGGGAACTAATCCTTCTCGCTTCGAAAAAACAATCAAGTCGTTTACATCAATTTTAAAAAAGTTATTCTGTTTTATTGTTTGATGTTACACTGTACATTTGTTGTGTTAACATCTTTCAATAGGAAACTATTCGAATAGGGGCCGTCCTTAAATTACGTAAGGGCAATTTTGACGATTTCTTACCCCCTCCCTCTCCAAGTATAAGAATTCGTAAGATATTATATTCCAACACACTTCCTCCCCTTCCTTGCGTAATATTGTTTACATTACATTTTTCCAGTTAATAATTATTCCAGTTAGGATTATACAATTCAATTACTCAATTTCATGCGTGCGATGAAACATCATTTTTTAAACTGCTCGTATTGAAAACTAGGTTAAAAAAATATTACGTAAAACGCTAACTGACTCCCCCCTATAAGAAAAGGTAAGAAATTCGCGATCCTCTCCTTTCCCCGAAAACCTTTACGTAACCTAAGGACGAACCCATAGTGGAGTGTTCAGATAACGGGACCAACAGGGTTTCAATTAAAGAGCTTCTACTACTGTATTCAGAATGTGTTATAAACTCGGAATGTGTCAAGAATTAGACACTATATGCGCCTAAATAATAAATGAGTATTAATTAGGGTATCCCGGAATGAAACGTGCAACAAAAATAAAGGCACTACGCGCAAAACCAAGACGAAAATGTAGAATACAATTTTTTATACGAGCCTGTTTTCTAGAAATTCAGTTTCGATCTTGCGACCGATTCTCGTATTCGATTTTCCCCAAAACAAATCACCGTCCGAAAATAGGTTATTTTACAATTTCGACTTATCTTTGCACAATTATTCATTTCATCTGAAATTGTAATATATTTACTGTGGCTTTTTGCTAATTATTAATCAGGTGCACGCGTACCCGAAGAATTTTCAAACTCGATCTTTTCCAAAACGGAGGCTCCTACAAAAACATTTTATTCCACATTTACGATTTGTAATTGCATATAAAATAACCACCTCCGTGGCTGTACTATTTATTGCCAAACCCCAATTCGAAAACCGAAGATAAGGATCAATTTCTGGACGTTTAACGAAGGAAAGTTTTGACAGGTAATAAATGACCTTGAATGACCTTGGAGCACCAACATATTACAGGTCGATGAATTCGTTACGGAACGGGCTATACAACCATCTAAATAAAAATATAGAGTTCCATTTAAAAAAGCAAAGGTCACCTTGAAATTTCGAAGGAACCTCCACCTGAATAAGATTTCTGACGGTCGTAAAATTTTCCCCTCGAAACAAACTAAGTTTTACTGGAAACATTTCTTACAATAACGAATGCTTTAAGAGATAATTGCATGCGAAGCTTGAAATGGCCCCCCCTGTGCATAAATATAATTTATGATTGACGGTACGATATTTTTGAATCGACTATAGGACCGCGACTTTCCATTCGCGCTTCAGGCACAGACAAAAAATATGCAGTTCCCTTCGCCTCTCCTGTCCTTCAGAGTTGCGCAACTTCTGCCCACTTCCGCGTGGAACGTCAAATCAGAGAAAATAATTTAGATGACCGATTAAAGACACATCGAAGCCCGAACATGATTTATACACATTTTGTATCTTCAAATTTCGCACAGACTTCACGACCGTGCTGAAGAAATCAAGAGTCAAAGAAAAGTCTCGTAGAATTTCGTTTTATCAACGTCCCAATGACTCGTGACAGTCATTTTTCACGCGTTTTATAAATTAGCCTGCAAAAACTTGCGGATACATATGTATAACCTGTGAAAAGAATTTTTTAAGCTCGATGCCGTTTTGTAAGCTTGCACCTAAACGAGTAGTGCTGAGTATTTTATTTGCAAGAGCTGGTTACGTGTAGCAGTTTACTTAACCTTCAGTTTTTTAACAACGTGCGAAGATGACCAAAGTTCTTGTCTGACATGGGCCTTGGCAGGAAAGAAACGACACAAGAAACTGTGAAGGGTGATCGAGTTCCTGTATAAACAGTTTCTTGCTTGCGAACAGAATGCAATTTTAATTAGAAGACGGCTTACGCGGAGGAAATTCAATAGCTTCTAGTAGAATGATTACTTACAGAGGGTGGCAAATTAATTATTATACTCGAACAAAAATGTTTGAGATTTTGTAAGTTTAAGCGGTGGAATGGCTGTATCTCCGCGAAAAATGATCGCAAAAAATGTTTAGAAAACGCATTTTAACGTTTGAAGCTTCTAGTTTTTGAATCGACGACTCAATTTTTTTTCATCCATTATGATACTGTTTTATCAAGATGAAGCGCAGGAAATGAAGTTTCCGAAATGTTTGAACGTATGCACGGGCCAAAAAAAATTTTCCGGTAAATCCAACGAGGAACTCTTATAGAGCAAACATTTCTGTTTAATATCGTTTTTTTTTTTTGGTTTTGTTGTATGATAATTTATCGATTGAGTTATTCTCGATCGAAGCAAACAAGGTACTTGATCGTACATAAATTTTCATGAGTGTTTTGGAAATCTAAGAAAATTTCCTTTCGGAACCTTTAGTTGCCAATGTGATTTTTTTTAATCGTATAAGATCCATTTTAGAATGATCCCCAAAAATTGACGAAAATGTTTTGAGTATAATAATTTGGCCAGCCTCTGTATGATCGACCTCTGAACACCCAGAAGAGGAACCACACTGTGTCCCTGGCCCCTAGACAAGAAGAGTGATCTGTAATTTATTGCTAATGGAAACATCGAAGCATAGATTGCATATGCCATTTGTAAGAAACTCCATTCATATTTGAAATTTATATGCGTCCCGCTGTATCGTTAATCATGCAAAATAACAAAAATAAGAGGAAAGACAATGAAGCATTTGCGAACGGAATTTGTTTGACTTGGATAAACAAGCGGCCAAGAGGCAGGCAAAATTTCTCAAAAAGTAGGTAAAACTTTCGAATAACGAACAACAGATAAACCAATGTTTGTTTGTTTGTATGTATATTGTATTATATATAAATAATTTATTATTCGAGAAACTGGTTAATCTTCATCTTTAAAGGAAACCTACTCGAAATTTCCAATTTCCAATTATTGGAAACGAACGTGATGCGCAGTGTACCTTACACAAATAAGCTAGTATATGAAGTATACAATTCTCGAATAAAGATACAAAAAAAAATAGAAACCTTGTTAGAAAGCGAGGATAAAAGTTTCTCGAACGAAGAAAGTATGTTCAGACGTGGGCTAAACAGGAAAAAGGCACTTCGGATTAGTAGATTTATTCGTTCTTCGTAGAATAAATATAACCGATTTATTCAAAATCGAATTATTTGATTTCATACTTTCTCTTCGACCGTTACCCATCTAACCTAGGTATAATGCATTATTATGTAGCTAATCAGCACTAGCTAATAAAATACCTATTCCCTATATAGCTTGCGGTTGTTGGTGCGATATTTTGGGACCAATTATATTCTTACTTTACTCTAAAATCTAATACAGGGTGTTTCTCTTAATTTGAGTATCTACATTATCTAGCTAGAATATCTTTGTTCCTTTTCAGGATACGAAAAAAGCCTAAGCACAAGGTTATCCGTTTCGAAGATATAATTATTTCGATAAATTTCTCGAAATAAAAGGACACATTTTCGAGAACCGAAAATTTTTGGACATGACGAGGAAATGAAAAAATACTGTTTTTTGTAAGAATGATGCGTGATCGAACAAAACACGCAACTGCCAGAACCTCGAAATTGTTGAAACGTTTTGTTCAATCGCGCACCATCCTTAAAAAAATCAGTGTTTTTTAATTTCTTGGAGTGCTTCCCCAGATAATCTTATATAGAACCCAAAAACTTTCGGTTCTTTGTTCTAGGTCAAAAATTGAAGGAGAAATCTTTCAGGCCGCGGAACACTGTTTTTCAGAAGAAGCAGCTTTTGTTGAGTTGTGGCGTCGCCAATTTGTATTAAAAAAATGAAAAAAATATTGTGATCATACTTCTAGGTATGTAAATTAAAGGCCTTCAAACAGATTTTCTATTTCATTCACCATACTCACATAAAAAATTCTCAAAATCAGGCTGCTTTTTCGGGCTCTACAGTGGCATTACCCCTTAATTTCCGTCTAACGTTTTGGAGCAGGGGAGAAAATATCAAAACACAGAAGAACATAGTAGTACACATGAGCAAAATAATATGATTTTATCCGAACACTATATTTTTGACTTCCCATAATTTTCATGCCACACTCGAGTTTTATTTATAAGTCTGTTATGTATACGAAGTGTCCCAGAACGTTTGCCACCTGGGCCTTTTTCCTTAAATCCGCCACTGCGCATAAGGCAACAACGAAATCGCGTTAGCATCTCGCGTGACGCGAGCCAAGTACCCTACGAACGATGTAAACACATTTGTATCCGGTATATGTGTATTTTAATTTAAAATCCTATGAATATTGCCGAGCTTCTGTCGGTTCCTCATCTCCGACAACCGGAGGATAGAGATTGCAGTGGCCAAGGAAGATTGGCATTTACGATAAAACATTCATTAAGCAACACGTAAACGTTCTAACCGAACGATGCACGAGATAACGTCTAACTTCTCCGAAGTGTACAATCGATCTGCTACATCTTCCGTTCGATCGATGCACTCTGAAGACTCTATGATCAGCGAGGAATTAGGATGAACGTCCAGGTACGATTTTCCATCCCCTATTACTTGAATAATTCCGTACGATGTGACCTTTTCCATGCAGACTACGTTTGGAGAAACGCCTGGTGCACGCCACGCTATATTTTTGGTAGTCTTACGTTAATCGAGAATATGTTTAACCCTTATCTGTCCCTCGTGTCAATTTGACACAGCTTTCCCGTAATAAGTCATGCGCGTCGAGTAGTTTGAGATTAATTAGACAATGCCTATTTCAACCTGAGAACCTGCTAAGGGTTTTCATCCCCTTCAAAAAAGTTTATTAGTAGGTATGAACACAGAAAATACGTTCCGTATATTTTTTAATGCTTTACAAATTTATGCAAGCTTGTATGGAAACAAAATTCACCCTCGGGAGATTCTCTTGTAAGTACACAACTATTCGAATGTAATATTCGAATTGTATTTAATTGTAATATTCGAATATTTTAATATTCGAATTTTGTTCAAATGTAATATTCGAATACTATAATATTCGAATTTTGTTCAAATGTAATATTCGAACACCATAATGATTGAATTTTGTTCAAATGTAATATTCGAATAATATAATATTCAAATTTTATTCAAATGTAATATTCAAATACACAAATTAGTCATATACTCGAATAGGGAGAAATTCGACAAATTGTCGTTGCCCTTGTAAGAAGTCAACAGATTTCCATTAAGAAAGATCTTCGTCCAAGATTTAAGAAAGTCACAGTCGCTTCGCGAATGCTACGGTGAACTGGATATGAAAATAGATTATTGTGACCGATAAAACGATGCCCGATAAACGAAGGTAGGTAAGATACGCGAAGCCTTAAGGCGTGGGTCGTTATCGGGAAGTGCTACTTCGCAAGGATCTGCCTTCCGACTCTCGATCCGAGGACACGAAGCAAAACGACAAACAATCTGGACAGTTCGATCGAATCTGTGCCAAATAAGTTTCTTAACTAAATATGCCGCGTTGCGCTCTGATAATCACTGCAATATAATTTTTACGATTCAGAGTTAGATTGAATGTTAACTACATCTACTGAACTAAATTATTAACTAATATTTTTCTATTAAATTTTAATAGCATCGAAATCTGTCACTGTTTACACCATTGTTTTTACTAAATTCTTCTATTATCTGCGTGATTTCTTGTTACTGTACTGTACTTTCTTTCTAATTCTAATAAAAATACATTATTTTTATACACGTTACAATATTATGGTGATTTTGCAATCAAGTAAATAAATGTTGCGATATTAGTCTATGTATAAGATGATATTCATTTTTCATTTTTGTTTTGTTAAAAAAATGAGGGGAAATTTTTAAGTCCTATTTACATATACCATACATACATGTTTGAAAAGTTGCCCCTTTCTAGGCCATCAAAGCACGCGCCACAACCAATGGGCACCTCCCTCGTTTTCTGCGATTTTTTTCTATCTGATCGGTCAACGTTTAATAATTTTTAGGACTATAAAATTGGACTACATTTAAAAAGCACGTTTGCGATATCCAGTGTCCCCATTTTTATAAAAAAATTTTTATGGAAGTTCACTCTGAAAGGGTCTTCTTACATTGATATTAATGTCATCTAAAAAATGTTTCTCTATCTCACAAATAATACGATAGAAGTGCAAGTAAATATGAAAGTGGTGTATAAGTTAGAATTTTTTTATATTTTTTAATGCCGACAAACTCCAATGTCAAAATATCTCAAAACGAAACATATATTAGATAACTTAAGCAATTTTCAAACATCATCAGCATAGATAGTTACTATTGGCTAAATAGAAAAAAAATTTTAACTTTTCCACTCGCCGGTATATCGAATATAATCACTTTTATTTTGGATAGATATTCCGATTAACAAATATATTCAATAGGAAACACGAAAATGTTATACGTTATATTAAACTTATTTAAAATGAGTGCTATTTATTATAAGATAATCTTTTTATCAAAATATCCAGCTTCTATTTAGTATTATTTTACTTACATAGCTCTGACATTAATAGTTTAGGCTTTAGCAGTAAGAAAATAAATCGCAAAGCCATAAAGTCATAAAAGGACATACATAAATAATTATAACGTCACAAAGTGCTTTCACGTATAACCGGAGGTAAATTAAATGATCTTATGGTACAAGAATCGTTCAACAACTGTGTAAGGGTTAAAGCATAATTCACATTTTGTATTTAAACGCAGAATGCAAATATGGCAAGCGTACCCAAACTTTCGAATGGTAGTGTATGTGCATATGATAAATTGAATTTGAAGTGAACTGCTAATCTATGGATGTCTGATTACATACCGTACGCGTCTACTTAACGTTACAGTATGCGTCCACAGACTTTACAATAACCTTTAACATTTTCCATTTTCTTAAAATATGAAGCCTTGAGAACGTGTACTAAAAATATTACGCCCACATTCGCATAATTAACGAAGTTATGAAATGTTAAGCGAATCGACTTACAAGAACACGAGTAGGTACTCAAATACATTCAGCCGTGACGACTACTCTGTATTTTGAAATTTTTCTACAAAATTTTACTTCGGTACTTCGGTAGATACACTTTAATACGTTTTTTTCAAATGAAAAGAAATTGGACGAATAAAAGTCTATTCAAATCCAATAAATATCATAGGATTTCTATAGTATTTGTTTATCCACTCACTCACTAGCTTTACAACTCGGTTTCGCCCGAAAAAAATTTTTTTTTGTGATAATGGCCACATTCATCTAAATTAGTCAGGCATAATAAGCTGAGTCACATTTCGTGATCCCAGAGTTTATCTATCAAAAGTTTTTAGGTGACAGAGAAACATATCGAAGCTTTCTGCTTCATATATTAAGATATTCGAATGCTCAATTTGTACTTTGCTGTAAACTTGTCATATAATACACCCTATGTGTTTGAACGATACTTATGCTATAAATTATAAGTATATTATCAGTGCTGTTCTATTCTATTTCTATTATCCTGTCCAAGTTTAAATAATACATCACTCTAAGTAAGTTTCTTAGTACATATTCGTTTTTTTATGAAGAAGCTCCTAAAGTACAGTATCATTTTCAAATTGCCTTGTGACCACTATAATATAGCATACCCTATAATCACCTCTGAATTAACAACCCAACAGAGAAAACTACTTTCTCCTCAGAATAAAACTACGATTCAAAGAAAAGTATACACCGAATAATAAATTAGTTCCTTATCTCATCTTCCAGCGTACAAATTCATCTTTTCACTCTTTTGTTCACCTCCGAAGCTCTAATTAAAATTGAATAATTTATTTGATTACTGTGTTTCTAAAATTTTAATGCTAAAACATTTCCATTATTCAACTCTTGGAGATCTTGCACCCATCGCAATAGACACAATTTTGAAGTGTTACTGTAAGAATATTCTCTTAATCAGTGAGTGTCCCCGAAAATTATTAAGTACATATAAAGAACACAAATTAATACCTTTAATCAATGCTTAATTTTTAATAGCCAGGACTTAAAAGATAGCAGGTCAGTTAAACTGTTATTCTTATCAAACAGTAATTTCCTTCTAAATAATCATATGCGCTTATATGTATCTACTTTAAAGTTTAAACATATCTCTTTCGTAAAGACACCTCATTAGAAATTTTCTTTATACGAGGTACTTATGTTAATACTATCCTGCACTTTTCTCGTAAACAGCAAGTGTATAAAAAAATGTAAGAGGAAAAAGTTTCACTATTTCTTATATGCAACGCTATTTACTGATTATACCAATTACTTAATATTTGCAATAACTTCCGAGCAGCGAAGGTGACCTTTAATTATTCAAATGGAAAGCTGTATCTACTACCTACTTTTTTATATCGCATGAAAACGACTATCAAGACTATGTCAACGAAATAAAAAATAAGTTGAACACTCATAGGAGCTTGTTTACTAGTATTATTATCGATAAGACTACACAGCAAATGTAACAATAAAATGTTCAAATAATTGCTTTCATTCCTGACCTCACGTGGCTGTAAATATTGCTGTATATTATAGCATTGAATTCATCTCTTGACGTGTGCTTTCATATCATATAAAAGAAACATAGACTTCCATGAAAAAAAAATTAAGACACACTTTCAGGCTTCAAATCACACTGCAAACTTAAAAGATGAAACAACCACTATGCATAGTAATCGATAAGTTTCACTATGCTTCTACTTCTTCCGTTTCATTCCATTTGATCACAGCGCATAACGCAAACTCTCGTTTTTCTTACAATTCTGTTTCGTTCAAGGTGAAGACCGATAAATAATCTGTGATACGAATTATATATTTTTTGCTTACATAATAAATTCAAGTCTGATAGAGCTAATGAAACGGGGCACGGTCAAGATTACCAGCGTGGATTTTTCGTTTCGAAATTCTCTTACGTGAAACGGACACTGGGTGAAAGTAGTGCACCCGAGTGAAAGTCAAATTCACCGCATCGAACCCGTGGAAATACACGCGAATGATTAATTAAACGAAGGAGCAGGCTAATGAAACCGTTTACAGAATAACAGCTTCCTTCCTGAAACCTCAAAACGCCACCTATACCTGGAAATCGATCGCTTTCTTCATTGGCCGCTTAGTAATCTCTGGATAAGATTATTCACACTTGAACGTGAACGACTCCTAGTTGATACAAGTGCATATCGTGCCTTGTTTAGATATTAACGCGTTTATATAGAACGTCGTGCAAGCTGACCATTGAGACTCATAAACGATCCAGGTGAATGTTAGTCCATTAGATCCATATTTGGAGTAATCACCTCAAGAATCTTCTAAGAACAGATGAATCCATGCTTTCTTATATTATACAGAGCGTTTCGTAATAGCTGATACAATCGAAAGGATACGGAGTGATTCTTCATGAAAAAATTATTACGAAGTGTGGAATAAAATTTGTTCGCAGAAGGCATCGTTTTGAAGAAAATCGATTTCCAAAACTGGATTGGAAGGATGCAGTAGGTAAGTACATATCATGCAACGCTGAATGTAATAAATTTTTATGTAAAAATTCCTCGTAACTGTACAATAGCTTTTTTCGAATCTTTTTCACAGAATTGCTTTTCCCGAAAATAAAGGCTCATTTGGAACCAAAGTTATTTTACAATTTTGACGTATTTTTTCACAAGGATTTGTTTCACCTGCAATTGTATTAACTTCATTTGTATCCAAGTGTATACACATATGTGTATTTAAACAATATACGAACTCAATTTTTTCGAAAACGAAGGCTCCTATAAAACAATTTTATTCCACATTTCTTACTCATTTTTTCATGAAGAATCGCTACCCTTTCAGTTGTATCGTCTATTACGTTACATCCGGTGTTTGCCTATGTTCTTTTGGATATTGAAAGATTCCAAGAAAGTAGGTATAACGTAATCCTATCTTTCTTTATAATTAATTAATATGATTCTATATACATTTGTAAATTATATTATCGCAAAAATAATGATCCACCGAAATCAATTTCCCAAATTCTTCCTTTCATAAATTAGGCTTTACTCGTGTTCGACATTACATTGATATCAGAATTATTAATCGCGCGCATGTGTCGCGCCGAAGCGGGTTTAGATTTGGTAACACTCCAGTCGTTTATCTTCAGATAGTAAACTTTTACAGAACGGTATGTTTTAACGTAAAATAAATTATCTTGAACTTTCACTGGTAAGTATCGCGTAGTCGAAATCGTCCGGGTGCCCCTTTCGTAGCGTTCACACAGATTTTTATCTGAATAAATATTATTTCCCCAGAAAAAAAGATTAAGACTATTTCGTACAAATACCATCCGAAGATTCATTTTCTATCACTAATATACGATTTCTTATAGGCTCTTCGCTGGTGCAAATCATTTCTGTTTAAAACGCAACTTATATTTTCAAGGTGAACCTGTTAAGTGATTCTTATTTAAATGTTCTTCTACTTGCGCAACAAGTTTTCGTACGCCTATATTAAAATCTAACTTCTTTCTATTCCACTATTAATCCGGATTGTTTTAAACTTTTTTTAGGATATATAAAACTATCGTACGAGACTTCTCTTTACAGTTGCAATGTCGCGTGTACTTTTTCATTTGTCTAATAAAAAAAAATTATACCAAATTCGTCCCACCCCCCTTTCTTTTTATATTCTATTATTCAGGTACAGGCAATGATTACTGTAACTAAATCCCCGATATTATTTCAGTTCTGTTGATACTTAAGGCATAATATAGACCAACGGAATCAACAATTTCATTCTATAATTTAACACAACGGTCCACACGTTTTGGAACAAACATACGCTTACTTCCGATCTTTTCTAAATTTCCAAACTACTCCTTGATCCTGGCAAACCTTTACAACTGAATTTCATAAATAAGAAAGAGATGTTCCGGCCTTACGATTTTATTGATACGCCTAATTACGAAATAAGTATAGATTGTTAATCTCGCACACGATATATAATATATGCATCAAAATCGTGAAACCACGCATTTGGGACAGCGGTAGATTAAGCATTAGAGTGAACTATATAACTCTTGTATACTTCATATACACCTCTCCCTATCAAAGTCACTAAAATCACCGTGCGACCTGGCTTTGACTGTAAAGCATCGTATACGGGTAAACAGAATCAATCAGGTTGTTCATCTAAAATTGACTCAACGTACAAATGAACCACAGGGAAACACGAGAGCCACATAAACTTTGACATCAGAAGCAAAAGTTTCTGCCCCAAAATTGCCCTTCGTATTCTAAAACAACGAAAACCACGGTGAAGCACGATCAGAGCGAAGCAAAGGCAATAGGTAGGAGTCGCGGGCAAAGCAAAGCACACAGATACTGTAACGAGCCGCTTCGGGTCGCTGCGATCGCGACCGTCAAGCCCCACGGCTACGTTGGGCCCCGCATTCCACCTGTCAAAAGGTGGGTCCGCTCTCTCACGGGCCGTAAAGGAAGCGCCGAAGCCGCTGACGGCAGGCAACGAACCGCTTCCCAAAAGGTTTCCGCCGTAACTGTCGCGGCAACCGTCCCCGTGCAAACGGCCGTTTTCAATATGGCAGTGTGCATAGGTCCCATTTCACTTGCACTCTCAGGCTCGCATACCTCTCTAATGTCCATTTTCCACTGACGATTTGCGCCGCATCCCTGATCGGTTCGCTGAGGATTCCTTGCTCGAAACCGTTCCCTCGGTATCGTCGCTGTCGGCTCTTGCAAGGGGGGCCCAAGGATTTCGCGCGGATGTGCACGTTCACCGAGCACCAGATCCTTTCGTACTGGGGACCACGCGTGGGTCTGGAACGCGAATGGTTTCGACAACGGTGTCGAAATGCCGGGGGGAATCGAAAGAGTTTTCCACGAACGGTTCACCGATTACTCGCGCACTATCGACGGTACGGCGAGGCTCGTGTTATTGTTGCCAAACAAAGGATCCTACGCGTTTCTGGCGACACAAATGTCCGAACGAATTGTCGCCTCGAGAACGTTCGCCACGACAACATAACTGGACACCGGTAGGTAGGGGAACTGAACCGAGGTGGAACGAGTAGACGGGACTCGAGGAGCAGAGAGGAAGGACGTAGGGCCCCTGGCTTCGGGTGGGCGGAACGGTCGAGCGGGGCAGGAGGGGGGGAATACCTCTGGCTTGGTCAGGAAGGAGGATGACCGGTAGGCGTTAGGGCCCTAACACAGTTCCGCGCGTGTGCACGAGCAGCCTCTCTCTGTAGGCGCGTGAATGTAATTGAAATATCCTTGTTTTCTTTCAGACCTCTTTTTCCGCAGCTCCTGCGGATATCCCTGCCTCCATTTTTGCTCGCCACACTGATATCTAGCCGCTGTAGTTTCCCAGCAGTTCCCCGAACTATCGGAAGTCGCTTTATACTTTTTCTGGGATGTTTGCACAGGACGCACAGGTGGACAAAACGAGACGAGCTCGATCTTCTCTGCTCATCTTCTTTTATATATTGTGCGTTTTTTGCTTCTATCATCGCTAATAAAAATTTCCCATGTAGTAATTTTGTTGTTAATACTTTGTGCGCTACTTGTCTGCTGGAGACAAACGAACACCACTTTAATTTGTCAGTGTAGAGTGTGTTTAAAGGGAATAGAATTAGACGAGAATAACTTGTTACGTAGTCGAGGAAACTCGCTTGGGGTATCTGTCATTTTATCTTTTACCACGCATGGTGAGATGTATAACAAAAAATTCACTACGTCAATGGCTGTCAGTTTCAGCTTACCGGAAGTGCGTAGCGGTGCGTCAATGACGCCCCACTTTTCCAAACTGAAGGTCGTGGTAATGCGCCAATGGTTATATATTTTTTAGTAGATATGTGATTTATTTTTCTAAATGAAAGAAATGAAAAAATTATAAATTAAATTTTGAAAGTTTAATTAGCGACCGATAGCGGAATGTGTGAATAACGGCACGATGATACGATTCTAAATAATTCAATAGGTACGTTTGCAATATATTGTTTATAAATTCATAGAAACATAATAACTTTATTCTTCTGATAGTAATGGAGTCCTTTTTGGTCGCCAAGCATTTCGATTAAATTCATTAAAATATAATTAAGAACGAATAGGGTTGGGAGATTAAAAAGTTTCGTTGCAGTGTGACATAAAATTATTGGGACAAATAAAAACTTATGAATGAAATTCGCAATAATAGATTATCAAAGATACTTATTATACTTCCTATCTTAAATAATAGGTATACATCATCAAGTAGTACTGTTTCATATCAAAAGTGATTAACAACAAAACATTCCATGTTTCGACTTTTGCAGGCTTACACAATTATTGCTACTGTTTATACAGTATAAGAACAAGTAACCTTAAGGGTAGGCTTTATACAAAATCCGACTTCTGAAAAAACGGTTTTCGAATTCCACTATTCCTAAAAAATAGGTTAAACCGGGTTTCGAATTTTCACAAACAATATAATTAAAGTAGTAAATAAATATTTGCACTTATTTTAAAATTTACAGTTTTTTTTAATATTTGTGGAATTACAAAAATATACTCTATCTATGCGAAACCAAATAAAAAAAAATTAAATCTATAGAAATATAACACAATAAAATACACTGCATACAAAACTAAATGAATAAAAGACTGAAATAACTAAAATTCGTACAAAATATAAATTATAAATCTGTATTTCATTTAGTATCTTTCTTCAGAAAATATTAACTCATGAACTTTAATTTTTAACCAACTTCAAAAAGGGGGAGGTTATAGATTCGACCCGTATATATTTTTTTTACAGTAAACTCTTACCTAGTACAACATGCTTGTGTTCGAGGCGGTTTCCAGTAAAAATGTTAATGTTTTTAATTAAATAGTTATTTATTTTTTACATATTAATTCTAGTATATGAAACCGTTTTTTAATTTAAAAACCGGTTTTCGAATTTTACAAATTTATAAGAAACCGGTTTTTAACCGGTATTTCTACTTAGAAATTTTTTTCGAGCCGTAGAAGGTGATAGAATAAAATTACAACTATGCAACATGATACGTGCAATATTTGTTTCTTCTTTTAATTCCCGAAAAATTAAGTTTTTTTCAATCGGCACTCTAGGAAGGTCCCTTATATAAAAGGCAGCTTTAGTACCGTAAGAAATATAATAAAAAAGTATCAGAATGAACAAAATATGAAAAACAATTCCACCATCATGGAATAATTAACAAATAGATCAAAAGAAATTTCGTATTTCGAGAAGTAACAGAATAGGCAAAAATGAATGCTTCTAAATAAGCTGAACTACTTCAGTTAATTCAGACTTCGTTGAACTTCAAAGTAATAGCACCGTAGCAGTTAGCAAATGTTGCAGAAAAAGATACTCTTAACAGAAACAACAATTAACATTTGTCAAACATTACGTTTTTAAAATCATTGACTTTCGACAGAATAAGCTAATTTTACGATGTAAGCAAATGTAATAACTGAGAATGGTCGTGTAAAAATATCAAGGACGGCAAACAAAGAGTTCAACCTAAATAGAAAATTACCAATGCTAATAATTTTAAGACTCGCCATATGTTTACACGTGAAATATTCTCGTAAGAGCAAGGTGCACACCGAAGGTATATGTACAAGTTTTTTCAATATGCGACTGTTTTATCTGTAATCTGGACGTTGTCCGAAGTGCGGCACACGACTCGCGTTCGGATAGTCACGACAAGCTTACTTTTATCACGCGCCTCTTAGCTTTGGTAACGTTTATCTCCTATCAACAGATGAAAGTCAAATTGATATGCATATCTCATCATTGAAAAATTTTCCAGTCATGGGACTTCCGGAAGTTAAAGTCCAATTAATTAAAATTACAATTAATATTAAAAACCGTACTGTTTCTTATCGCTCAATATGATCTACTTTGCACGTATTAATACCTTTTGGGAATTACTCCACATTATTTGTACATTCGTACTTGCATATTTGGAGGGTACAGCACATTATTTATTGTTAAAAATATACTAGCAGAATTATAAATTTATATCCGTGAATACAATTGCGATGCAACAATCTACCCATGAAGGATTTATTCTAAAATGCTTACGAGCAAGGTAATGCCCTTGTTCGTGTGAACAATGCGTGACTAACATTTCCTTTTCTTCACGACTCATTCGTAGTTAAGAGATTCCAGGATTATGAGAATACAAAACTATCATTACCAGTAACAACCCATGTGCCTTCGTCTTTTATAATAATAAAAACTTCGCAAATTTGCGCAGTGAACAGCAAATTCGTCTGATATGAAATTAAGGCTCAAGTTAACTTTAGGCCCTCCAAGCTTTTGGCATATATTATATTCGCGTCATTTTACGCGATTTGGCGTGCTGAATACGAATGTCGTATCCGTTCTCGACGGAAACGCATAGTTTTCGAAATATTAACAAAAATATATAGGTACACTATTACATTGGGTAATTATGCAGTATAGGGGAGGCAGCTCCGATGTCCTTATCCTTAACCTTGACATAAGTTGTCAAAGTCATCAGTCTCCACAACTTTTCCCTATACGTGTTACCGTCGATCAACTTTAGTTTCCAAAATATTCGCAAAAACATTTTGTTCTTTATTCGGAATCAGGTACATATCTACATTAGGGTGGCCCTTATTTTCAACTTGTGATTTCTTTTGCTCTCACCCCTTAATATGGTTCCGTTTCATAAAAAAATAGTCCCTGAAAAAGATTATTGCAATCGGACAACAGAAAAGAGTGTCGAGCAGGCCTTAAAGTTTAGAACTCATCCATGGTTTGAATTTGAAGAATTTCTCAAAAATGGTAAGCCCTATCGAAATTTTGTTCAAATAATATTAAAAGAGCATTCAATTTCCTACAATTACTGTACATATAATTTTTTCGTGCTTCCAACCATTTTTTAGATAATAGCGTTTGAATGTAGAGAGGTCCCCACTACGCGCGTATTGACAATACGTCATGCCGTACAGGTGGGACGCGTGAAGTGCGGACCTCTCTACATTCAAACGCTTTTATCTAAAAAATGGTTGGAAGCACGGAAAAATTATATATACAGTAATTGTAGAAAATTGAGTGCTCTTTTAATATTATTTGAACAAAATTTCGATAGGGCTTACCATTTTTGAGAAATTCTTTAAATCCAAACTATTGATGTATCCTAGTTTTAAGCCTTGGTCGGCACCCTTTCCTGTTGTCCGATTGCAATAAACTTTTTCGGGGACTATTTTCTTTATCTAATGGCGCCGTTCTAGGGGGTGAGTAAAAAAATACAAAAAAATTCGACACGAGTAAGTAAGAGCCACCTTAATGTACATACACCTGTGATGATCGTTTCCCAGGTTTCGGTATAGGTTGGGGGGGGGGGGGACCACCTGCGTGTATGTAGTAAATAAAAATTGTAAAAAAAAATAGTTAATAATGATTTTATTAATATTTCAGAACCTATGTCGAGTTTCCACCAAAAACGAATAGGACTGTACCGCAGAGGTGCACACAGAGACGTTCGGACCTCTGCGATTCTGGGCGCCGGGTCAGAACCCAGCCGGAGCTAAACAACGTAACAAATCCACACTCGACTCTGATCCGGCGCGGCGCCCAGAATCTCGAAGAGGTCCGAACGGCTATGTATGCACCTCTGCTATACTTCGTCGATGCCCTTCGCAAGGAAACAATCAGTAGATAAAAGGACGAAGACAATCAGATATTTAAAATAATTTTATTCAAAACTGTGTATAAATTTAACTTCGTCGTCGAATCAAACAGGTGAATATGGTCTTATATATCTAGACTTAATATAATATGTTAACGAATAAATGCACCGCAGTAGGAATAAGAAACTTAATTAAAGGAACCTTTAAGACGCGAATAGCGAGAAAATAGAATAAACTATCACCTCTATTTTTACTATCGACATTATCTTTCTCTTTGGTGGCGCGCATATGTATAACGCAGAGTGGACAAAGAGTCGCTCGAAGTCGGCAAAAGTTGTTACGTTGCTCAGCTTCAGCTCGGCTCTGATCCGGCGCACAGAATCGCAGAGGTCCGAGCGGCTCTTCGTGCACTTCTAGAATAACAATTATAGAGAAGCTAGAAAATTTTAAGAGCACACGTTTCGACAGCTTTAATCATCAAAGACCGTGTCGTGAATGCATCTTGTTTGGAAAAATCAGGTGTATGTACCACTGCAGTTAAGTTCTTCATGGCAAAATCGAAAGAAACCTGCTCCAACTCCTAGAAACGCATAACATTGCAGATATTTTAATAATTCCCAAACTTTGGGAAATATCAAACGGAGTGTTACTTACTTTAAGGTCATGTTTAATACTAACACCGTAAATTGAAACCACGTTGCCAATTTTCATCCCACTTTTTGACAACGGTATGCAACGATCTCTTAGTACATTGTCAGAATAAGTGATCGCTAAATCTAGAAGTTCTACAAACAAATAGAACAATAGATTCTACAGTTTATAAGACCTGTTTCATAATACTGTGAAAAAACTCATTAATAAGTACCGTGGATATTCTCTGCAGGTAGATAGATCTGATCTGTGTATAAATATTCCAAAAATGCTCTATACACATCGTAGCCAAATTGTTCATGTTCCATGACACTACAAATAATACTTGATCAGCAAACTCCACATATACATACATTGGATTAACCGACCTACCTCTGATTATCCTCTCCACATTTTTCTCCAAATATGGTTCTAAAATACTGGCAACGTATCTTCAAAATAGCCTTGTGCACATAAATAGGCTTGCCCCTCACATTTATAGTCAGATCACTAGTTGCCTTAAACAGACGGACAAAATGAACTATAAAAATAATTAAACATACGTATACCATCATACGCGAGCAATACATACTGTATCATCAAACACTTGTTTCAAGTTATCCGTTATGCTCATTTTTTCTTCACTGGAAACAATTAATGGCTGATGCATGACGCTATATGCTGTGTGATACCCAAAAGCATCATGCAAACATTCAAACGAAGTACGTGTTGGTACTAGTAAGCTTTGGTATAGACACTGACCCCACACAAATACCCGATTGTGTTCACACATAGCGATACTTATGTTATGCAAAGGGGAAGCCGCCACATCCAATACTTTTCCCATTTCTCCCACTTGTAGCTGAAAACGTATTCATTACTTTGAATTTGTCAGTATAAATGAAGACCTTGCAGCAAGAAGGGTGCAACTCCACTTTTGACTGTTTTTGAGTTATGACATGTAATATTCGTAAAAAACGAATCTACATCGTTTGACGCAAGTTTGATGCAAATCCGATAACAAATGAGCGATTTATTGCAAATTTCGAACCTGCACCCATTATGGTTTTGTGCAATACGAACACGCAACTACGTCCCAGCTTATAAACAGCCTTTTTAGAAGGCTCACAAATGTTTTTTTTATGTATGTAACAAATGTCGACGTATTTCTTCCATATTTAATTAGTAAAGCAACAATAAGTCAATAAAATGTGTTCCTTATTGTGCATAATTATCAAAAAACGACCGATTTTTGTACCCTTTGGTGCAAGACAGGTGCAGCTCCAGACTTGAAAAATTCGCCAAAAATAGAAATAAAAACTTATCAACTCAATAACTACTACTTATTGTGTGAAAATATATATTTTTCAATTAGTGTTCTCCTTTTAATGTTATGTCATAGCAATAATTTTATAAACAGTTTTTTCCAGTTTACTCGAAACTGGTCAAGATGGAGTTGCGTCCCTCTTGCTGCAAGGTTTTCAATTGCACCACATTCTTTTACCTTAACTGGAGCACAGGAACGACATTTATAACCAATACCTAGTTGTCCGAAAGTATTAGCGCCCCAGACATAGAGGACTCCCTCGTTGCTCAGTGCAAGAGTGTGCGCGTAACCACAGGCTAGTTTCTCTGCAAGCATACATTGTTAGTATTTGGAACAAGTTAGATGCATGTGGCAAATCAGAAATTCAGTAATACCTATTACAACTTTGGTAGGTATCTGAAGTTTATGTACATCAACCACTGCATCGCAATCTCCTCGTCCCAATTGACCATCGGTGTTACAACCCCAACTGTAAACCTCTCCCGTGTCTGTCACTGCCATACTCGACGCAGCACCGCAACGGATATAAACAATTTTTTTGTGAGGCAATACAACTTCAATAATTTCATTCGAGGAACTGCCATAATTTCGTTTTAGAAATATATTCTGACCCCACGCATATACCTAAACATATCATCTCTGTGTGTTACTGAGAATTACACTGCTCTTAATTCTAAGTCTTCTCGTTACCTTCCCGTCGTTTGTGAGTGCTAGGGAGTGATCTTTTCCACAGGCTATATCAACAACAAATGTCTCACTTGGATATCCTTCCATAAGAGTCGGTGTCGAACCTTGGGAATCCCCAGAACTGAAGCTGCAAGTACCCGTTCTCCATGAATATACCTGATTAATTGCGGTAGAAGTGAAAGGTACTTTGAAAATTTTGCATTAATTATATATACATTACTATAAATAAGTAGTAAATACCTCTCCTTTCTCTGTAAGGGCCAAAGTTTGATCGTTCTTATACGCAAAGGTTTTAATACCTTTTCCAGACAATGCTTTAACTTCTGTTGGACAAATAGTACTACAAGTATCACCAGTTCCAAGGCAGCCGGATTCATTAAGCCCTAATCCATATACTATTCCATCCTTCATTACAATTAGAGCGGAACAGCCGGAATCGCCTGTTTCATAATACAGTGCGTTAGAACAAACAGTTCTGTTACGAGTAAGATACAAGTAGAAGCTGCATTTCATCTGACAACGTAAAAAGAGAACTAGGATATAAGAAGGAGAATTAACAAATTGGCATTAGTTACCATGTACCATAACCATATGGATCTTCGAAATGAACATTGGCTCTAACGATCTGATAATTCTCCATTTCATCAAACTGCGCGTAGTCGTCTCGGAGTTCTGATATGATTGTACTAGAGTCTTAGGGGCACCCGCATTAGCAGCTTTAATTGTGAAAGACCTTTTCGTGACTTCATCTAGTTTGGAAAAACTCGGGCTCCGTGCCACCGCAGTCATGTGGTTTATAGCGAACTGAAAGCAGTACTCCTCCAATTCCTAGAAATGCATAATATCACAAGCACTACAGTAGTAGTTTAAAGAACAGTACCTGAAATGTTACTTACCTTAGCGTTATATTGAACAGCTGCGTTATACAAAGATATCACGTTTCTAACAGTAATATCTTTCTTTATCAATTGTATCCAGCGACTTTGCAGTTGGCTCTCAAAGTAGGCGTTCGTTAAATCTAAGAATTCTTTGCGAAAACACAAATTATGATTCGTTACAGAACATCACAGCAAGTGCATTTAAATATTTACCTAGTGCATCTTCTACAAGTAAATTGATCTTATCTGTGTACAAATATTCCAAAAATGCTCTGTACACATTGTAGCAATATTTTTCATGTTCAATGACGCTACGAACAACACTTGATTAGCAAACACCATGTATATATACATATATCGGATTAACCGACTCACCTTTGATTATTTTCTGCCCAGTGTCCTTGAAACATTGTTCTGAAGTACTGACAACGCGTCTTCAAAATAGTCTTGTGAACATAAATAAGACTTCCTTCCACTCGTATAGCAAGATCACTTGTAGTCTGTAATATATTATAATATATATAATTTCATAGAATAGCAAAAAATGAATGTTTATTGTTACATATAAAGAGTACATACTGGATCGTCAAATGCTCCTTCCAGGCAATCTCTTAGATTTGTCCTTCCTTTACCATGAACTAGGAATGGTTTATGCATGACACTGGGGCTTGCATAACTTGCGAGAGCATCATACAAGCATCTGTATAGGGTAAGCATTGGGATGTTGATACTTTGTCCTAGACAGTGGCCCCAGACAAATACACAATTGCCTTCCCCCATAGCTGCGCTCATGCTATTATAATGAGAAGCTGCTATATCCAATACACTTTCTATTAAGGGCATTTTCAACTGGAAGCACTTCTAACGGTTAATTATCGGACAAATTATCAGGATGCGTGTAGTATAAACGTTACCTGTACTGGACTGGAAAGTTTCATGAATTTACTGCAACCCAATTGTCCATAAGTGTTGTCTCCCCAAGTGTAAAGGATTCCCTTGTTACTTAGTGCTAGAGTATACATAGAGCCACAGACAACTTTCTCTGTAAATACAAGTAAATATTATCACTACTTTGTAATACTTACTTTAACAGAAATTGAATATTACCTATAACAATTCCAGTAAGCTTTTGGATTTTACAAGACTGTACTTGCTGATCATAATTTCCAATTCCTAATTGGCCAAACACATTATTACCCCAACCATAAACCTCTCCATCCGCGGTGAGAGCCATGCTGTGCGAGTGTCCACAGCTAATACGAACAATTTTTTTGCCATCAAATGTACTCACTTTATTGGGTGCCTTTGTATGTATTAGGTGCGAGTATTGTACCGTATTGTTTCGACCCCATTCATACACCTAAACATGTTATTTCAAATTAGTTCGGAGCATTAAATCACTCTTAAGTCCCAGTTTTTACCTATTTACCTCACCGTCGATTGTGAGTGCCAGAGATCGATAATTTCCACAAGCTATATCAACAACAACTTTGTAACTTAGATCCCCTTCCACAAGATTCGGTATTATAAAAAGATTCGTATTGCCACGTCTATTTCCTACTTGAAAATAAGTATCGTTTCCCCAGGAATATACCTATTGTATGATTCTCTTTATTAATTGGTGTAACATTGAGAATTCCATTAAATATTGTGACACTAAATTAATGTATGTTGTTGCACGTAATCTGCAAATACCTTTCCATCCTCTGTGAGGGCCAAAACATGCGAGCTGCAGTCATGTGCAAAAGTTTTAATGTTCTTTGTGCAAAGTGCAGGAACTTTCGTTGGAGCCAGTAAACTGTGCGAACCCTCAATTCCAGTTCCAGAGCACCCATCTTTGTTTCTTCCTAGGGCATACACCATTCTATCCTTTGTGACTATTAAAGCTTCATCACCCAAACTGCCTATATTAAGTAAAGTTCAACATTAGAGTGTATCGTCTAAATTTTGAAGTACTCTTTTCCCAAGTATACAGATATAAATTAACCTTCGCTCGGGAATAACAAAAAAAACGGCAGTTAAAAATAAACTTTACCATGTACAACAACCATATCGATGTTTAAAATAAATTCTGGCTCTAGCATACATAATATTGGCCAGTTCATTAAACTCTTTGAAATCTCCATCTTAAAGTTGCAATTTATGGTTCCAGAAAGCACCAAAATATGAAAGAACTTCGCTAAATCGTTTCATAAACGCACACCACAATTTTAATTTCGTCCGGCTTCCCTGGGCTTCCCTGGTCTTCCCGCTGTGGTTCGTAAGCACTGCTTACTAAGCAGAGATGCTAAAGAACTTCTTTTGCGCCGGATGTTTCGCGGTGGGGGAACACCTATAGGAGTGGTGATCAGGGTGGCGAGGAAATTGCCTGCAGCGATAGTAGGATTAGAGTGGGGTCTACTACCGCCGTCTGAACCAATCACCGCCAAGAGGAAAATTCATCGACGCCAGCACCAATCCAAGCCAACTAGCCAAGCTAAGTGAAAACGCAGCCAACCAGCATCGCCGGGCGACTCGTTGAGGATGCTGGTTGGCTGCGGCCTCACTTGGCTTCACTTCACTTGGCTAGGCTTGGCGCTGGCGTCGGTGAATTTTCCTCTTGGTGTTGATTGGTTCAGAGTGGGTAGTAGGATTAGAGTGGGGTCTACTACCGCCGTCTGAACCAATCAACGCCAAGAAGAAGATTCACCGACGCCAGCGCTAAGCCAAGCCAAGTGGCGTGAACGCGAAGCGGGTCGAATGACGTCACAGACCTGCGTAGTAGACCCCACTACGGTCCTACTACCCAGTCTGAACCAATCACCGCCAAGAACAAAATTCACCGACGCCAGCGCCAAGCCAAGCCAACTAGCCAAGCTAAGTGAAACCGCAGCCAACCAGCGTCGCCGGGGACTCGATGACGATGCTGATTGGCTGTGCCCTCGCTCCACTCGGCTTGGATTGGTGCTGGCGTCGATGAATTTTCCTCTTGGCGGTGATTGGTTCAGACGGCGGTAGTAAACCCCACTCTAATCCTACTACCGCTGCAGGCAATTTCCTCGCCACCCTGGTGGTGATATGTGCGTGTGGCGACGCCAGCACTTAGCATCCCTCGGGGCGGTATTCATAAACGTGTCTTAAGATTAAGCAAATGCTTAAGCATGCAGTATCCTCTACTAACCTAGTAGCATAGTAAAGGATGCCGAATGCTTAAGCAGTCTATGCTACTAGGTTAGTAGAGGATGCCGCATGCTTATTGCTTAACCATTTGCTTAAGAATAAGACACGTGAAGCACGTTTATGAATACCGCCCCGAGCCTGCCAGGTAAAGGCGAGCAGCGTTGCCGTTACTCCACTGCTTCAACTTCAACTGCTAATCCACCCACGATCATCCGGTAGTGGTGGCGGATTTCTCCTCGCGCGCTGCTCGTGAAACCGAACTTAACGGCCAATATATCTGAACACGATCTTAATATGTCATATTAGACCTAAGGAAATATAGATAAGCTTGAAATATTGAAAAAATTACCATTAAAAAAAAGAATCATAATCATAATATTCTTGCCTTCCAAAGAAATGACTTTTCCTTACGTTTCTTCGTATCATTAATAATATCGAATTTATTAAAGCAATCAAAATGAACAAAACACTTTGGGTATTATAACTTTATGTATAAATATCCCCACAGTTGTTAAATAAAGGTTTATTTTATTTGTATTTCTCTAGTGGGTGGGCAAAGCTGTTAAATTCTGGACGTACCTAATTCATCAATTTGTATTTGACATTGGCACGGTCATCAATGCAATAAAAATATGAATTGCTTATGAAATAGTTTTCATGTTTAATACATTATTTAACAGTTCATGTTACATGAAAAGAGATATAATTAACAATTTTCGTTCATTTTGTCGTATATGTTACTATTGAACTCTTAGGTATAAAACCTTTTATACCTAACCTCACAAACAAAACTACTAAAAGCACGTGTAGTGCTCTATATATATATAGATAGGAACGAAATGGCAACAATAACGGAGTTGATTAATTTTTACGATTACAATACGAAGGAATACGAAGAATTCTTGCAAGAGTTAATATGTTTTAACGGCGATATACCATTCAATATAGAAGAGGTAAAAAGAAGTTTCTGAAATTAACCTTGTATTACAGTTCTAAGCATAATAGAATAGAGCATCAACAAGAACGTAGTATTTTTATTTGAAAATGAATTTACCATATTGAATGCAATACAGCGTAAATATATTCTCCTTGTTTCAGGTTAATAGAACGCAAAGTGCTCTTGTGTCGACAATTAATATTCATTTGAATCGTTCGCACACACGATACAGTGGTTTATTAATGTTGGACAAAGTTTTACCGCAGTGTTCAAAAGATGTACTTTCAAAATATTGTATGTTGTGGATGTCAAAGGCTACTCAAGTATTGGAAAGTGTTCATAGTATTCCCCAAGAACTAAATATTTCTTGCAAAGTTCTTGGCTGTTTGATTATACAATCGAAAGAGATTTCTGAAATACAGAAACAAGTGTCTATGCAAAATGTGAAGCAACTTATTAATGCAATTGGAAACTTGAGTCTGGAGAAGAAATGTGGTCCAGTATATTATTTGATTGCTGTATTATTGCTTGAGTATCCCGAAGTCTGCGAGCGTTTCCAAGTAATGAGACTTCTTTAGTGCGACGGAGGGAAGATTTAAGAGAAATATTACATCTTCTGCTGTTCCAGATGTCCATTAAAAAAATCGTACTATTACAAATTGACTCTGAACAGGAGAATTTAGTTAACTCGAGCGCGAGGTGTTATGCTCTTTTAGCTAAAGCAACGGCGCGCTCGTTTAAACCACCAGCTTCGAAACCTACTCATACTAACTGGACATATAATCAGGCCCTTATATGTAATGGTTTACACACTATAATGGATGAATTATTTTCTAATTTAATGGAATTAGAAAATGTGAACATTGGGGATAAATTAGAATTACCTAATATATCTAAAGAGAATATTATCCAATTCTACTTTAAGCAGAAACAGAGATTTTTAAACTTATGTTCTTATCTGTGTTGTATGCTACGGTGAGGGAATAATATATAAATCTCTACAATATCTTAAAAGCATATTGTCACGTTTATAATTTATATTTTGCAGTGGATTCGACAAGAAAAACTCAGTGTTACCGAACGAGATTTTGAAAGTTTTGTACAGAGGATTAGCAGTACGACCATCGAATTTAAAAAATCAGAATTCACTCGGAGAGCAGATGTTATACCTTATTGTACCAAAATTACACATTGCTTTGTTTAATGTGTTAGACGCATTAATAAATGGGTAAGAATATAATTAAGGAAAAATAATAATAACCTGATGACTAAAATGAAATTAATTGGCTTAAAATATATAGATTTAAGGAACAGTTGATATCATTTGGGTCAACAATATTACAATTGTTTCTTCAAACATTACAATGGACAGAAACAATTTTAGAAAATGAAACAACTATTAGTGGCAACAGGCCTTTTAAAAATGTGAGAATATCTGTTTATAAATGTCTCACGTCATGGCTGTCGAATACTAATTCACTGTCAGGTATAGAAACAGTTGCAGACGACTATCTTCCTTCTATATTAAAAGATATAGTACCAGAAAGAGATCGTGTATTATTAACTGTGAGTTCAAAGTATTTTAATTACTTAATCCGATTTTGATGAAATGTAAATTCGATTGGAATTAGTGAGAGTGTATTTTACCATTTCTGTTCCAGATTCAAAAAACCGACAATTTATCGAAACGGGCGTTAAAGCGTCTCCGTGATAGCCAGTACGAAAAAGGTGCATACCTGAATAATGGAATAGGATCTAGTAAAGAATATAGTCTGGATGCGGATATCTGTAAAGAAGCTCTCATCGCCTTGCAAAATATATTTTTCAATGGTGGATCACTCTTGAAACAAATGTTTTTTAAAGTAAGTCTTGTATTTTTACACCGTGCTATTGAATTCGATGTTTGACATAACGGTGTTATCTCTTTTCAGACTATACAAAGTATTATAATACCCCTTTTATACGACTGTTATTTGAGTTCTGTTGAACAGAAATTTTACAAAGAGAACACCCAATGTCGTTTGTTATTATTTAGAGTTTTAAGAGCCGTGCAAATGAATCCGCATTCTTTGGTGCCGTTGCCCACGCAATATTCTGTCGAAATATTTGAAATGGCTTTAAGTGATAGTAATTTATGTATTACACAAGAAGCCAAAATAGCATTAGCGGAACTGGAAAAGATTGTGCACCCTTATGCGCCATCCATAGAATTGGCCCAAGTGGAGTAAGTTATAAAGACGAATGCATCTGTTAACGAATTTAGAAAACAATTTTACTGTAATTTGTTGTACTACTGTCACTGTAAGGTAAAAGCATGAACATTTTTCAGGATCGTGCAGATGGAATTTGTTGCTGATAGCCCACGAATAGAACATACTGAGACATTAGAAGATGCGCCGCCACCTGATACTGAAGATAGTATAGATAATGAGATTGCACCATCTTCAAACAAGAGAGTAAAAATAACAGATTCCCATCCAAATGAGTCTATCGAATCTGCCGTAGAAAACGTTAGTGTACTTAGTACTTCACAAAACATGGAAATCGAATCGCATTTAGAACAAACAAGTGAATGTTTACCAAAGGAATCGGATAGCACAGCAGAGGAAGAACGATGTATGCAAGACTTAAGCGAACCGTTGACAAGTTCCTCCATGGATCTAGCACCATCAGCGTCACATGTTGATACACAAAATACAGACACCCAGGTGGAAAAATTGGATACGTTGGAAGAAACTAATACAAATACAAAAAGCAATTCCGAGATGACTGTAGCCGATCAGGCGCATTTATCAACAGAAAATGAAATGGAGGAGGAAGAGCTGTTGCAATGCTTTCAAGATATAACGAAAGATGATAATTAATTATATGAATTGTATGTACTTTAAACCCAAATTAAACATGTTGCTATTATACGCTCAGATTTTTTGTTACTTACGATCCTAGAAAATCGTTAAATGGAGATTAGTTTGGTGATATATTATTTACTTTCTATTTGTTTTTTCTAGGACCCTTGACATTTATACTTTTTGTTTCCTTAAAATCGATGATTTGTAGGAAAGTTTAATATATAATAACTTATAGCAACTTCCTCAAACGGTTTAACAAGATTTTCAATGGTATATACGTGTAGTTTTTTTTATTTAAGTACCGTAGTCTATGTATAATATTCAAAGTGGTTTTGAAAAGGTCACATGTAGCTATCTGTAATCGTTTTATGAGGGCAGTCCACAAACCCGTTTCAAAATCCCTGGAATATTATTTGCGAAGCGAAAACTTATATTTTAATACCTTGCACTTACATTAATTACCTGAACTGTGTTAATATACACAGGTCTTAAGTAATGCTAATAAATGAATTAGTTTCGCTAGTAAAAGTCGGCATTATATTGAAAAACAAACCATATACAATTTTGAAATGGAATAGCTGTATGTTCTCCATGTCTGACGAATTCTGACGTCGTCGTGTAGCTCATCAACATTTCGAAGTGCTTCGCCAGTAATAGTTGTCGACATTACGTTACCGTTACACAGAATAAAATAATTAGGATCACGCAAACACGTCTGTATATTTCAGACACCAGTGCTAAAATAAGCGATGTGTTCCTCTGTATGGTCTAACTACTTACATATTAATAACGTAAATGTACTTGCACACGTAAAGATAATTTATATAGAGTGGAATTTATATTTCAAAAAAAATTCCAAAGACTATTTAGTATTTCTACACTAATAGAATTTACGCTTAATATTTTCAGTTTATACTAGTACGTATATGAATACTTTTGGCGGGCAAGCAGTGCAGCCAATTTAAAGTGCGCACGATAGACCGCTTCCGGCTGCGTCTTTCTCTGTTTGATATCGGTTTGTTGGGTACGTGACGTGAGAATTTCTCCCTCTTAGAATCGTCTTAAATTCGTAAAATTGAAATGCATCTAATGTGGAGCAATTATGATTAAGTCAATTTAGCCAATTCTGTATACGTTTCAATAAATATTTTAATTTATCGAAGGAAAATTGTATTATATTTCCATTGTTTCGCTTCGAGGTTATGTCGCGCAAGTAACAGATCATAGCGACACGTTTCGTAAGGTCTGTAGTGCTATATAGATCCAGTGTTCTAACGTTTCAAATAACTTTTGCGTAGGGTTTGAACCATGGGTCGAGTAATTCGTGCTCAGCGTAAGGGAGCTGGGTCCGTCTTCAGGTCCCATACAAAAAGGAGGAAGGGTGCACCTAAACTTAGGTCCTTGGATTTCTCTGAAAGGCATGGATACATCAAGGGTGTTGTGAAGGTATGTGTACACTCTGTTCTCCAGCTTAAAAATGTATCGAAAGCTATTTATTAATCTAGAACATGCATGATGAATTCTAGTACACCTACTTCTGATCACGAATGAAGAGTAAACACTAGAGGCTCTTTCTGAACGATTTTACATACTTCATAAAGCAGTAGTTGTTTTAAATAATTCGTTAAAATAGTTATTCTTTTTTCACAGGATATTATTCACGACCCTGGTCGTGGAGCACCTCTAGCTCTCGTTCATTTCCGAGATCCGTACAAATTCAAAACACGTAAGGAATTATTTATCGCACCCGAGGGAATGTACACTGGACAGTTCCTTTACTGTGGAAAGAAAGGTGAGTGAATTATTATTTGAAACACGCGTAAACTTTATGTAATGCCAGAAATGTTGAAAAGTAGCTATATGCACGAATAAAATACGATATTGCATATTGCAGCAAATCTTCAAATTGGAAATGTGATGCCCGTTGGTCAAATGCCTGAAGGTACCATTGTCTGTAATTTGGAGGAAAAGACTGGCGACAGAGGTCGATTGGCTAGGGCCTCTGGAAACTATGCCACTGTTATAGCACATAATCCTGACACAAAGAAAACCAGAGTGAAATTGCCATCCGGCGCGAAGAAAGTCATTCCATCCAACAACAGAGCAATGGTTGGCATTGTCGCTGGCGGTGGACGTATCGATAAGCCGATACTTAAAGCTGGTCGTGCTTATCACAAATACAAAGCAAAGAGGAACTGCTGGCCTAAGGTACAGTATTCACTAATACACATAAAATTCAAGATTATATTACAACGATGGATATACATGATGTTTCTAGACATTTGAAACCTGAATAATTTGTTGTCGACAATCTTTTACTGAGCTGTTTAAAGCTTATTATATGGAAATACCGTTAATGTACGATGTTTGAGGGTAATTTAATATTTCTAGGTTCGTGGTGTTGCTATGAACCCTGTTGAGCATCCTCACGGTGGTGGTAACCATCAACATATTGGTAAAGCATCCACGGTTAAACGTGGAACGAGCGCTGGTCGTAAGATTGGTCTTATTGCTGCCCGTCGTACAGGAAGAATCAGAGGAGGAAAAACCGATACCAAGAAGGACGATTAGAATAAACGCTGATTAAATTTTGCGACTTGTACAATAAAAACATGAAAAAACAAGAGATTATTGTTCTGCGTATACCATTATTCAAGTTCACACACGAATGTCACCTTATTAGCTAGAAAACTTTCAAAAAAATACTATATAGTGATTTTATAGTTATTTAAATTTTATCGCTCTGAATAGTCTAGTCTGGCTTTGCAATATGCTCTGAAATCTGGATATTGTCAATATATCGAACATGGATGCCAACGGACAGTAAATTGAAGGAGTAACGCGAACGCGCTCATAGACTCCATTTCAATATCATTTGCAAAGCTATAAATCTACGTTACAAAGTTTAATACGCGAGAGTGGGGACGATAAACGCGAGAAAATTGTCCAGCAGAGTGTGCTCTTTTTAGTTTTCCTAATATCCGGCGGAAATACGTTGTCAGCCATCTTGCTAGCAATATTTCGGCGCTCGGCCATTTTTGTTGCGTCGACGTCAAGTGTGGCCAGAGGCCTTTCATAGTAGCCAGTCTTCGAATTTCCTTTGTATCGAAATAGCGACAGGCAGAAACTGTAATTATAACTACTCGACTTAATCGACAAGTTTCGTTCGTAGATCA
Source organism: Andrena marginata (assembly GCA_963932335.1). Taxonomy (NCBI): domain Eukaryota; kingdom Metazoa; phylum Arthropoda; class Insecta; order Hymenoptera; family Andrenidae; genus Andrena; species Andrena marginata. Next base: position 43,865,305 of record OZ010659.1, on the reverse strand, counting down.
ACAGGGGACGGAAGAAGAGAGAAGAGGAGCGAACAATTGAAATTTTTTGCTTGGTGATTGTCTAGGCGAGAAACAGCTAAAGAGCTTCTGCGGCAGAGCCACGAAAAATACGCACCGAGGCGGAGTAATATGAGTAATGCAGCCAACCAGAATGGATCAGGTCTAGAGCAGCAGGTAAAATAGACAAAGGATTTCGTGTTTTGTACTTCTGACAACCGTTGTTCCCCGATGTACCATCTTTCTTTTTCTCCCCTTCTATTTGAATATTTCATTGTTCCACGTTATCATCGAATTTTCTTGTGCGTAGCCTTGTTCAAGTGCTTGTACGCGTTAATTCATAACCTACGTTAGGATTCATTCGATCCCGCGTCTTTTTTCCTGCATCAAAAAATTAGACTCGGGTCGTCGTCGAGTTCGTTCGTGACGTACTGCTTTGTAATGGCGGCAACCAATTCCCGGAACAGCATGCCTCGTGCCATGACGCAGTCTCGCTCTTGCCTTTTTATCGCGTTCAAATTCTTGCGATTAGGTGAATTACGCGTAATATAATATGTTCTTATCGCTTTTCTCGTTTATCGCCTCATTAATTATGATTATGAAATTTTCATGTTTCACGTTTTCCAACTTTATTTATACTTCAAAATTATGGATTTTTTTTTGGTGTGAACATTATGTAGCTTTAAAGTTTCGAAATGCAGTTACCTAACTTGCTAGCTTGAAATTTATATATTATATTCTTGAGAGATTAATTGCGCAAATGAAGATTCAGCCATATGTAATACCGACGGACGGTGATATTAATCAGTTATGTTTTACATTTTAGTTAGCTGGTCTGGACTTGTCGGGCTCCCGCCAACCAAGTGGGGGCCGCTACGTTCCACCACACCTAAGAAATAAATCCGGAAGTGAGTATTTACTTGAGTGTGAGTACCGAACTGAGAAAAACTTAGATCTTTATTTTATTATATATTTCAACTTCAACATGGAAAATTGAGTTAAAAGATTTTATGTTAAACTTATGTATTTAAGATTAAAGAATGATGATATATTTAATTGTAATATTGAACATTTAATAATTTGAAGGGTATTGCTACTGAAAAAATGCTTGCGTCAGTAGAACCCCTTGGCAGTACTGTCTCTATGCCACTTACATATTAATTACTCATGTTGGATGTTAATGAAATAGTACACCAAAACTGTGACGCTTAACTGCCCGTAATGCGAACTGTAATTCTTTGCAGGTAACGCACCTTCCGGCGGGGAGCAACATTCATCTTCCAATTCAAGATCAGCGTATCCTGAGAGAGATAGAGGAGGAGAGCGTGACCGTGAACGTGAGAGGGAGCGCGATCGCGATAGGGGAAGGGGCGGTGGTGCCACTTATGGTGCACCGAGAGAGGCACCGCGTGGTGGTTCTCGCGATGTCGATTTTGGAAATTTTGGAAACTTTGGTGGACGCAATAGACGTGGCGGCGCTCAAGAGAATGGAAGAGATTTCAGATATCCCCCTGGGGAACGCGAACGAGAGAGGGAGCGCCCCGCTAGCTCCGGCAATGATCGCTGGCAAGAGTCTAGAGCGCCTAACCGTTGGCCAGAGGCTAGAAACGACCATAGAATGGCCAGTGCCGGTAAATGGAAGGACGAGAGGGAGGGAAGCAGAAGAAACTCTGAAATCGACTGGACAGTTCCCACTTCCAGAGATGAACGTTTGGAGGTGGATTTGTTTGGTACTGGCAATACTGGCATTAACTTTAGTAAATATGAGGATATCCCAGTTGAGGCTACTGGAGACAACATACCTCCACACATCACATCTGTAAGTATAAGAGAGTTAACAACGAATATATTTAAATCCGATGGCATAATGTGTTGCTGTACTTTATACATTGAATCTTCCTTTAGTTTGACGAGGTTAAGCTGACGGAGATAATAAAGAACAGCATAACTCTGGCTGGCTACGACAAACCTACACCAGTACAGAAGTACGCGATACCGATCATCATCGGACGCCGTGATGTTATGGCCTGTGCCCAAACAGGGTCTGGTAAAACAGCGGCCTTTTTAGTGCCAATATTGAATCAGATTTATGAAAGCGGGCCACGTCAACCGCCATCAAACGCCAATTCGTTTGGCAAGCGTAAACAATACCCATTAGGTCTAGTGTTAGCACCTACAAGAGAGCTTGCTACTCAGATCTATGACGAAGCAAGGAAGTTCGCGTACAGATCGCGTATGCGCCCTGCTGTCGTCTATGGAGGTTCAAACATCGTAGATCAAATGCGAGAATTAGATCGTGGCTGCCATCTTTTAGTAGCAACACCCGGTCGTCTCGTAGACATGTTGGGCCGCGGTAAAATTGGCTTACATAATTGCCGGTGTGTAGAGCAGTTTCTAATCAATATATAATCAATTCTAAATAATTCATTTACAACGAAGCGTCGAACGTTGTTTTACAGTTATCTAGTATTGGATGAAGCAGATCGTATGTTGGATATGGGTTTCGAGCCACAGATAAGACGTATAGTCCAAGAAGACACGATGCCTCCTACTGGCGAACGTCAGACACTTATGTTTTCGGCTACGTTCCCGAAAGAGATTCAAATGTTGGCAAGGGATTTCCTTAGTAACTATATCTTCTTAGCTGTGGGCCGTGTCGGCTCTACATCTGAGAATATTACTCAGAAGATCGTATGGGTGGAGGAACATGAAAAGCGTTCTTACTTGCTTGATCTTCTCCAACCTAGCAATTTAATAGATCCTTGTAAGTTATAAAAATCTCTGTGTGTACATGTAACGATTGCAATGCTAAGTACAGTGTTGCATACACAATTGCATTAAAATTTCAGCTGCTGAGTCATTAACTTTGGTGTTCGTGGAAACAAAGAAGGGCGCGGACATGTTAGAAGAATATTTGCATCAGATGGGATATCCAGTTACCAGCATTCATGGTGATCGAAGTCAGCGTGAACGTGAAGACGCCTTGCGTCGTTTCCGTGCTGGTAAAGCGCCAATACTTGTCGCTACTGCCGTTGCTGCCCGTGGGCTTGATATTCCACACGTGAAGCACGTGATAAACTTCGATTTACCAACCGACGTGGAAGAGTACGTGCACCGAATCGGTCGTACCGGTCGTATGGGCAATTTAGGTTTGTCTTCTCCTATTTCTCGCTGTCTCGTCTATCTTGTGCGCAAGTGATGCTAATGTAATTTTATCCTTGCAATAGGTCTAGCAACATCGTTCTTCAACGGTAAGAATCACAATCTGGTGCGCGATTTGGTGTCCCTGCTGATCGAAGCTAATCAAGAACTTCCACCTTGGCTGGACGATATGTTTACTGACGCAAGACATTCTGGAGGTGGATCTCGTAGAACTACCAATACTAAAGGGCGATTTAGCGCTGGATTCGGTGCAAGAGATTATCGTCAACAGCCTAGCTCTGGACCTCCTCGTAATAATGGTTCCTCTAACAGAGCTGGCGGTTATGGAGGTTTGTATACAATTACTTAAAATTACTTTCAAATTCTTTAGAACGGATAACAAAGGAAACGTATATACTTCTATGTATGGATCGCTTTTGTTTCTATAGGAAGTTACGGGAGTTACGGTGGTAACTATAATAATTCATCGTATAATAATTCAGCTAACAACGGCAGCAGTAATGGCACTGATTGGTGGGATGGAAGGGACAAGTAAATCATTACTACCATCTCAATTTCCACTTTTACCATTATTACTACTGTACACGTAAATTCAAATATATGTAAGAAAGACACGTACGACATACACATCAGATACAACACGCACGTATTTGCGCGCGTATATGTACACGTACACACATATATACACACACACGCACACAACAAAAGACAGACAGTATCACGTATAAACACATCACGTTCGTTGACTGCCTGTGCACTACAATTTCCGAACGAAAACAAAATAACTGTGTTTATTCAATTTCGAAATATTTTTATTCGCGTGCGACGAAACGTTGACAAATCCTATGAATAATTCGAGCATTACCATCCCCGAACGCAAGTTCAGATGGCCGTGGAAGACAATGATCTCATTTTCAATGAATTGAAGGAGTCATGATCAGGATTTGCTAGATACTAGACAAAGATATAAGATCCATCCAAAGTTTCGTTGCCGTGCGTGTTGATGAACACAAGTAGTATAACCACTAATGAATCAAATCGATCGATCGTTAATGTCTAGGTAGGACATTGCGGTACAACACATAGTAGGTGGAGAAACTTAGTGAAATTTTTTAGAACTCCTGTCGAGACTATGGGGCTCGTTGTGGCTTCATTATTTAAATTTTTGAGGGACGTGGTGGGCGTATCTTCGAGGATCGTGGCGTCTAGATTCGAGTAATCACAGAGCTTTAAATGCACAAGTGCTTTATTATTCTTGCCTGGATGGCCACTAACTTGTGTAATTTCATTTAAAGTAATGGCGCCGTTTCTTTGTTCGTCTATTTTTTTTTTCTTTATAAACGCAATGCTTATATATGCATACATATATCTGACTAGGCGCCTAAGATACGCCATATCGCCATCGCCATAGATTTTCGTGACGACTCCTGTTTTAAATTTACTATAGTCCAGCGACGAATGGTACTTTGTTGTTTTGCCGTCCCCAGACACAGACGACGTTGCGCTGGCAATATCATGGTTTAATCGACTAAAGCACGTAAAATTTCCAATAGTCGAGAGCTTTGATATTATGAAAAGGGACACAGGCTGCGTCTTAGGATACTTTTAGAAATCTCGTTCGTATTTCTGTCACGTCCTGCTAACAGATAAGTAAGTTTAAAAGTCGGATGCTGTAAACACGTTGCTTGTCTTAACTTAATTCGAAGAGTTGTTTTTATTTAAAAGTTTGGTCACCGTATGTAGAGTAGGCTGGATGATTTCAGCAAGTATCAGGTATGTTAGTACCTGAGTTTTAATCTACTCTGATTAGAATTTCTAAATGTAACAAAGACGTTGTCCTGTAAAAATGGTATGGTGCGTTATAAAAATTTTAGATCGCAGTACTGCATGCGAGTGCTCTAGGACGGAAGCTCTAGCATTACTAAAAAAAAGAGTAAATAAATAAAAACAAAAACGGGTAAAAAAGATACGGTTGCAGTTACAGAGGGGAACTTCAAATGGGGAAGAAACGAATGAGCGAAAATACATACACTGCTAGTTGGCTCAACCTCACTAAACAAAGAGAAAAGGAAAGAAAAATATACAAAAAAGCAAGCCCTTTGAAATAAGGAGGCATAAGGCGCACTCATATTTTATAACTGTATTTATCAGTACGATACGCTATATATATATACACGCTAAGTAATATTCGTAAATACATAAACATTAAAATAATTGAAAAACGACTGTGATATCGAACGATCTTGTGACATTCAATTTCCACGCGAATTGATGAACGAACAATTTAACGAAATGCAAATACTAAACGTATTAATTAATCGGTATTGAATGTCAGGAAAGCATGAGCTCAGTTAATTTGAGCCGAGAATGGGAATATTAAGTCGTTAAAGTAACACACCAAGAAAGAACTACGTGGCTGTTGTCCGATCGGGGAGGGCTGAACGCTAGCTCTTACAGTCCTGAAAAAACACGTTTTTTGGGGCATTGTTTCTACTTAAAATAACGCGCATTAAATGATAGTATGATAACGGCGGAGCGCGTCATTACTGGTTGATGATGTTGGTAGGGCTTTATAGAATGTCGATATCTTTTGTGCAAACGTCGGATTCTTACCTGATCTATGTGAGAAAAAGTACAAATTCGATTTGCGTGACAACTGACAGGATTTTTAGACATGTCATACTTATACCTGTTATATTAATAGATTTATAGTGCAATCGCGTGCGTGAATCGTATGCCGTGTGACCGTGGACCAAGGTGTGAATGCCTCTTTACGGAGGGGACAATTATTTCAACTAGAACTTTTCAAATAGTGTTACGAGTAATATTGTTGGCTTCCGACCATGGTGCGTGTGGTTTCAAATTCTAATATGATTTATCGTCCAGTCCATTTGTCAACACGGAGGCCCTGCCAAGAACATTATACGAGCCCCACAATGAAAAGTGAGATCGAACACTTTTCCGTTAATAGTGTACATTTACGGCAAAATTGTTCAGTTGGACCTTGCTCTACAAAAGGGATATCGTACAGGTCTTGTCGTAATTCTATTACTATTACTACTACTAGTACCACGATTGCTATTACGATTATTTACTACAATTTACTATTATTTCGTTTTTGGATAACGTCTGTGTCGGTTTCGTAGGTGTGGTACTCGTAGGCGCAAGGTTATGCATTACGGCTTTGCTGTGTTGCGTTGCGTATAATTTTTATTGTAATAAGAAAACGAAAGAGTAGGCGACTGTTGGACACTACTATCCCCAAGTATTTTATGTAATTTTCCCCTTATTTACAAAATTATTATATGGTAATTCACGGAATCGTGGGCCACGGTATCTGTACGCTGGATCTTTGTTCGTTAAACTGGACAACTGTATTTGAAATTAATCCAATTCCCGATACTAGTGTCCAATTGTTCGCCAGGGCAACGAATACATATGACGCGTCGATGTAAGTTATTAGTCCTGTGCAGTTGAAAATAATATGTTCATTTACGAGTAACATGGTGGACAGAGATTATGCAAGTAACGACAGTTATACACGAAAACGATATTTTTATACTTATTTCTCTCCTAGTTGTAACGATATTTTTATACGTAACAGTTGTTGGTGGTGTCTAGCAGTCAGCCACGGTATCATTGATTCCATATGTATATTTCGTTTCTTTTTGTTTTTCTTCTTTCCTATATTATTACGAACCCGTTGGTGGTCTAATATCACGATTGAATCTAAACGATTTACGCCAATTGTACATTTTCATACGACAAATTAATCGAATATATTTTCGCGGTATAGTCAGATGTCCACCGTTTCGTAACTGGACACGTATAAATTTACGTACGGCATTATGATTTAGGAACGTATTAGCGTCTTTAGAGGAAATAGGAGAATGGTATAATAAACAAGACTATTTATTAACGTGTTAAGTATTTATTTTTTACGTTACTTCTCTCGGAAGGACAGTCATGTGTTTGTACATGTACCTTGAACATTATGTTTAGTCCTCTAAAGTATATCGGACGAGCAGCCTTAGGTAAACATTTATGGAATTTACGCAGAGTGGAATGATTAGACAAAAGAACAATTATAAGTGCGAAGAAACGAGAGAGGGGCTACGAATACTAACCACATTACATGTGTAATAGAGAGGGAAAAAATAAGAAAGAAAAAAAATGGCGTTTGACTGTGACTGCAATCATTACTACGAAAAAAAGAATGCGCAATTACGAAGCACACATACACACAAAAGAGAGAAACATATTGTAAGCCATATTATCGCATGCAACACGCAACAGTGTCTCGAGAATGGGAGAGGAGCCCGGAGCACGTGAAAGCGTCGCCGAATAAAATTCTTGTCGCGTGCTGTAGGTCATAGTTTCTTTTTCTTTTCTTTTTTCGATATGTCATGCGTTACGCGCGTTCACGTCAAATTCTCAACGAACAATCTTCCCCGACTTGCTCCTGGTAAGGGGACGAGAAAAGAAAATTGTACAGCGTTTTTGTGCGTCTGCCGCGAGCAGCTATTCTGTTTAAAGCGAGATGGTAAAGCTAATACTCGGAAGGGAAACAGAAACGAGGCAAGTGTTGAGTAATAGTACGCGCAATATATACGAATGAGAGAGAGAGTGAGAGTGAGAAGAAAGGGGGAGAGGAGGATGAGCGAGAGAAAGGGCGGGAGGAAATGAGAGCGAAGTGAGAGATAAAAGCACACGCGTAGGAGGCGAACAAAGTGGGATGGCAAACGGAAATGTCTTCTAACTTTTACGAATGTTATTTAATCGAGATGCGTCGCTTGTCGTCGAAACGCGGAACGAAGGCAAGACGTCCCGTACAAAGAGGAAATTGTAAGAGGGAATCGTGGCGGGCTTTGCCGCCTTTCGGACGCGAGTCTCAATGGCTGCGTCTAATTTTTCCTGCAGCCAATGATGCTCGCCCGTATTATTCAACTTGTAACACTAACGATACTGCTATGTATCCGCTTCACTGGAACTGGCGAGGGAATGGCAATGGTGTGAAAGAGTTTAAGAAACGGAACGGTGAACGTACCATTCTGTCGGTCTCTTATTAGTAATTGCACATTTACACGCTACATTAGGTGAACCGAGAAAAAAAAATTGCGAGAAGTAGGGGAAAAAATCTGCAAACAACTGTACGTCGTACGGCTATTGAATGAATCAATAAAAATAAAGTGTCTCAAATTCAAAGGGGGTAAGTCACCTATACCTTGCGAACTGTATGATATACGTACACATATATTATACACGATGTGTATGCACTTATCGTTATCGAAAGCATGTGCAACCTGTGCTTGGGTCAAGAGAGAAGCAAAATAAACCAACAACACGTGTGTTCCGCGGAGAATGATGTAGAGTGTCAATATTGTTACAAATACCTCATAAGAGACGATGGATCACGTCTATATTATTTAAATGTCCGTTCATTTGGTGATTCATTCGTTTATTTATAGTATTATGCAAAAAAAAAATGACAGGAGAATTCTATAAAATGAACCATCTAATAAACGAGGGAAAAAGATTATGCGATAGAGTCTTTTCGTACGTGTATGCCTTTTAACCCCACAGTTTACATCGAGATTTAAATGCTTTGCAACACTGTTGAACACTTTTTCATCGAAACATTTGATGGAAATATTTTACTTGACACTTTTACGTAATGTACATTGAATCTGAAAAATGAACAATCAATTTTTACGTTGTATCATTGCAGAAATTGCATAATCTTTTGTACTGAGCAACTTTACATTCGTCCAGATTCAAAATATGTTCCTTGCCTTGCTCGGCGTATTTTTACTCGTCGCAACAGCAATAGAAAGAAAATTATGCAATGTTTACTAATAATAAACACGAAGAAATAATGTCAATTTGTAGGAAATATCTCAAACGATTATTAAACGCGTGCATATCGGTATGTAGATGCAAACAAATAAGTACGTATGACAGATCTGTTCCCCAAAAAGTACAAGCTCGAGTACCGTCAATATTTTAATAGCTTATCTTATAATCTCACGGAATATGTATTTTTATTATTTTATACATTTTAAAAAGCGTGAAACATGTCTGGAAGTAAATAAATTTTCAACAAACCGTTCGCGGATTCTTTGATTTTTATAATTTCGTATTTCGTGGAACAACCTTTACGAGATATTTTACGACATTGGTTACTGTGTCTGTGACAATTTGTACGAGTTACTGCACGGAGTAAATTCCTCTTTGATCACTCCTAATGAATGAGAGGTGACCGAATGGAGGATCATGGACAATCATGGATGATCTTGGATGATCTGTTCAGGTCTGCTAATGGTGGAAGTACTTATGACTTTATGAGGTATGGTATCTAAAATTTTATAGTGAGTAGTATGCGGCAGTGGTGGGGAAAGCCGATTCCTGTTCGAGCAACTTGGACCAATCGTATAAGACCACGATCGCAATGGCGGTGTGGCTGAATAGTTTTGTGTTATCTGGTGGTTGAGTGGAGCTTCTAAAGCCAGCAAGTCTGTTTTCTTATTTATTGAAGTGAGTCGTATCATCGCGGCTCAATTGTGAATTCAGTCATGTACCATTGTGGTTTACTACTCGTCTTGCTGGATCTGTCTTTAGATGGTAAATAATCCTAACCTGTGGTATCCACGATTCAACTAACTATTTTACGAATGCAATACTTAATCAGCTTGTGTTACAGTGGTTGGAAGTGTCTCTCAATTAGAGATTGACAGGCACTTAGAATTAGGTAGAGAATTCCTAGCGAAGGGTCAGTTGCAAGATGCATTGTCACATTATCATGCAGCTGTTGGTAAGTTCTGCTCACAATCGTTTCTCTTCGTACGTTTTATAATCGTTTATTTTCCGCCAAAACTTTACGAAAATTAACGGCGGATTTTTAAGTTTCTTTCGTTTAGAATGTTAAGGCAAGTTATTATTCCAGAGGGAGATCCAAATAATTATCTGACATACTACAAGAGAGGTACAGTTTATTTAGCATTAGGTAAAGCTAAATTTGCGCTTCTCGATCTCGACAAGGTTTTGGAATTGAAGCCAGATTTTACATCTGCGAGATTGCAGCGCGGTAATGTGTTACTTAAACAAGCTCAATTTGATAAAGCAAAAGCAGATTTTCGAAATGTGGTAAGTACAGTTTGGAATATTATATGTTTCTTCATTGCACAGTAATTCATTATACAGGGTGTCCCAGAGGTTTCCGTACAAATTTTGCCAATGTGTTTTACAGCTGAAAATCAGAGTAGGATGTCATGTCACAAAAAGTGTGTAAATGATTTATTATACAGTTGTAAAAAAAATATGAAACACAAAGGACAAGATATTATTCTTTCTCTTAGTTCAATACAGGGTAAGGCTAGATACGTAATGTGTACGTTATCCGTTCAACTATATGTCGATAAAGGCGGGCGACACTTTGAAATGTAAACATAGGTTCAGTGTTTCCTTCACGTTTCATATTTTTGTTATAACTTTATAACAAATCATGTATACCACATGAGCAAAATTTGTATGAAAACATCTGGAGCATTCTGTATATCGTGTTTGCGTATACGAATCCTGTATGATACACTGCAAAAATTTTAGTTGTGGTATAACGAGCGATGAATTGTGTGAAAATAAATTGAATGCGTGAAACTTTTTAAAATTCTGTTAATGAAATTTTTAAGGTTTTGCATGATATTCTTGCAAACATGTAAAAATCGTTTTCTAATTAGATACATGTTGAGGTGGAACCACACATTTGGCGGACACCGAATAACAAATGTTCGCTGTTCGGCGAGCAACTATTGGATCTAGCGAGCTAGGCAAATGTTTGTTATTCGTTGATTATATTATCAAATGTTTGCGCGAGCTTCTTCACAAATGTTTGCAGTTCTTGGTCATGAATCGAAAGGCTCGTCGTTTGTCGAATAAACGGATAGTGCGAAGATATATGTGAATATTTTGGTGAACAATTTGTCGAACACTGAATATTTGGCATTCGCCACATGCCGAATGTGTGGTTCTGCCTTAAGACGATTCTTTTTGAGCAAATCGTCAGCATACATTGTCTAAAGGGGTGAATTGTATTCTATTCAGTGAATTGTAGCATGCTCTCATGCTTCTACTCATTGTCAGTGTCGTTTATTATTATACAATGTACGTATTAGTCCAATATTTTATTATTATGATCAAGGCCGGTGCGAGGATGGTTAGCACCCTTATCCAAGAATGTTTTTGGCGCAGGGAGCTGGAGTTGGATTCCTTTATTACTAAGCGTGCGACATAGTTTTTTAACGTCTCCTTCGACTGGCGCCCTTAAGGTCTAAATACACTTATCAGTGCCGGTGTGTCAGAGGTAAGAAGAGATCTTCTGTGCCTTTCTTTGTACCACTGGCACGCCAGCACTGCGTCGTCACGGAACTGATAAGTGTGCCAAGACCATTATGCGGCGCATATCTTGCATAATGGGTTCCTCCGCAGCTCTGATTATAATACGAGAAACTATAACTTAACACACACGATTTTTATATTTTGATTGCTATCTTTGAGTATGAGTAGAGTTGACAGAGTATAAATGGCAAATCTCTTTTTATGAATAATATTAATAACAGAATTTTGAAAGCATATATTCATATTCTATGCAACTGTAAATATTAAGAATTAGGATATTGTACTACAATCTATTGTTTTCACTATTTTGCAGTTAGCAGTTGAACCACAGAATGTAGATGCCTTAAATAGCTTATATAAGGTAGCACCTGCACAAGAAGATTTAAATACTGTAGATAGATTAATGAAGAATAGCGAATATGCAGAAGCTGTACAGCAACTTTCCAGAATTATTGAGATATGTCCATGGGCTGCTGAGCTCAGGGAACGTAGAGCAGAATGCTACGAAGCTCTCGAGAACTACATCAGTGCTATTTCCGATGTGCGTTCTACAACTAAGTTACAGTCCGATAATACGCAAGGATTTTTTAAGTTAGCCACTCTGCACTATCGTCTTGGAGAAGTGACAGAATCATTAAAGTAAGTCACAATGCTCTATTATATATTTGTAGGATCACGTTCCTTTTCGCATTATAGAGCATTACAATAAATATCGTAAACGTTTAGGGAAATTCGAGAATGTTTAAAACTCGATCCAGAACACACGAAGTGTTTTTCATTTTACAAGAAAGTCAAAGAAATAGCAAAGCTGCTAAAAGATTCAGAAAACACTGCGGATCACGATACGTGCATACGCCTGGCTACGCGTATACTTAAACTCGAACCAACTGTGGATAACGTGCGTTTTACTGCGCACGAACTGCTTTGCAAATGCTACGCCAGTAGCTCGAAACTAAATCAGGCATTTAAGAGTTGCCAAGAAGCACTGGATATACGAAAAAATCCTACGATATATTGTTATCGTGCAGAAGCATATCTTGCAGCTGAAATGTACGATGACGGTAAGTTATATCTGTGTAATAGACCAGATTTATTTGTCGCTGATATAATATACTAACGTAATTTACTTCTTTTACGAAGCAATACGAGGCTTTAAAGATGCGTTAGAAATGGAACCGAGTCTGCAGAGGGCAAAGCAGGGTCTTCTTAAAGCTCAACAGCGCCAAAAGTTTTCCGAATCGCGAGATTACTACGAAATTCTAGGTGTGCCAAGAACAGCATCGAAACGGGACATTATTAAAGCGTATAGAAAAGCTGCACAGAAGTGGCATCCTGATAACTTTCAAGAAGGAGAGGAAAAGAAACGCGCGGAGAAGAAATTTATTGATATCGCCGCTGCCAAAGAAGTATTGACTGACGATGAGAAAAGAGCGAAGTTTGACCAAGGAGAAGATCCTTTAGATCCGGAGTCCGGAAAGCATCAACAAGGTTTCAATTCCTTCCAAGAATTCCATCACTTCCATGGTTCTCCCTTCCAATTTAAGTTCCATTTCAATTAGCCGTTATTTCAATCTCATGGTACTAGCCCAAGTAAAATTTCTAAATTATCATATTGTCGCTTTATACGCGACATGATGTTTGCTACTTTAGCGGAGATTTAATTTTGCTAATCTACCTCGTCGGTAGCCGTACGTCTTGCATCACAATGGAATCGGAAGATTGTTCATAGATTATGTTAATCGGTCAGTTATTCAAACAGACGACCAACATGAAGCGGAAACCCATCGCAAAATATCGTGATGATTATTACAAACTAATTTGCTGTCTGTATCATTGCTCATCATAATGGTTTCGCTATGATTTCTCAGTCAATAACTTATTAAGGTAGCTATTAAAATTTATCATATACATATGACGCAAATAATATGTATACATAAACTTGATAAGTTATTTATGATAATTTATAAGAAAAGGTATGTAAAATATGATAACTTTGAGTAGATGGCTTACCGAACAATCAATAGAAACATTGTACTTGATACAGACTGAATACGTAGATATTTAGTCCTCCGTGGAAATTTCGTACCGTCAACGTGTGAAACGAAAATCGTATTAAAGTTGCATTTTAATAAAACCATAGGATGTATGGCGGTGACACTGCCATCTGAATGTTGCGGCGGGCTGTGGATTTATTGAGTTTAGCTTGAGATAGTGCGATGATTAGAACAAGTAAATACACTACGAGTGTCATCTTTCGGCGACGCAGTGGTCGAGTGCAGATCCACTCGTTAAGTATGAATAGCGTAGTATGTACACTGTGCAGTGGCTGTTTTCGATATTCATAAAAACATGTAGGACAATGCTGTGCCCGTGTTGTGTTCGCATGAATGTGAGAGAACTTTATGTAAATACTGTAATCTCTGATATTTGTTTAAATATATTTGAATAATTTATACAACCACACTGGTATCATTTGTGTATGAGATCTGCGGGCATTTTCATATAAAATACACGAAATGTGTTGCACATAATGCTCTTCAACACTCGTTACAGTTTCTGCAGTTTTTTTTTTTATTTAATATGTATCAATGTAGATATATTAAAACTTTCTTCCAAATAGTAATTCTTTCCAACTATTCTTTGATAGTTTCATAATTAATTTCAGCAATCATTTGAATTCTGCAATTAGGTGCACGATATGACGGAGTTATAGTGAATAATTAGTTTATAACGGATATTATTGTATGAATATAATTAATTTATGTTATGATATATCCGCAGTTTGTTTGTGTCAGAAAAACAAGGATATGAATGTATGATGTTATTTGATACATGAATCTGTAATGTTGAACATAACGCATTCAATTTCAGAATTGATTTCAGTTTATATTTCGTTGCCTTTGAATTTGTTAATTCTGTTTCAATTATAAATATCCTCATCAAATAAGTTATGATATACTATATGTAAATTCCCTCCATTACTTTTTTATGTTCGTAGATGTATTATTTATTTATCATATAATAATATTATTTATAAATTAAATCCTATAAGATGATAAGTTTTCCTACGAATTTTATTTGCTCATACAATAGAATTAAAAATATTATAACTCTGGAATTGCTTTACGAATCATTCGTTTGTGTTACGAAAATTCAATAATAATTCACACATCCTTTCTCTTTCCATCGTTTTGTTATTTGCCAATGATTGCGGCTGTTTACTTTGCATTCTATTAAGTATGAAACAAATATTCTTGCACAGAATATTAGCACAAGATTGTTCCGTGTTATTTCCTAAAAACACAATTTTACAGAGAAATGGTTGTAATTTAAAAGTCTGTAGACAAGAACAAGTGAGATGAGTTGATGAATGATGTGGAAGTGATGTAATTTATAAATCAATATACATATATTTTGTATCCAGAACGAAATTTAATTAATTATAAAACGAAATTAGTTATACAATGATTATAATTATTGATTATAAAATCAATTAACATACTTTGGTGAGGAGTGCAACAAATTAGCTTTAGAAAGAACCAAGTAGAGGTATTACACTGTAATAATTTGATTTAGGTAATTACCTTTATTGACTATTATAATCATTTGTAAACACTGAACACATTCGTTGTAAACACTATATTCGTTTTCGGAGAAGGCGAAAAATGTGAGACAAATCTTGCTATTCCGATACGATTTTTTCCTTACAAATTCATTTAACGTGTATTGTATGTCTGGATATTAGAAGTTTGTTATGATAAAGACGAAGATATGTTCGGTCAAAATATAATCACAGTTACTACTTAGGAACGACCCTATCAACTTAAACTTTTGTATCCTATTTAGCGTAAATTGTACTATACTAATCGAGAACATCGGAAAATAAATTTCACACGTTCACTTTTGCAATAATCTCACCTACGATATATAATATATATGTATGTATATTATATATAGTAGGTATATACATATATATACGTGCGCTTTGATAATAGACTTTGTCATTTTTAATACTTAATACGATAAATTTTTGTACCTGAATAAACTATACATATATCTATTTACCACGAAGAATAAAATATATGAATTATAGCAGAATTTTAAATGTTCAACAAGCGGTAATCTTCTTTTATCGTTTTTCAATGATCTCACTCTTCTTTGTTCGAAGCTTATTTCTCCACTTTAGCTACGAACTACGTAAAGCCTATAATTTTTTTGTACCATTGTGACCTCTGCACTAAAACTTGTCGTGCCAATTAGAGAAATCTTCATATATTATACAATATACAGTGTACATATAACAGTTAAATTATTATTATACATTAGCAAGACATGCGCAGCGGTACTATTAAGTAGATTAACTATTCAATTTATTTTATCTACATAATTATGGCTTTATACACTTTATCTATATAAAATACACTTGAACGAAGTAACTAATTCATGGTTCCTGGTTCACTCTTCCCCAATCCATGATCATTTTAAGCAGTCTGGCAGTCTCTTTGATTTGCATAAAACGAAAATGCGTTTTGAGTATCTGACCTTGGAGATTTCTATTTTACAGAGATACCTAGTTTGTCAAGAATATTTTTGATACATTGCTCGGTAAGCTTTTAATGTGTTTCAAGAAACGTAGCAAATATGTATATATATCTACTTGTAAGTCTAAATTTATGACTGTATTAGACGAAATAACTTGTGTACTCGTGTGGCATTACGCCTCTCCTTGGATAAAACGTGTGACTCGTTGAGTATTCCAACAGGTTCGTGATCGAGCTCATGTAAATATCGGCAAACCTAAAAAGTCTCCTCGAGAAATACGTGGGATTGTGATATGTTCTAAACACGGAGCCAAATTGCTCGTTAAACACACGTTTTATCTCGTTCCTTAATTCATCTCTCTCGTTGATCCACTCGTTCAGCACTGTCTCCACATCTGGCCCCTCGTAATCTTGATGCTCCTCGATCAATCCAGTCAGCATTTGTAACCAATTCGCGTTTTCTTTGAACTTGGGGTTGTTCAGGGTCGAGATTTCGTGCTGTAACACCAATAAACACGATAATACAATATCTTATAATGTCTAATACTTATATGTCTTTTATTATTATTTATATTAACACTTCGACTGGCGTTGGCGCGTTCTCGCGCCGAGGGATTTGCACCCTGTGCACGGTTTTGGCCAGCTTCCACGTTCATATTTTCTGGAGGCCATGAAAAGTCTTGTCCAAGTGTGCTTTTTCAGGGCTTTTATGAATCTTTTATGAATTTATTGTTAGTATTTAAACTGTGAACCATTTATGATAACTGTCGACGATTTGTTTTTCAATACACTTTCGACTCACAGATTTTTGTTCAAATCAATGTTACATATTACTACAAGATTTGTACAAAAAATACAGTTTTAATTATTTTCGCACTCAGAATCGCAAGATAAATGTTAACTCTTCGTGGTCAGACTGATAATCACAATTTGGTCACATGGGGTTCACAGCGTTATTTTTGAGTTACCATTTTTGTATTGTTGAATCTTTTTAACTTTTGAGTGATAATTGTACATTCGTGATACTCGTACAATCATGCTCTAATGGTCTTTTTCTAGAAACGTAAATTTTGATATGATGAAATTTGTAATTGAAAAAATAGTTGTGAACAAAAGCGCGTTTTTGTTAAAATTCACCAAGTATTTAAAGTTTATTATTAAGGTCTAAAAATTTATAGAAATATTGGCAAAAAAATTTGCCTGGTGTGCGATACACTCTGTGTGACCACGAAGGGTTAAACACCTAATATGAAGAAAGCTTAGTCTCTGAAATGGTATTTTAGAAGCGTCGTGATATTGGTTGCATATCTACCGTTAATTCTTTAATTATGGCCCCTGTTCGCCAACCATGTTCCAAAGTTACATCTGCTAAATCGCTATAAGGGTGGTCCCCAAAGTATAATACTTGATGTCCTCGCCAGCCAGTCATATCTTGCAATTGTTTAACCGTGCCCTGCATTTTAAATTATTCTTGTCATCCCTACTGTCCAAATATTATTTAAATTTTTGTTTTCAGGGTGGCACAAAAATCGATTCCCCATTTCAAAAGTGATTAATTTGATTTTGATTTAATCTGGATTAAACTATGAAACCTCTTTTATGGATTACTAATTGCTTAACAACTGAGTGAAAATTGTAATAATTTATTTCGCAGAGAAAAGAAGCATTTTCCTAAACGAATAATTACCTTTGAACAAATTTGGATTTTCTGTTTTGATATTATCTGAAGAAAGAGATTTATATGAGTAATCTACAAGCATTGCAAAACCTGTAGAAAACATATTTGATGCGAAATTTTGAGAATTACTAAAAATACTTTAAGCGTCGTAAAATATATCTTAATAAAAAACTCTGCAAAGTGGGGCGTCATTTGCTTGGTATAGTTTTTAGAAAGTAGTGCAAACAAAACTCCACGTATTGTAGTTTATTGTGTAAATTTCCAAATTTCTTTTCACTTTATTTTTCTTCTCGGAATTTAGATTTAAACTGAAAAGCCGATTTTCACACCACCCTGTATATCCTTCGTATATTTCCATTTTACAACGAAAAATATCGAATCACCTCTAGGTAGATCATCCCCTTTTCAAGTTTTGTAACTCTATCCCACAGCTGAGTTCTATTGATTTCGTCGTATATTCGAAGAGGTCGAGATTCTTCAGTGAAGAATTTCGGTTTCCTCGCTTGTACTATCACCACATCGAAGTAATCCTTCCAATCGTCTCCAACCAAGAATCTCATACCCGTGTCACTATAAAATAACGTCAAATTCTATCAATCGTACGCAACATCGCATGTGCTGGTGATTACGAAAGTGGCGCGTGTCAAAAATCTAGGAAAATTCAATTCTTCACTTTTGTTTTCATACTCACGAACTCAAAACTCCAAATATTTTAAAACGAAGAACAAATGACGCAGGCCACATTTTTTATCGCCGACATGTGCCTACGTAGATACAAGGTAAGCCATCATAAGTTATTACTGAAACCATGGATGTCCAGAGACTTTTTCAGGGGGGTGGGGGGCAACTTTTGGATGATGGAAAAGAAAAATATACCTCTCTTGCTTTTTTTAAAAATTTAAAACCGGAAATTAAAAATATTCCTTTTTTAGTATAAACTTAATAAAGATCAGTTTTGAAAAATAAGCGAATTTTTCTCAAAAGTCAGGGAGGGGCAACTGCCCCTTTTGCACCCCCCTCCGGACGCCCATGACTGACACAACTTCTTCAGTTTTCATATTACGGATAAATGTCTCTGGGAAATGTGTTTTATTTAATGGTACGCATCGAAGAGTTGAAGCGAATTTATTGCGAGTCTCATGTTTTGTAAGATTTCAAGTTAGCTAGTTACGAGCAGACCCATAAACTCGTGACACTGTGTGCACATCGTTCAATTTGTCTCTGCATCAGCTACAGGCCTGTACATAAAAAGATTTCACTGCTCTAGGTATTTAAAAAAAAAAAAGAATCAATGCGAATCTTACAAAACACGAGACTCATAAAAAAATCACTTCAACTGTTCCACATTTTTTATTGAACGGAACATATTTTTCGCGAAATAGTTTTCTGCGATATGAAAATCAGAGGAGTTCCGTAAGTGCTAAGTTATGGTGACTTACTCTGTATTGAGTCATTGTTACAATGTCACTTACACAAAGTGGAAGGGACTATTGGTTACCAGAAACATCTTCTTATTGGCTTTTTTAAGTCTATCAAAGAACCTCTTTAATTCCTTATTTTGCTCCAAATAGTCCGCCACATTTTGCACGACCATTCCGTGCATTATAGGATGGCAACTTTGCACAGAGTTCTAAACAAGAGAACAGTAAAGTCCATTTTTAGGAAGACAACAATTTTAGGGAGAGGGTTTGGCCAATGACAGATTTATCAGGGTGGCCGATGAGCAGTTGCCACCTGGGCCCCTGCCGGAAGGGCCCTCCAGGGCCCCATCCTTAAAAAGAAATTATGATTTTATCCAAACTACATTCTTTTTCTGTATTATTACACTGAGCCCGTTTTCAGCAAACTACCGCTTTAGTTTCCCAAAAAATGGGCCCAGCTCAGAAGGCCCCCACTAGGGCCCTATCTTCAAAAATCAATTATGACTTTATGCGAGCACTTCTTTTTCTATATTTTTCTGTACATTTACCCCCTTTTTGTAAACTACCTCTTCATTTTCCCGAAAAAATGGGCCCCTTAACGTTTGCCACCTGGGCCTTTTTTCTTAAATCCGCCACTGGGTTTAGCATTTATGTATTGCTACCCAGTTACCTTCACGTCTCTGAAGAGGATTTCAGGGTGATAGTCGATGTGATTCCGCAGGAAGTAGCCTGTGACGTTGCACAGAAGACCCATTTCCGGCACGGAGAATAAATCCGCCAGTTGAACCATTTTCGTTCGGTGCAACGCATCCTGAAGTGACATTTCGTTTTATTTACACAAGTTAGAGGCTTTATGTGCATTCGGTGGAGGCACACATTATATGTGCTTACCTTCTGTATTTCACGTTGAAAAAATCCATCATGAAAAACACACGCGTGGAGGCATGCAAACAAATAGAAGACGTTTAAATCGTTGTAAGTTCGTACGTTCTACGCTGCTTGCTCGGGGATGCAGAACATAAGAATACGTGTGTGTACATGCGTGATATGAGCCTTGGAGGAAGGCCAAAACAATCATGCACTTGATTACATCATCGAACATTGCTGTTATCACCTCGCATTTCTGTGTTACTCTTTTAAAATCCTTTACAGTGGATTGTACTCTTTGTTGTTGTCAATACGAAGCCTCGAAAATAGAACAGGTCATGATTGCTGTGCATCATGTGTTTGGATTGTTCTTTTTAATTCTTTTGCTACGTTTAGACCATCGTTCTCTGCATTCGAACGATACCGAAGGTAAAATAGGATACAGCTGTGGACGTAATTTCTAATATATTAGAGACCATTTATCGTCACGAATTTACAGAATGTCTGGCTATTGCAGAACGTTTGTAAATTTATGCGGAAAATATTGTAATCGTGTAGTACGTATAGAAATAAACCGGAAAAGTGTTAGTAAATATAGATTTGTAATCCAACCGTTTCTAGGTCGCAAGTCACTTCTGTTATATCTCCTCGATTAGGAATCGTTTATCTGTTGAGTTGATTGTTAACCTGCCGATCTCCACTGATTTACAAAATTATTTGCATATGTTGGAACTTTACATTGAAGTTAGAAATGAAATATAATACCTTCGATATGTCTTATTTTAGAATGTAAGGATAGTGTGTGCACTATCTATGTTAATATAATAATACTAAGAGTCAATATTTTATATTAAAAATAAATAGGATTTCACCAAATTTTCTATTATCGTGGGTTCTTAATACTGCCGTGTTAAAAGTACTAAGTATAAACTGCGCCACTGTACTCTACAGTATAATCGAGAAAGATAAAACAAGAGTGGCAGAAGTCACAATAATTATAATTTTTTATGGAAAGAGAAACTGGGGAAATGATGAAAATCAGTTTCAAAAACATAAGTAACGAATATAGTAAATACATATAAGAAGTATCCTACAAGAAATCGGACTAGAAGAACTGCGGTTGCGGCAAAAAGAAGTTATTGAATGCACCAGGATGTTTCTTGGTGCGAAACAAAGGAAAGAAAATCCTAGAATCTGTGTTTTGAATTTAAATACAATACACGAACATTTTTCTGAAATAAGGTTTTCCTGGGGCGGTACGGCGGATGCTTCGATGGCACTGCAACAACGGCAGCGTCGCCAGAAACCACATGATTCACATGTAAGCCTCGGTAATACGGGGTAACGACTAGAATTTGTCAAGAAAATACATACCAAAGGGAGATTAGATTGCCATTAAGGAAACCAAACGAAGTGTGTGACCGAAAATATCTAACTATGTATGAGTTTATTTAAAAAAACTTAATTTTTCGGGAATTAAAAAACGAATCAAGTATTGTTTGTATCTTTTTGCATATTTGTACCTTAATTGTATCATTTTTGAAGACTATAAAAAATTGCAATTAAAAATATCCATTTATAGCGGAATAGGAGGGTCTGAACTAACACTACGAAAAAATATAAAGAAACAAAGGAATGGCAACGTCTTAACATTTTTTATCAATTTTAGAAAAAGAATTATGGTTCGTTGACCGTAGTAATTCAACTTTGCAAATATTTGCAAAATTTTAGTGAAGATAAAGTAACGTTTACTGACTATGCCTGATATATTTGATGTGGATCAGATTTTTGGAATGATATCGTTATATTCAATTTTTTTTATAGTCTTAAAAGGTGATAGAATAAAGTTAAAAACGTGCAATACTTGATTCTTTTTTTAATTTCCGAAATATTAATTTGTTTAGGTAACTCCTTAAGCGATAACTGAAAGTACCTATATGCGAGTGAATCTTGTGTTGTTCTATTTTAGAGTTCAATTTACTTTATACAGATTCGAAAATGACAGGTATTCATTTTATAAATGGGGGAGCAAATTTTTTGACGACAGGACTTAAACTTAAACACCGAATTATGTTATTCGATACAAACATTTGAATCTAATATTTCAAAACTGGGAAACCGATATCGTTAATCACTTATTGTTCATGCTGTGACACAACCTTTAACGAGCAATAAAACTTACTATATACATACGAGAAATCACACAATTACCAGAAAGATGTAAGACCATAGAAGACAATAGCCTTTATTTCGAAGACTATAATCTATTTTACGACTTTATCACGAACAAACTTTGTGCATAAACTGGGCAAAAGCTTACGATTCATCCTCTGCACTTTTGATTTGTCCATATATTTTGGCGAATACTACACGCGTGCAAAAATTGCTGTCATTCATCTTCTAACACTCCGTATCGCCCACAGAACAAAAAAACGGGAGTCAGAAATGCTCGGTTAAACAAACATTATATTAATATTGATACATCTCGTGTGTGCTTACGTGAGAGTGCTTATGAGGAGCCTCTACATAGGCGATCGGTATTATCCTGTTTTTATAGAGCCGTAGGACCTCATCGTCGGGTACTGGGTGCAAACCGCGGTAAACGGCGCCAAATTGGATTTGCAAGAAGCTGTCGAGTTTCAGCAACAGACCCTTTTCGATGTCGTAATGGAGGCCGCGAACGGCGAAATCCTTCTTGTACTCGAGGTTGGCGATTCCCTCGGGGTACTGTACAGCCGATTAAACGAGTTTCCGTCAAGTTTCAATTGAAATTCTCGTTTCGCCCGTAATTGTCGCTTGATTTTCGAGAAAACGCTGCTGACGAGCCGAGCTCGCGAACAGAAACGAGTTAGGAAGTTTCGTTCGCTCGTTCGAATTAGTCTCGCCGGGACACGGTTTCGAAAGTTTCTCGCCGGTTCTGTTCGGGGGTAGACGCATGGATATTTTTTGCGTTCCCCGATGAACGCACTCACGTTTAACCATTCGCGTGGTATCGGCGCCTTATCGTGTCGATAAAATTCCAGCCGTTACTTGGCTCTGGCGTGCTTTCGCGTCGATATTTCCTGGAAACTTTGCTTTTAAAACAAGCTTGGAGGTCACCTTGTGCCTCGCCACTTGCGCGACCCGCCGGCGCAGCGTCGCTCTAAATATCATCGTTAATTTCAAGTCTAAAATGAATCTAAAATCTATCTCACACGAAATGTAGAAGTTATTCGAATTATACAGGGTGGCTCAATAACTCTGTTCACCTGTAATATTTCTGTTATTTTTAGAGATATGGCAATAATTTTATTTACAATAGTTGCGTGATACAGAGGGGGCCATAACTTGCCAGAAAGAATATTTTTGTAGGTGGAGAGTTTTCGGAGATTTTCAGGTCACCCCTATTTTTTTAAACGGCATACTACACGTACTTATTTATCACGAGTAAAATAGCGAAACTTTAGATGACTTCGACGACCTATCATACAAGGTCATTCGACATTAAATAATAGAGTAAACGGACAATCATTGTGTCACAGGAGGTGCTCCAAATGGTATCCGTTTCCATCGATCGAACTGTACAGGCTTCAGCAATTCGACGATTGAAATGTTGCGTCGATGCGAACGGACACCACGTCGAGCACCTCTTATGATCTAAGACTCGTTGTTTTATTCCTTTATCTATTGTCGAATGACCTCGTATGTAAACATCCGTTAATTTACTAGGGATAAAAAAGTATAGCATGCCATTAAAAAAAAATAGGCGACCTTGAAATCTCCGAAAACCCACCACCTATAAAAGGAGTATTACTGGCAAGTTATAACCCCGTCTGTACCACACAACTTTTGTAAATAAAGTTTTTCCATATCTATAAAAGAAACGGAGATAATCCAAGTGATCAGAACTATTGGGCCACCCTGTATACAAAGAATAGTTCGATTATAGTTGTGTTGGGACTCGTTTTTATCAGAAAATTCTCGCCTATCGATTGGTCGTATTCTCACGAATATGTGATAGAACATATAGAAATTTAAACATTCCTTAGTGTCAGTATATTTATGTATATTTAAAGCACGAGAGCCAGCTGGATAAAACTTTTCTCCTTGAAGCAATCGCTCGAGAAGGACGGGCTAATTTATAGTGGTATTTCACCGAAATGGATGTCACTCAAGGGGTTAAGACACAATCATGTACCTTGTATCTCTGGATAAGCATGTCACGGCCGAGGTTGTAAAGCAGGTAGTCCATCGACGGCTTGTAACAGGCCAGCGTGTAATCGTAATCGAATCCATAGACCTGCACTTCCTTTAAGTCGAGCTCGTTGCAAGCGAACACCCCTTTCGGGTTCACGTCTTGGGGAAGTTTCTTTGCTGTATAAGACGTTTCACCGATTAGTTTTATCTGTGATGTACATAGAGTGATTTCAAGGCCGAGATGTAGCACTTGATAAACTGATAACGAACTGATCAATTGTTATCAGATCTTGTAGGTATGTTCGGGAAGAGCGATGGAATCATATCGTATAAAATTTGCTAAAAACGAGTAAGATAGCGTTAATATCGTATTTCACTGGCTTCATGTAGTTACTTTTCACATAGGCTAAAAGTTTTTCCTTAGTTTATTCGCGTGAATATGCTATTTGTATCCGATTATATATAAATAAATAGATATAATTATAAATAAATAATAAGAAGGATCTATCTAAAAAAATATTTTCTGTAAGTTCAAAGATGCCTCCTTATATTTCAAAAGAGTTTAATCCAATGC
This sequence comes from Andrena marginata, assembly GCA_963932335.1. NCBI lineage: Eukaryota > Metazoa > Arthropoda > Insecta > Hymenoptera > Andrenidae > Andrena > Andrena marginata. The sequence continues at coordinate 43,840,498 of OZ010659.1, read as the reverse complement.
CTAACAGTTTTTTTTTTTTTAAAAAATTAAATAACAGTTACTTTTGAGTCTGTTATACGAGAATCCCCTCTTAATACATGTCTAGTGTAAATCTGATGCGAATAATTCAAAGTGAGGTATCCGAATCGTGCTTGACATCGCGATTATTTGCATGCTCGTTAATGTGTCTATTTCTCTTATCACTCTGTGCATCAGGCGCGGTAAATGTGAAAACAGACCAGCGCTATCTCTCTCCATTCAACGGTTTGCGTTTCCTCGGATACATATGCCTATCAAGATGAATAAACGCGAGGGCAGAATACGATCCGTGTGCACGTGACTTCGCCCCCGCGACCTTGTATGAGGACACTTTTAGCCACGTAGCAGGGATAACGCGCAGCGTTATTTCACCCTATTCGATTCACGATAAGTCTGCGCTCTCGTTTCGTTCCGCATGCTGCTTGATACGAGATGCTTCGCACCATTCCAGATATTACTGTTTGTCCGTTCCTCTCGCCCGTCCCGTGTTCTGTTACTAATTAGCCTTAGATACGAATTTTCCTCCAATTCTCTCGCCGAATAATACATCGATAGATTAAATCTAACGTATTCAAACCCTGTGTTGTGTACCTATTAGTGTAAGATAGTAGCATAATCGTACTTAATTAAATTTCAAGTGTAAGGTTATGTTTCCTTCGGAATCTATAAATTACCGCGATTTCTCGAGACAACGGGCTCTCCGGTGTACACGACGCGTCATACCTATCAAAGATTTTGGGAACCTGCCAAAATTCGGTGGGACTTATAATAACAATGTTGGAAGTTTAGGCGAGGAGCATGCAATTACTCGCGCGCGAGCGTTCCCGCGACAGCTGATAGCAGCATTGGCCCTTAAGATTAAACATAAATCGAATGCTTCCTGAGGAGGGGGATTCATTGACATGTCAATTATAATATCCGCGCGGACGCACGATCTACTAGCTAACATTGCTATCAAGGTCTCGCATCAGTGCCATCGATTCGAAACATATATCGAAGCATGCGGTGTGGACAGGTGACGCGCATGCGCCAGCCTCTCGTGCGGCGCTACTGAGCGTGCGCGAACGAGCAGAGTGTCTGGCACTGCTGGCTCGCCAGCATGGGTGAGAGGGAGACCGAGGTGGTAAAATGGCCGTAGCCAGTGTTGGTACTTACATTTGTATTTTTCGAGCGTCTTCGCGTAATTCTCGAGCATAACCTCGCGCGTGATGGGGCCATGGTAAAAGGCACGGTCACCGGTGAAGCGCGAGAACGCGAAACGGCAGCTGGACACACGGAGGAGCCACGATGGCAGGACATTCTCATTGATCAGAGACGATGCTGCAACGACAGCGAGGGTCCTCGTGTGCAGCATCACGGACGATTGGCGGAGTACGCAGCTACGACCCACGGTGCTCGACGATTGGCGCTTCGTACGGCGGGCGATTTAAGTTAGTGCGCCGCCAGCCGTCTGCGGTGTTTCGACGTTCCTTCGTGACTATTAACCCGCGTGGTGCATTTCCTATTATCGCTCAATCTGGCGATCGGTGATCGAAGCCTACCGACCCGCACGCACTCTGACAATGAGATCGCGATCCGTTTATCTCTTTTCCTGCCGCGTCGGTTACATGGCTTCCCGATGCCCGCTATTTATACACGGACCACGTAGCCCTCGTTATTGCCGTAGTTCGGGCACCCAAGTGAGTTCGACTCGGCTTCGAGCGAGAAGTGCGCGCACGCCGCGTCCGTCGAGCTATCACTGTTTGTCTTTGCGTACGGTCGGCCGCGAGGGGATGAAAGGGACCCCGTGCGACTGTGGTTTAATCATTCACGCTTGGGGCACGCAACGTAGCGTCTCTGCTCAATCATATGTAGATACGGCGAACTGTCGCAGGTGGGGAAGGCAGTGATACCTGAAAGACGGAAATAGACGTAACCGTCGGAATGCAACAGCGCGGTACGGTTGCCAAGAGCGCCTTCTTCGACGGAGTTTCGAATTCCTGGCTCTTCGGCTGATTTCGTGGTTCGGTAACCTCGTCAACAATCGAGGAAAATATCCGGGCAGCTTCGACTCGACACTGTCTACCGGTTTTGTGTTATCGCGCGAGGCAGCGCCTGTGTCGCCATTTTGCAAACATCTTTTTCAAGAGAACCTATCGGAACGAAAGACAGAGACAAATCTAGAAGTATCACGATGATTTTGCTAACCCGTTTCACGCAACAAACGCGTAATGTAAATTCGTATTTCGCAATTAATTAAGAATGCGGTTTTTTATCTTAAAAGTATACAACTGGAACTATTTTCTTCGAACGATATTTGCCTTCCCCTTTCATTCTCAGGGGTATGGGTGATTTAGGTATTTCTTGCAGTGGGAAGTTACTACTTAGGTTTCGACGAATAACTGCGTAGCTTTTGCCAGTCATTTGCTAGCTTATTTATTTTTCTATACATAGGTAGTTCTGAAAACCTGGCGCCATTGTTTATCTCAGTATACAGTTTCCTGCTGAGAACTGTTCGGAGCTGGTTTATATTTAAACATCTTTTTTGGATAAATATTCCTTGCGTATTGAAGATTCAAAAATTTACACTTAGAAAACCTGACGGCAATATTTGTAGCATGTACAGTAGGTTCTCTGGATTATACAGGCTGTTTCGTTTACCTCCATGGTCTTAATACATTTCTTCATTGATTTAAAAATACGAAGATATGTCCGAGAGGTTTCAAGTGTTGAGAGAATAAATGTCATAATTACAGGTTCTTTGCTAACCTCACAGGTTCTCAAGGTCGTGAACGAGCTTCTAGTTGTTGAAAACATTTAATCAAAATACTAGATTTCTTCCTACTCTTGATAACAACGCAGGCGAATTTTTAAGAATTTTTGTTTACATACATACGTTTTGAGCTTACAACCGTCATTGCAATGTGCAGAAGTGAGCTAAGAGATATAAATCAACGTGTTCTCCAATTGTTGATGACCCGCTACACACGGTTTACGTTACAATTCAAATGGCGTGCAATTTAAGGGTTAACGTTCCCGCTCAGGCTGCTCTAATATTTCCTACAATGATGTCGCAAGATTAGAAAAGAGGTTGTTCGCGTCACCCATGATCCCTATCTTAGTTTTGTCGTTGAAACAATCGCGATTTACGTTTCAAGACTAATCTGAATCACCGATCTCGACGAAAATGGGTTAATTAGTGCACGAATCCGAGGAGGCAACCTCGAATTGCGCCGAGTCGCATGCGTTTCACTCAGGAAGGATCATTTTAACAAGGCGCTCCAGCCGCATGTCGGATGTGCACATAGTCGCATTAATCGACGTTATTCTTTGCCGCTCAGCGGCTCAGCACACTTCACGGCTGATTCTAATCGCAGGAAGCATCGGCGGCGCGCGCGCACACCGACCAGTACGCGATGCCTCGATTTTACCTGCTGACATTCGAGCCTCTGGTAAAATCGTTACCGTCGCAAACCGCCATGCCGATGTTATGATTAATGATCCGCCGTGTCCTTCTGACGGCCGTTCTCACGTTTCTGCTTGCGTACCTACATATGTTGTGACTGGCACTGTTCCGCTTCGTGGGCTTCCTTACCGTCATCGTTTCAACACACGACTGCAGAAATCGTGTAAATAATTTGCCAATTTTACAAAGGGCGTCACTTGGCAATGAAGCTGCATTACTAGAAATAATTATTGCTAGAGTCATGGATAAGTCCACATAGTGTGCCGGATTTTTATAGCTACATGATTGATAAGGTTACTTTTTGAAGAAGATAAGAATTTTAAATCGAGGTGAAATTAGAATCTGATATAAAAGTGTGTACGAATAAAATTATTGGCTAAATACAATCCAAGCGTTATGTGATACATGCTGATTTTTATGAAACTTTTCTAGGAAATAATTCCTTAGAAGATATTTGACATGTACTTTTTTACTGGCAATGGTCTGTGGGGGGTAAAACAACCCTAGAGTTTGGGGCGGAAAACATATTCTGTTTTGATGAATACAAAAAATGTGTGAGGAGTAAATTGTTTAATTTGGAGATTCAAATATAATGATTAGTAGTTCCACTTCAAAAATTACTGATGACTTCTAAATCTCGCAGAGTATAGCTCCTAAAGAAATACTCTGTTAATCACTTTGCCCTCTAAACCAAATAGTTTCAGCTTCAAACACTTTTCTACATTGCCAAAACCAACAAAGAGTTTTTGAGTAATAGTGCCATACGATTCACACTATATTATATAACTAAGTTGCCAATAAAGCGACCTTGCTAGTTTTGGCAGTTCAATTTGATCAAGTTTCTTCCGACAGTAATGTAGTGAAAATCTAATGTCGCCCAAAATTCATAGAAACCTAACAAGTACATGAAGGTATAAAATATTAAAAAAATTAGAATATTCCACGGATGATACAGAAATCTTTTCTTTTGTGAAGTAAAATTTAGAAAGTGTACCTCGTCGATCCTTTCTAACAAAGATCCTTTCTAATGTTATCAGGTCCAAGAGATGATCGACTATAGTGCAGTTAGTTGGACGTTGAATAGCAGCCTATAAATTCACTTTCTTAATAACGTTGGCAATTCAAGCTAATGACACTCTAAACATCACATTATACACACGAACCAGCCGTAAAGTTAATTTCAGTAATCGTAAAATTAGAATTGCAAACGGTTGCTAATCATCTCGTATCGTTTTCATGTTAAATCACGCGGAACGAATCGATCGAGTGTCGCCAATTTCTTCAAATTCACACCGTCGTTAACGATTATCTTAACTTCAGTTTTCTGGCTCGAACTTATTTTTCAGACATTAAACACTGAAATTCCGAGAAATCATGCAGAGTCCGTTAATATATCATGATGACTTCAGGTGTCGCTAGTATGTACGAAATGGGTTGAAGAGGATTTTTTACAAAACGAAAAATGTTGTGTCTGTATTTAGATTGCAAAGTTTTAAATTAAAATGGAGTTAACACCCCAGTATTATTTATAATGTTAGCGAGTCTGTTGATAGAACACTGATGCACTTTTGCTTCCTGAGCCAGGGATTTTTATACTTTAAATGTAATTTTGAGTTGCTTGAAATGTATCTTAATATTAGTTTGGATTTTTTAATACCTACACATTGTTTCTCTATTGTACATATGTAAACCAATGGCACTGCCTCTTTCTTATTGGATTGATGTGTACATGGAATTTATGTATTTGAGAAAAATTTGTGTCACTAAAAAATGTGCTATTAACACTTCATTATTGCTGTTTGTGACTTTATTGAATCCTGGGAGGAACATTTTGTATCACAGAGTTTTAAAACAATTTTTTAATTTGTCGATGTAACAAGCCGATGTGACATAATTAATATAAAACCGAGGGGCGCAATAATGTTAATACTTTCTTAAAAATAAAATTCTGAAGGGACGTCAGATTTTAGGCCTCTTTAGGTGTACGTATGTCACTCCTTAACTCATTTCCTTATATGATTTCCTACATATTACTATGTTTTAAAGTATCATCTCAACGTTCATGAAGTATTCAAGCACTATTTATATTACATTTAAAAACTTGAGACCGAAGAACAGTTTGGTAGCATCTGCTACGAAACCTGCGGTTGTCGAATTATTGCAATAAATTATCAACCGTGGGTGCCGATGGTCGGACGATTTGAGGGGGAATGGCTCATACGTAACCATACCAGTGCTACCAGTGGCACGTGACCTCGTTGCCTTAATCTAGCCCAGCCGCCGCCGGTCGTCGTACTCTTCGTAATGTTTCTGATCGGGTGTATGCAGTCCCGAGCGACGTCTCTAGCAAAAAAAAGCTCGATCAGGAATCGTTCCAGTGTTTCACGGTGATTCGCTTCACGTTCACACATTCCGTCGGGCAAACTGGCAACAGAGTAGGGGCAGGGGAGCGGAAGGGAGGGGGAGCAAAAAAAAGAGGAGAAGGAATACGCACCGACTTTCCATTCTTTATGGAATGCAATTCCATGATACGGACTTTCTATGCTTTTCTGCACCTCTCACCTGGCTCCACCCTTCCGGTCGATTATCATTCCCGATCGATCCTTACCTTTTTCGTGGTCTATTGTGGAGAGCTATCGAGCACTCGGTCGATCCTTGGATTCGCTGCGGTGTTCAGCAAAAATTGCGCTAGTCTAATCTTATTTACTCATATCTACTCCACTTGCGTTCGTTCGTTTTTAGCCGGGTAAAGCTACCTCGCCATTTATTTTGGCGGTGTGGCGCGTTATTGTATCGAAATGGCTGCACTTTTGCAAAATTAACACTTTGTCTGACGAGCGGTCTGGAGCAAGCTTATGCACGCTGAGGATGCTCTCCGAAATTCCGACGTATTTATTGACCCTTGAAAAGTTTGGATATTTTTTGTCTCCTTTAACAATCCTAGCTCGAATTACCTGTTGTGACTAATTGTTACAAATGTAAATATTTTTACAAATAACTGATTGTATGATATTAGGAATGAATTCTAACATTCCTGATGGAAGGAATTGAATGTAAATCATTTTTAGACAGGTAATCCAGGAGATAATACGAATTTTAAAATTTGTATCATAACAAATCTCATGCTTGACATAATTTCTCAATGGATTTGCTTGCCCTAGAGAGAGTCCAACTGTTATTTACCAAATGTTAATAATTCGTGTCTTTATAATTGTTTCATTCGGTATTTAAATTGATGTATATGCACGCACATATAAACAATCATCAATTTTTGCATCGATTATTTAGTAAGTATTTATTTAGAAAGTAGTGACACCGTCGAACAACTTCTCACATTTCAAACTATACAAGAAAAAGTATTGTAAAAACGTGTACATATAATATTGTAAAGTTTTAGTAAAATTATTTCTAACTCGGTTTTGATGTATTTCACCAATTTTTTTAGTGTTTTAAGTGATGGATATTTTTCACCTTATTTCCATTAGTATGTAAATTATGAAAAAAGAATACAACAAAAGTTATAGATTTCTGTTTGCAACAAAAGTTATTTATTTCCAACAGAAGTATTCGGTACCGAATTATCAAAGGAACAAGGAAGCTTGCAACTCGCGTTTTCTGAAAGTGGTTTAATAAAGGTGCCGTATATGTATTTTACATGTTTAGAAAAGGCCACATAATAGATCTTACTGCTTTTTAGAACACAAAAAGAGAATTTGACAGTTTACTCCTACTACATTCCCTCAGAATACTTTATAATAATTTCCGTGACCCCCGCGATGTGTAATAAATAAGTCAAACTATAGTCTATTTAGTTCCTTAAAGTATGACAATCGATTATAGAACAACGATCAAATCATCAGAGAGTTAATTAACACTACACCAGTAATTTCCGTTACTGCTGTTTAACCAACTTATCTGTGCCTTGAATGGCCATTATTAAGTGACATGATTAAGATAATTTAAGCCTGTCTGACATTAAGGCTGGTACAGGAGAAAACTGAAAATGAGGCGTGTCCGATTTTAACGATCTGTAAAGTAGGAATCACAACGATTGGAACGTTAAATAGAATTCGATTAATGGATAATAAAACGCAGACCCGTTGCGTCTAAAGGTAACAGCAAGAAATTTATTTTCATTTTTAATGATTCTAGAAAGTAGGTAATAAACGTTCGAGGATGCAGAAGTATAATAGATTCGTTGACCGTGCTGGTTGTCTGCTTAAAAAATACTGTGATTATATTAAATGCGAAACGCTTGCGCACGTGCCATGTACGATATGTATCGTCGCCCAGATTCAAAAGATTCCTCGTACGGTTCAATTAGAAAATTCCATTTCGACAGTACCTATCTCACACGTCTCGAGTCAGTATGTAGTCATTATGTAGATAGAATCGTTGGCCGCGATGATCGAGAGATATGAAATTGATTTGCTTGGAAATGAGGCAAACGCTGAATGTTCGTGAATGACGACATATTAGCTTATTATCTTTTGTGTATTAAGCAGTTTCCTTCTAAAAAATGCATAGATTTTTTTAAATTTATAATTGTTACAACAAGAAAAGGGTCCTAAAATATATGAAATTCCCAAAACACGAATATATCCAAAAATTTAATTTCCCACATTTTGGAATGATGTGACAAAATTGGAACGATTTTTCTTACGAAGGGGATTGCCAAAAAATAGGTAATTATTTATACCTATTATATACTTTATGTTATAGGCATCTTAGGCTTCTTGAAGCAAATTACGAAAATGCGGATGAAGAATTATTCAAACGATTCTGATCCATATGTGGAACAGGATGGGACAAACTTTCCTCTTTGGTGAAGCTTAAAAAATTTTCAAAAATTTTCAGGAAACATGATATTTAAAAATCATATCAAATAAAATCAATGATGATTTAAGAAGCAAGTTGAAGAAGGGATGTTGAAAATATATTTGAAGAACTTTTTCAAACAAAATCAAAGAAATCTTACAGAAATGGAATACAAAACTTAGCACACATTTAGACAAATGTGAAAGCATTGCAGAATATAACGAAAACTATATCGATGGGTTAGCAGGAACTAGTTCATTCCCGCCTAACACACGTGCCCAAAGAGCCATTACTTATGGGGTGACCTAATATATTATGGTTGCTGGAACGGTATTTTGACACTCCCTTCGGGGAAAGAAAAGATCGCGCTGCGGGATGAAAAATTCCGTTGCTCTTGTTCAACGAGCCGAAACGATGATCGTTGATGCCAAGCTGCAGTCGAAGAAACGAAGTCGAAGTCGATGGCCGTTTCGGCCAGACGACATCACCGGGTCTCCCGACTCGTTTCTTGTCACACGCGGTCGGCGTACCTTTATCCGTGCTCTCTCGCGTATGTACAGGCACTCAGAGATACCTCGGTGTACGCAGCACGAGCACCCATACACGCACGGAGTCGGGCAGCCGAAGAACGCAGATTGCTAGAGGCGCTGTTCCGGTGACCTACTCTACGATTATCACTCACTATAGCCGATCGTCGGTGCAGGTGCGTGTGCGTTAACTAGCGTTGCCAACTATACCTCGTCGTGGAAAGGAGGACAATCAAATAAACCTTTTTTTTTCCCCACTCGTTTTGTCCGAACTAATGTCACGCCCCGGAAGTGACCGCTTGAATTACGGCCGTTTAACCCGCAAAGATGCACCCGTGTACCACCTGCGCACAGCTGTGCTAGACGTAAGGTGAAGTACGTACCTATATGTTGTGGTCAGTTGGGTTTGGAATATTTTCTTCGTGTTTTTGAGGTACTTAAATATTTCAGAAAATTTTTAGTCTTATCTCTAGACATAGGTGTCTTTTTGTAGTTTCCATTGTGTGACCGTGGTTGTGGGGAGATCGAGATTTAGTGTTTTTACTTGTAATTGAGTTTCTTTATGAAGAAAGGAAGGATGTATTGTAGGGTGGCCCTTATTTATACGTGGCAAAATTTTTTTGTATTTGTTTTCTCTCAACCTCTAGAATGGTGCCATTTGATAAAAGAATTGTCCCTGAAAAAGTTTATTGCAATCGGATAACAGGAACGGGTTCTGACTAGAACTTAAAGTTTAGAATTCATCAATAGTTTGGATTTAAAGAATTTCTCAAAAATGGTGAGGCCAATCGAAAATTTGTTTAAATAATATTAAAAGAGCATTCAATTTTCTACAATTACGCTATATATAAGTTTTTCGTGCTTCCAGCCATTTTATAGATAATGGCGTTTGAATGTAGACAGATCTGCACTACGCGCGTACTGACAATACGTTGATAAGGCTTACCATTTTTGAGAAATTCTTCAACTTCAAACCATTGATGAATTCTAAACTGTAAGGTCTGGTCGGCACCCTTTCCTGGTGTTCGATTGTCATAATCTTTTTTAGGAACTATTTTTTTATGAAATGGAACCATATTTGGGGTGAAAGCAAAGAAATCGCAGGTTGAATATAAGGGCCACCCTAATCTGTAGATGTATGATAATGTGATATTTGTCCCTGTTTTTCCCGCACGTGGAAATGTGTTTTTAGGATTTTAATAGAGGAAAACGTTTATACATTTTAGGAAAGATTGTATTATTAATCCTCGGTTGTCACACTGTGACTTTGAGGTAAAATATTTTCCAGATATCAGTGAAGATGATACTGCCATTTACACATAACGATACTTTAAATGTTAATTTTCAACGATAAATATAGTCTATAATGTTCAAACTTTGTCACAGAATTTTTGCGTCTTAATTTAACAGATAACTTTTAAACAGCAGTTGATTGAAAATTGGCTTGGGTCGAGTCGACGCAATTTCATAACTACGTTCGAAGAAAAATGTGTGACAATCGAGGGTTAAAAAAGCATATTATTATATTAGTGTTCCTTATGATCAGCTGATTTAAATTTCTAAAATATTTTTTAAATCAGATATTAAAATAAGAAATTTACAAAATGTCATTTTTCTGTACATTCAATAAGACTGTGTACGAAAACATAAGGTCAAGCAGTTGAAAAGTTTAAAATATTTTTACTCAGCCATCAGTTTATTATTCCAAAAATTATTTCTCGACGTATAAAATAAATAAAACAACGTACCAGTGCTTCGATAACGGAGATATCCTAAAATAGCATAACGTGTTACTTGAAATAATACGTATTTCAAATAACATTGTATGAAACGTACCCATGTGTAGCTTATTCTGGAGCTTCTAACGGCCCTAATGGTAAGAAACTTTTCAAAGTTACCTACTCCAAAAACAATAAACGACCACACGAGTTACAAAAGGTAATTATCCATTAAAAATTTTCCTATCATAAAGATCCTATCAAGCTATTCATTAATTTAAGGTTTATAAAGTAGAGGAGAATTCAATTAGACAAAAATGGCACTAATGTACCAGTCGCAGGGTTGATCGTTTCAATTACCGCAAGAACCCTCCGCAGAATCGTCGCGAGAATCCGCTTTATCGGGGATATTTGCCCTTCTCTCGTCGGAACGAGATGAAAGCACGTTTCTTGTAATTACGTAGCTATGTATGTGGCCATGTTACGCTCATGAATGTTACACTGGTCGGTGTAGGATGATTGATTAATACCAGTCAACGTGAAGAGTTATGCCCCGCCATATTTTTATAAGCGTACGTACCCGGTACTGTGCTGAAAAGTGTGCTGCTAGATTTTGTTGAGATCCTTTTCATTAGAAAGTTGACGCGTGTTAAACTTGTATTAAGTTAAAAATTTGCTTGAATATTCATACCCCGTGCAGAAGCAGTTTTCAGCACTAATAGTTTCGCTTATAAATTACTCAACGTCGCACGAGCCTTCAACTTTGGTTTCTTCAATTACTCCTACGCATACGCAATTTCACCGTCGCACCGTACTGTGCATTTCACTTAATTTCATTTTTAATGCTTTTAAACAACACTATCAATCAATTCGATATTTCCTCAATTATCGTGCTTCATTTAATTGTCACCGGAATGAGAGTTTGGCCCTTCTACTTTTAGCCAATTAAACGACCGTAGGTATTTCATTTTTGAATTTCTTTTTAAATACTGTCTTTTTTTATTTACTTCGGTTAAGAAAACGTAACTTACCGAAAGCTATACTGTTTTCGACATCCTAGAAATGTTCGAAACCTTTTAGTAATAACGCTTCTGAAAACAATATGAACAATATTATTGCGCCTCAAATACTTTATGACAGTGCTTTGCAGTATCGTGTACATTTATTTGACCAAATCAGATTTAAACAAGAATTAAATAAATCCCACTGTACTTTACTTATCGACAACTTTTCGAACAACGTCTTTCCGCCACAGTCCCTTAAGGGATTATACTTACAATTAGTCAGGCGGCCTGATGGATGTCGGCTGTAACTTTCTTATAAACATAAATATTTCTCTACAAAAAATTACCAAATGTTCTTTAAATGTTGCTTTTTTTAGTGCAAAAAGTTCTGTAAAAATATATATATTCGTTTTTTCAAAAAAATTCACAAACATTCACCCCTTTCGTCCGCTTGAATAGGTACCTATAACCCCGTACATGGGACCCCAATTTCTATCGCTTCCTCTCATGGGTCGCCTCCAAAAAAAATTAAATAAAAAATAATGAACAACAAGCAGAATATATTCACTGATATTATGTCCATCGCTCGATGGTGTCAGGTGGTATCGTACCTATATCTTCTCGTACTTTATCAGACGGAGCAGCGCAACGACAGCATAGAGCGTGGTAATTGATTGAACCAAATCGATGATCATTAATGCCCACGTACAGCAGAGAACGGGGGATATTGCCGATGTGTGCCCGTGTAAACACGCGTGAAACGTACACACCTACTACGTACGTATACTGCCAGCGGGAGGCGATGAGTCCTCTTTCGTCGGTTTTATTACAGCTCTGTATCTCTTCATCTCTCTTGCGCCTGTCGCGCACAGCTCAAATTAACAGTTAATAAGGAATCTCCACCGAATAAACGGGGAATGCTGGCGATTTTCAGCGAGGCATGCGCGGCAAAAGTATGGCAGATCGATTTTTGCGATCGAACCCCCCTCTCTCCCTTCCCTGATGAGGCGCGACGGATTCGAAAGCGAGCACGGTTTCTTTTCGTGGCCTTTGTAGTATACTTTAATCCGCTCTATCAACTCTTCTTCGTTTTTTTTGCCCCGCCCAACGTCTGTTCACGTTTTTCTGGCGCACGCCTCTGGTCACGTATACGGCTCAGTCCATTTCCGTGGAAGCTGACGGCACGGCTCGAAAACTTTCTAGAGTGCAAAAAGCCGTCTCATTCGAATACTCGCTGGAAATTCGGCGACGGCTTTTTGTCGAACCCGCCGCAAACGAACGCTTTGAGAATCGGTTCGCGAAGGTATGTATTGGGTTCACGCAAATAACGAGTATTGGTGTTTTGTTTTATTTCTTTCGGGGTGGGCTAAAGTGAAATTATGGAATAATATATTTGATTGTTTTTGGTTTGACTGCTTTTGTTTTTCCTTTTATTATTTTATTTGGGTGTTTGTAAAGTGTAAACTGTAAATAGTGATCAGCGAATGAAGTTTTATCGGAATGAATATATTTTGCTTGGACAGTAAATGGTTATTGATGAATGGTATGGAAAATGTATAATAGGAAACATTAAAATTCAATAAGACGGATTGATAAGTATGGGCGTCCGAAAGGAGGTGCAAAAGGGTAGTTGCCTCCCTGGCTTTTGAGAAAAGATTGCTTATGTTTCAAAACTTATCTTTATTAAGTTATAATAAAAAAAGGGAATATTTGTAATTTTCGGCTTTAAATTTTTAATTAAATTGGCACTACAAAATGAGTTAAAAAAAAAGTACGAGAGGTATATTTTTCTGTACCATCATCCCAAAGTTCCCCCACCCCCCCCCTCCCTGGAAAAAATCTCCGGATGCCCTTCTTGATAAGACAAGATTGTTCTACTTGTTATTTTACTTGGGAATTTATTTAGTATACACTATAAATAGTGATAAGTAACTGAGGTACTATATGAATGAACACATTTAATTCGAATACTTGTGCTACTGGAAGTTGACAAAGGAAATGAAAAAATATACACAAATATATTACTATTATACTTATTTATATTATAAGATTGCTGTCTTATACATATATTGTGTTTACACAAATAAAGTAGGATAAACGGAAAACATGAATATTCTACGTTACACAAAGTACTTACACAATAAAACACAATAGAAAACGTAACTACGGTTAAATGTGCTGTCAAATTATTTTTCATTTCTATTGAAAATAATTATCCAATGATCAATAGGAACACTATAAATATTTCTATCATTGTCAATATTTCCTAACATCTTCATAGTACGTTTAAATCAGCCAATAAAACTTAATCATTAAAAAAATACTCCTGCGCCTCTGATTATGCATGACATTAATTTCGACTGACACCGCTGAGTGCAATGATCCACTGATTTTCAAACACAAACGTTCCAACACAAGCGTAGTACGCACACGACACTGTTCATCGTAAACAACGCATCAATATTAAAAATCACAACGGGCATTTATCAGCTGCGTGATTTCCATTACGTGACAGAAAGTGAAAAGGCCAGCATAAAAGGGCGTAGCGATGACTGGAATTTATAAATAAGGTCCCTCTTACGTCATTGCGCTTCCACGTTACGAGACACCCGAGGATGCGCCCCTATTGTGCCCAGAACGGATAAATCGCGCAGAGATGGAGCCTCTTCAGGTAATGCTGCAAATCACCATTTCCCGATAGCATGATCCAACCACCACGTGGCCGTCTCACTGGGTCAAGGCTGCTTTTCAACCTGGAAAACACCGCTAGGAAGTAGGTAGCCGTCCACACCGTTCAGCTTTAGACACACCTATTAATATTAGATGGCTGTATAAGTTCTGTCCGCCGCTTCGATCCTACAAGGAGCACATATTATGAGTTACTCAATCCAAATGCAACTCTCAATGCTGATTTATATTGTCAGCAACTGGAAAGAGTGCAGCAAGAGCTGCAAATTAAAAGATCAACCCTTGTGAAACGAAAGTCGAAAGGGTGTCCCGTACCTTTACGACAACGAGAGACCACACGTGGTGATAGCAGCGCAAAAACGAAATACCGGAGCTGCAATGGAACTTATTCCTCATCCACCATATTCCCCGGATCTGATACCAATAGATTTTCATCAGTGGCGGATTTCAGGAAAACGGTGGCAAGCGTTCTGAGGGGCCTATTTATCGCGAAAATGAAGAGGTAGTTTACTAAAAACGAGCTAAGTGTAGTAGTACAAAAAAAGGAAGTGTTTGGATAAAATCATAATTTTTTTTTTATGGATCCTTCTGGTTAGAGGCCCAGGAAGTAAGTACTAATTTAAGCCGGTTAAATCCGCCACTGATTTCCACCTTTATTGGTCGCTATAAAACAGTTCGTGCAGGAAAAATTTCAATAATTTCGAGGCCACAGAAAGTGCAATAAGTTCTGTTTTTAATGATAGATCTACAGATTTTTATAAAAGAGGCACCGCACAACTTCCGCGTAGATGGTAAACTGTGATAAATAATGATGGAAAATACATAATTTAACGTAAGTATAAAGTGTTTTGAAAAATCGAATTGCCAGGAGACGTACTCTAGCGGATAGAACTTATGCAACAACCTAATACTTGATCGTTCATATTGGTTGCAAGATCGCGTGCCAAACGTTTTTGTTGGCGTCACATTGTGCACGGTGTGTCGTGGCAAATTGTGTAACGTTGTTTCGCGGCTTGGCAACGGGAGTCAGGAAACGAACTCGTTTACACAGCTTTTTCAAAGACGGCACTATTAATAGACGAATCGTTGCCGATGTGCTTTATTTAGTGCCCGTTATTCTTGTAAATTATTATTCGTGTATTTGTACAGAGCGAGGGCGTGGTCAGTATATGGATATCGAGGAAAATTTTTCATGTGAAGGCAGTACTAAAATATAGATACTAACTAGTACGTAGATACTCACTGCACTAAAGTGTAGATACATATGCTAATGTAGTAAACTTCAGTTATCCAAAGTAATTGGTAGACCCCATGTTTGGATAATCAGTAAACTATAACTATGTCAATATGTAGAACGATTATTCGTTGTAGTCAAAAAATTCTGAGTGGTCAGGAAAAAGTATGTCGTAGTGTTTTCCGAATTTGTCTTCATCTCCGCTAAAAGATAGGCCGCCAAATTATAGGGTACCACTTAAAAAGCTGAAGGTGATTTACCTTGAAATTTTTGAAAAAAATGATATACAGAAAATGTAGCATAGTATTAGCCTGTAGACCCCTCTAACTTAGGGTATTTAAAAAAGATAACTGGAATTTTTCCAGGAGTAATGGAAATAATTATATAAGGTGATCAAATTGCGTTGTCTGGCATGTATAAGACCCAGAAAAATGCACATCTGGCTGCATTTTTAAGTTCAACAATTTCATTCCTCCAGAACACAATCTTGTAGTGCAGTTATATTAAATCTATTTCGACTTACAATTATATTGATTTTAACTAGAAATCGTCATCAAAAGATAGTGGAAAGTTAAAGTATCCGAAATAATTGGTAGACAAGATGTTTGGGTAATGCAGATATCTGAGCAATGAAAAGGTTATATTTCAATGTGAAAAACTGTTATTTATTCGAAAATATTATACCTATACATTCAGTCACAAAAGTGTACATACACTCATCCATATCAGAATTACCAAGACTGCCATGATTTGTGATATTTCAAATTTATATGATGGACATAGACTTCCATAAGTGACTGTAGTAGAAATCAGCAAATTATATGTATCATTGTAACGTAACTGCCCTTAATCTATGCATAGCAATTCATCTCTACGAATATGTTTCGGTATCTTGACTTTCTCCATACCCTGAAAAACTGTGTCACCCGTATTGCACGAACCCTGAGTCATCGTAGCCTCCATGCCCTGCACCGAGACACCTGAAACCTTATCCTACTCTAGGATCACCTCTCCTATTTTCAAATGCTGTAAAACTGATTTCACCTCCCAATGTCCTATCCATTACTACTTCAAAGCAGAGTTAGGCTCAATCAAACACTGCTTCAGTTCCAATTCCTACAATTTCCTTTCCTAAGTCTTAAATCCGATTCAGTGCAATTTCACTCCAGTTCTTGTCACCTTGCAGTCCTCTAATACATAAATAATTATCTTTCCCATTTCCAAGTTTGAAAGGAATTTCCATCCTTTGGAATTGAGTATCTGGAGATAAAAAAGGATATGTCAAATATTTTTTATATTCGTTTTTATCGTAACAAATGGTTTTTAAGCGAACTGGTAATTCACAATTTTCTAGTACCTATTGATTTGAAAATCGATCGTCTCCATCGTTTGATATTCTTCTTAGTTTCCCAATTCTTCTGGTCTGCCACAATGGGAGACCAGAAATAGAAATTAATGTGAAATATTCTTAAGGGACCAATATTTCACATTAAAAGTATAAAAGTTTCTACGTCTTCGATCTCCCTTTCAAATTATACCTGCGGGAACAAAATAATTAAATAGGAACCGTTGCCAAAATAGGTCATTAGCACGTTCCAAGCCACGGTGGAAATTCAAATTCTCGGAAGGACTACAAAAAGCGACCTGAAGAGCAGATCCCAATATTCAATTCCAAAAAAGTAGCAGTTGTGTTACAATCCCCCTAATTTCAGTTTCTTTTATTCTATTCCCATTTCGACACTGAATTGAGAAATACCAGTTCCCTTTGATGAAAGTTTCACTTCCTATCAATTGTATCCACCCAGTGGCTTACGTGACACTGACCATTCTGATCCATAATCGGTCTGCAGCGTTTCTCTTCTAGAGTTCCAACAAAGTGCTTCCCCTCGATTAGGTGACAACTGCCAACTTCGTCTATTAAAACGCTCGTCCCCGCGTCATTGACCAGCGCCGTGGACGCGCGCAATTTACAGCGCGACAGGGGAGCGACGGTCCGCGATTGCATCGATGTGTCTTTCTCTTTTGACGCGGTTGCCGGGAGTCCTTGAGCCGTGGATAATCGTGTCGCGTTAATGGAACGAGAGTCGAGAGAGGATTGGCGAGACGAGGTAGTAAAAGAGGCGTAAGTACAAAATGTTTGAGCGCAGTGACGTATAATCGTTGAGAGGTTGGGGAATAACAGGACCATCGACACGGTGCCATAGCAAACGTCAAACGGTCGGCATGTGTGTCCACGTACATAGATATCTAACCGTGCGTACGGTATTCCTGAAAATATTGGCATTATTCGAATTTCCAATTCCTGCCGTTGGCGAGTCTTCTCTTTATTGTATGATTGCTCATTGCTTCGCGGGGCTGGGAACAAGGCATAGGTATGCCTCCAAACCACCACCATCCACGATACTGTTGATAACCGGCGCTTATATGCGACGTCAAAGCGCGCGCACACCGTATCGCCAGAGAAACTGAAGCTTTCAAATATTTTAACACGGTTACTTTGTTCGATTTCCATCGCGCCCGCGCGGTCCAGTTGCGGCCACCGCGGCGTATGCTCACAAAACAGCCTCCTTTTACTCAAAACCGGCACCAATCGGAAACAGTGAATCGCCGTTTCGTTCGAAAGGAGTCGAACAATCGATCGTGTACGCGTTACGCGCGATCACGCCGGCGTTACCTAGATTTTCCCGGCGCGTGTTCAGGTGTTCTGAGGATGACGCGTGGTTGGGCGGATAGCCGTCGATGGCATTCCATTTCATTTTTCTTCCCGCCTGGCAGGTCGGTGTCGGGTTGATACGGCGTCGAATTTGCTTGTAGACGCTGGGAACACATCAAAGTGGCATGCCACGGGAGTATGGACCTTGCGAGCGGTCAAAGTCGTGGCCTACTTCACTTCCTGCCTTCGGAACTTTCTCCTCGTGGCGTCGTTCGTGCGTTCACGGGTAAGCACCAACGGCTCGAGGCTCTCTCGATTCGATCTTGGCTACGTGTGCCACCTCTCTCCTCGTCACACACTCGTCTACGGCTTGTCCTAAACGCGCGACACCTCTTCCTGCTGGGGACCAAACGTGCCGTCGACGGTAGGCAAATAGAGAAGTCGTAAATTAGGGACGAGTATAGGCGGAAAGCACGGTTTAATTATGGTTGGGTTGAGTGATAAAATTAAATGATAAAGGGGAAAGGTAACGCAGGCTTTATTCGGGGCCGCGCGAAGCATCCCCATTCTAAATCAGTTTCCCTTGAACAGGATGGGGCTGAGGCAGAAAATATTGCATTGCGCCGTGCAGATGCATCGCGTATAGTGAATCGTTCGAGGCCCACTCAAGTAGTATGTAAAGCCATAGTTTTGAGGATACCGATCGTCGAAGAATTTTTTTATGATTCTATGAAGTTGAAAATTATTTCTACACTTTTTATGTTTAGGGCACGTATTAATGAATATATTGTATAAATCTTGTACAGAATTGTTAAAAAATGGCCGAGTGATGTGTTGTCCCGCGTCGGACATATTATATTCATTAAGGAAATAAAAAAATGTTGAAATGGCAGTCTCCTGAAAAAGGTGAATCGCCCTAATTTAAATCTGAAAAAGATTGCGTCAAAAAAGCGGGAAAACTTGTTTAAATAAAAAATGAACGGTAATATCTAGAGGTATAAATTTATTACCAGAGATAGCCACATTCATATAGATTAAGAATCTCTTTTCCTTTTTGTGTTTCAGATAACCATTAGAGTACTTTCCATTAGAGTCCTCAGTCAGTACTCTGTACCTGCAACGTTTTTTTCCATTGTCACACAAACATTCAGAACAATAGCTTAAGATACAATAAAACTGCCTGCCAAACCTCAAATTCATTTGTCGATCGGTTTTTGTACAAAAAATTCACAAAGAATTACCTATTTTTTGGCCCAACTAGGCGAAATCCCCGTGAAAAAAGGACATTTTCAAGAATTTATTAAAGAAAAAGTACCTGATGAAATGATTTAATTTTTTTTATCCAAACGAGAATACATTGTAGATTATATAAAAAAAATGTCGATGGTGTATATGTGTATAAGCAACTGTGACGGATAAAGTAATTTCCACACATGCATGGAGTGCAAACATAGCTGGATTGTCTGCATGATTCAAGTTTCCATAGTGATCCGATTTATAAATGGATGGGGTTTTATTAAATAACACGGCATAGCATGTCGGAGGCCGGTTTGTCAGTTTTGAAAAAATAACGAAGGGACGCCACATTCAAAGAAAAAGTGACATTTTACGTAAAAATTGGTTCTTTTATTAGTGAATAAATCACTAAAAAATTAAAAAAAAACAATAGTGGCTCGACATGTTAAAGAAAATCTTATCAGCTAGGCCCTCGTTGGTTCGAGTAATTAAGAATAATTAACACCTGCTGGTGTTTATTACCTCATTCCATTTTCGACGTCCACGTCGACTATACATACACAGTCCCTTGTAGGGATATAGTAACTAATTTAGGAAGCACTCAAGTGATGTGTAAAATTATTCCTAGTAGATACGAATCCCAAAATGTGTTCTTCGTTGCCTATTACGCGGTTAGATTTATATGATCACATTCCTACACCCCCAGAGCCTTACGGGTATTATAATGAAACATTTCTGTTTCAATTAATTACAAAGAATAAAATTCAAACTGAGACTTGTTCTTTGGCATGAAGTTTATTAACGTCACAAGCTTCAAGAAATATGTTTGTTTAGTCAAAAATATGCATTGTATATGACGCTACAAATGAATGATTAAAGAGGCTTTTTACACCCGGCGCCGTCGCGCGTAATTATTTCATGCCGCGTTTCATCCTCGTTATCTGTGGTAATCTAGACGATCGCATCGCCAGCTCGCGTGTAATCAACGGCTGCTAATAATCTTTAATTATGGCAGTCTCGCACGACCGTGCGTTTCCCCCGTATCAGATTTGACAATCACGAATCGGGATTTATTCGCCAGAGACGCTGGAACTGCTCGCCAACTGGGAAAATGATTTTCACGGATATTAATCCCGGGAATGAACTTCTAATTGCAAGGCAGTGGATTAACCTTCTTTTTAAACGAATTCGTAAAACTATTTTTTTTTTACGATTTTTTTAACGTTATCGATATAAGTACAGTTTATGTGAGTGGATTTACCTTTAGGAGAGGAAATATTGTTTCTTAAATTCACTTCTATCTACATATTTCATTTTGATAGATCGGATTGGTTTTCAGGAAGGTATTTAGGTACTCCTTTCGGATATGTTTGAAAAAAATAATATTACAAGGTCTTTTTCGAAAAGAATTGAGTCTGCCCGATATGGATTTAGACACATAATCCTATGACTGAATTTTTAAAATTTATCAATAAATTTCTCCTGACATGTTAACTTCAAATCTGTATATTCTTAAAGTCAAGTTTCCGACATTTGCATGAGTCATATATTAAACTATATCGATATATTAACACATAAGTTATGACTTTAGTTATTACGTTGAACTGACCTATTCTAGATAATCCCCTAATCAAAATAGATATTTCTTAATTATTTCTGCTTTTATTTATTATTAAGTTAATATCTTTCTACTCTGTTAATCTTCGTTTACTTTTGCTTTGTAAACAAAGTGCATACTTTGGAATTCCACCGCATAAATTTATTTATTTCACTAATGCTTAATGTTTCCTGACAATACTTTCTTACTGCCTTTTAATATCGAAAAATATTTCTTTTTATTTCTACCACAACTTTGAACACTCGTCAAAGTCCCACGTGTATAAATTATTCTCGCCCATTCAGTTCCCTTTATTTTCAATCACGAATGCCCAAGTTCCAAATTCGGCAGAGCAAACATTCAGCTGAATTTGTTGCAAAAATTTTGCACTCTTGTTTCCCTGAGCACAATTTCAGCATTTTTTCTTCCGTAGCAGCGACGCTGAAGAGAGGTTTTCTAAATGCCCGTGCAAGAAGGATGCGCAACTAAAAGTATTATTTGGGACGTTCCATTGGCCGAGTATTCATCGTATCCAAGCATGGGCCACGATCCATAAACTCTGTATACGAGCCGTGCACTGAACGCATTATTTACGTATTGAAAAATTCTAACACACTCGGTCGATACGCAAAGAGTGACAAAAAAAACTATCCAACCAAAAATGCAATTACATATTTACATTTTCTGCGTCCCAATTAAAAATTCCAAAATGCACGCATACCTAACAATGGCGCAAAACTATAATATCACCGAGAGTAAAAAATAAGGATCACCATTGGGAATAATTGAAAGTCCTATTATTTACCATAGAATGGGAATTAGCAGAGAGTATTTAAAAAATTTTAAGCTCTACTTTCGTCTATTGTTCGTTTTATATTTAATCTACTTTCTCCTCTATTGGAACGATTCACGAGCAATACAGCTTTCGAGTTGCCATCGATCGTTCCCTAATCGCGACGCTTGTCTCCGCGTCTCTTCAGCCCATTCCCACCTATGACTACTCCTTTACTCGGCTGGCCATCGAAATTCATTTTCGTATTTCGTTCAGGACGAGAGACTGCCGATCGCCATGTTCTGATTACCCGAGGAATCAGGAGGAATCAGAGCGTCTTCCTCGCTGGCCGTAGTAGATTAAATTTTAGCAAGTCACTACCATCGCTCAGCTACCGTTTCAACACAATGTTCATGCAATTAGCCACCGGTGAATGGAGTCACGGTATTCCTGGACCTACTGGAGAAAGAAATGAAGTCGGTAACGCGTTTAATTATACGCGATCTACGCTAGTCGATTAGTCGTTGGACAGAAATCTGACTGGAATCAGATCTTCACGAGCTATTTCAAGTTTTAAGACTCTTTCACGCGAGACATTTCTCTGAATCATGATCGGTACCTTCGAGATATTTACTTTTTCGTTAAGGAGACCGTCAAAGGTGATACCAAAAGAGAGACGCGAGAATGTATCCTTAGGGGCCCATTTGTCGGGAAATTTAGGAGGTAGTTTACTAAAATCGGGCCAAGTGTAGTACGAAAAAAATATAGTGTTTGGATAAAATCGTAATATTTCTTTTTGAAGACGAGGCCCTGGGGGCCTTGCGATTGGTGCTGATCAGAAATTAATTGCAGCCTCGCAGTTCCTACAACGTAGTCGTACTTGAGGCCGCTGGCCCCTAATCGTGCATGAATTTTCGCGCAATATTACATCTGCCACTTACAATTAGTGGAGGTTGTTGGTTAGTCTACAAACGGGTCTAATGACCGGTGAGTTTACGTCGTCTGAGTCAGAGATTGTATCCTGTTTACCTTGTATCTTCCAGCAGGCCTCCCATCGATCGATTCTGGATGCGGCACGCGAAAGCAGCCGAGAGAAGTGGATGCGATTCTCTTCTAACGCAACTCGAATTCCACGCGGAGAAATGCGCATGGTTGTCTATTGTTGGCGAATACGACGACCTAGTCGTGTCTTGGTGAAATCACGGTTCTATCGCGGTTCAGGAAGAGAAGGCGTTCAAATGCTCGCGGGCCTATCGACGTTGGCTTTGGACCCCTGATGAAACCGTGTGCAATTATTCGCGATCCAAGTCATCGTAAATAAGATTCTCTTTTTAGACAGTTGATCAAATTTTCGTTACCTCTGATTAATATCGTGTAGTTTGCTGTCATTGTAATATGTTACACTTCAATATCATATTTTAATATATTAGTGTAAAAAGAAGATTCGAAGGTATTTGAAGGCCTAGAAAAGAATGAGTAGAAAAATTGGATTTTGTAATGGTAGGTAGTTAGTAATTGTATTTGTTCTTGTAGATATATCTGGTTTAAATTACTTGTACTTTGTACTACTAATATATTATTATCATTTTCTTATTCTATTAATTATATTGATATCGAGAATTGCACATTAAATATTTATTCTTAAATACACATATTCTATTTCTCATCTTTTAATTTCTTTGAACAATTTACATTTAAATTCTTACTTTAAGAATTAGCGTATTTTGTAAAATAAAATTCAAATTGTAGCATCAATGTTATTATCTGAATTATTTGAACGATTTACTTTATTTAGGTAGGGGTTAGGAAATTTGATAATATTCAGGAAAAATTATTTATATAAACATTAATTCATATAATGAAATATTTTTCCCCTATCTGAACTTTTAAGGAAATTATTCGGACAACATTTTACATTAGTATTGGTACATATTCCTTTTTACCGAAATTAGTACAAAAGCAATACAATTTTTGCAAAAATTTAATATTAACTGGTATGAAACAAATATGATTCAACGAGTATAATACACGATGCGGATAACGTGGAATGCATACTTTAAGGAACGGACAGTTTAAATAATCGATACTAAATTAATTCAGCAGTGAACTAATATTGATTTACTCGTACTGCAGGAATTAATTTCTGCTCGATTAAAGATTTACACATCGATGATAAGTAAAATGTTTCGTTATTTTAAATTTTTATTCTTGACTCGATCTACTGTTACTTTGACGTAAAAACTTATTCATTAAAAATTGCAAATTACTTCTGTTGTCTTAAACACAATTTAGCACAAACGTAACATCCCACAAGACAAATAGAATCCACTTTAATTTTCCCTTTATCGCGGTTTTTTAATCTCACGAATTTTCTTTTCACTCTATACAAAAAAGACAGTAGAATAACAATGTGCTTTTCTATATTGTCCAAGAAATTCCTCAAAAACAATTTAAGGATCACAGAGTTAAAACTTAATACTTAAAATTTAAATGTGAATTCAAATCCGCTGCTGATCTTTTTCATTATTCCAAATTCATTAATTCTCGAAGATGCAACTGCATTTCGTAAATATTTCGGAGATCTACCAATGACGTAGTTTCTTAAATTTTAAATATAAAATAGGAGATCGAATTCTTAGGCTCCCGCGCGATAAGTAGATCGAAATTGTGAAATCACGCATACGCGGCGGCGGCAGATTATGTGTTAAATGCAATAACAATCTTAAACGGAAAGCACGAGAAACAGAGAAATCAAACGGATCGTTATCGTCGCTGCTAGTTTCGCCAAACAGTAGAGCCTCGATACGTGCACGCGAACCTCGCCTGTTGCATTTCGCCAGAAATTGGCAGGCATGGTTACTTAGCAAAGAGAATAAACAAAATAAAAATGAATAGTAGAAGGGGAAGCGCGGATTTGAATCTTCGTGCACTTGATTGGCTACCACAATAATATCGCGATATTTGCACGTATTTTGAGTGCCTCTTTTCTGCTGTAATTGCGGTTCTACTGCATTTCCTATTCGACACAATGAATGGTCCCGATAAAAGGTACGAAGCAAAAGTACTAGTAAAAGAGAACAAACTGTAGGAAACTCGCTGGACGATTAAGAAAGTCTTTAACCACCGGGGAAACGTTTGGAACGGGCGTGAATAATTACCAACAGTGTCCGGTCTACCTCCTTAAGAACGTCCAGCGAATAAATAATTAAACGTTAACGCAAAACTCGGCGAGCGTGGCATTCTTATATCCGTTATTTAAAAGCGGATGCCGTGCAAGAAATGGGATAACGCGCGTTCCTAATAATAGACAAACACTGTTTGTTACGTACAGATACAGTGTGTCAGAAGATTTTTCACACAGATTTTTATTGGATTGAATTCATCGTATGATTTTCGCCATATTTTTATATATTCATTTCAATCGCAGATATTAAATTTACTTTCATTGTAAAATATTATATTGCACCAAAATATTAAGAGGCTTTTCATAATATGTACCTTTGGGGAAATTTTAATTGTTTTTTTTGTAGTATGCATTCTTTGTGTTCTTTTTAAACGCTTGAACGTTGCATTGGGTTTAGAAATACTGATTTTATAATATTTTTTACTCTCCTATTTTGATATACATATGCTTCGGATCCGTTTTATAAGTTCCTTCCTTTTTATTATTCGCATTCTTTTCCCAAATAGATTAATGTTCTTCGAGCTGTTTTGTATCGCATCAAGTTTGTAGGTATATGTGTTTCGTTTAATCCGAATTTCCGATAAAATTCGAGCTGATTGGTGACCCGCATACCTCGAATTACCAGGGCTCTACCGTGTCTAGAATAAGGGGTCATTCTACTTTGATCGGCTGAAAAATGAAGCTATTATCAAAAATTTTTTTCTCAATAAATACAACGTATAATAAAATAAATCTTTTTGGAATTTATTAAGCTACTCTTATATTATACAAGAAACATTTAAAAAGATTTTTTTAATTTGTTTCAAAAGTATTTTTAGAGTATCAATGTGACACCTACAAAAAGAGGTATGTTCGTGGCTCAGGCGATTTCCCGGCTCAGGCTTATCTGAAACAAAAAATTCGATAAGATTCTTAATCTATATGAGTGTCGCTATCGCCCGTAGCTCAATTAAAAATAATTGTTGAGAAATAATAAAATGGCGCCGGTTTGAATTAAACAGTTCCCTAAAAGGGTGTTTTCTCAAATGTTGTCCGAGACAAATCTTGGTTATTTTTCGACAAAAATTGTTAATTGAGCTACGGGCGATGCGACACTCATACAGATTAAGGATCTTTTCAAATTTTTTGTTTCAGATAAGCCTGAGGCAGGAAATCACTGGCGCCACGAACATACCTCTTTTTCGTAAGTGTCACGTTGGCGCTATAAAAAAATTTGTAACAAATTAAAAAAAATCCTTTTAATTTTTTTTTTGTATAATATAAGAGTAGTTTCATAAATTCCAAAAAGATTTATTACATTATATGTTGTATTTATTCAGAAAAGTATCTTTAAAAATAGCTTAATTTTTCGGCCGATCGAAGTAGAATGACTCCTTAAATATATCCTACATCTATCCAAGCGATTCAGTTGCACCTAATGTTAAAAAAATAATAAAATACGCTACTTATGCCTACTTATGCAGAAATATCCAAAAAATCATACTTGATTTAAGTTTCTAAAAGCCAGAGTCAAGGACGATCCTCAAGAGCACGTGTATAACTCAAAGTAAATTTTGCACTTCGCCCACCCCCTTGGGGCATGCATCCTAGACGTTGAATAAAACACCATCCTAACCTTTCCTGCTTGAATGTAAGGTGCAGTGCAGATTTCCCATGTTGCAGACCTATAATATCAAGCTCAACAATTTATCAATCTACCGCATTAAATGCATTAAATTAGAGAACTTCACAGCGCAGTGGTTTAAACCTATAAACTTTAAAGTTCAGATTAAGCAGAAGTTCGGTTTATCGAGGCTCCGCTTTATCGAGGAGCGTCGCGTTAAGGAGAGAAAAGGTTCTGTTCGAACTAGGCCGAATCGTGCCGAATATTATTTCGAGGTCGAATGAGAAACTGAATTCTTTATGCTGCCAGACATATTTGTTTATCTTTTCACATTTTCTACGGGGTTCCGGGGAAATGAAGCGTCGCTGACCAGTTCCGTTGTACGAAAGGCGGGCCCGTCTCGACGAGGCTTGGCTGGTATTATGCCCGTTATTCTATTTAAGCGCAGAATCTCGGCGATTCCGGATGCACAGGATGCGGTCGCTGAAAGTGAGTTCAGGGGCGTAGCCTTGCCTCGAAAGATTAAAGGGGCGCTCTCTTTGGAGAGGCGAGGAGGGGAAGAGACGGCGAAAGGAAAGCGACCAGCAAAGGTTTCCGATCGGACGTTCGGTGGCACGGGTTTAATTGAAGATTCTGCGGCAAGGAGGGGACAGCACCGAATGTATTAACTTTTGAAAAACTAATAAAAATAGTGTTCAAAAAATGTTTTTAGCATAACTAGAAAGATGTGAATTTTACAAGAAAAGCAGTTTAAAATTTTAAAAGCATCAAAATTTTAGTAACATACTTTGTAATTCAATGTATGCTGTAACCTCTATTTTTATTCGAACGCATTTGATTTTTTATTTATCATTACTTTATGCTTTACTATTGTCTTATAAAACCTCTCCATAAATGATGTAACTTATTTTAACCTGAAAAGGCAACGTATTTTAAAAATATGATGTATCTAAAACAAATTTTGTATAATAGTTAACTGCTTTGTGTATACTTCGCATACAAAATATTGTTGTGTGTAATGTAATCGATAGATCAACCTGTGTCGATACGTTTTTCTGTCACCATAAGTGGGCCGACTAAAATAATCTTATACTACTTTCCATAACGCGAGTAGATGTATAGGTATACTATGTATAACACTGAGGTTTTAATTGGCATCTTATCTCTTACGAAATGTACGACACTCGTAAATTCAGATTTGAGGAATTATTTATACCACACGCGTTGTGATCTATTAAAAGAACTAATTGCAATGATCACTAAGTTAATTCTATTTCTCTACTTATTACTATATCTCTATTGTATTTATACGCATTTCCACAAGAAATACTGAGAAGAAATGAGTAGTGAATAATATCAATGGAAGTTATAATCTGCTGCAATTATGCAAGGTCTTAAAATTAACATTAAATTTGAAGTTATAGAGTTATACTGAATCATTTGATAATAATTCTCGATTTTTTGCACGGATCATCCAACCCCATCTGTTCGTGACAAATCTCAAAGTTTGTTATACTGTTGAACGAGTAATTGATACATGGTCCGATGAGGTACCATAACGCAGAAGCGATATGGTCTAACAAGCGTATAATATAATAGCCCGAGGCAGTTCTGTCCAAAATTGTTCCTGGGATCTAAGCGGCTTCCTCCACTCTGGCTCCGTTATCGTAGTACAGAAACGTTATACCTAAGTAGTCGGTACAAGATTTTGATTGCTCAAGGCTATTTAAGTTACCTACTATGTCCACTACACTCCAATTTTTTGCTTTGCTGTTAATCAAAAGAAAGGGTGGTACCTACGAAAAAGTTGAATGAAAAATTGAAAGGATGGGCGTCACGTACATTGCACCTACATTCTTCGGATTTTTTCTCATGGAGTCATCTGGAAGACAAAGTGAACTCAAGCATATTTATTTTTGTGAAAAATTTAAACAAACTAGAAAATAGATGAATACTTAATTGTGCAATAAAAATGAAAATGCCGCAATACCTACGTAAAATGTGTCTCGTGCGATGCCAGGAAACCGTTCTACGGTAAGACATAATGCTTCATTAAGAAATTTGATGGACCTACATATGTATGTATATCGTCAAGTATTTCATTTGTTGAATAACCTAATACCTTATGACTTTTTATTTGTAAATGATTATACTTAGGGATTCGATTTATGGAGATAAATTATATGGCTCTATTTAAACAAGGAAGTACATTTTGTAATACTATTAAATTTTTTATAACCATTTGACGGTGTGAAACCTGCATTCTATTGAAAAAATATAGACCCTTTTACAAAAATTTGAAGTAACTTGCTAAAAACATTTTTTGCAAATGTAGTTTATCTGTGTTCTTTGTCAAATAATAGAATTTCTTTCTCACGTGAGATGGGTCACTATCATATGTTGCGAGAAAAGTTATATTTCAATCACAGAAAATTCTTGGAGCAATATTTACTCTCACATGCCAAAGGAATAATGCTTTTCGACAGAGCTTCCATATTAATTTGAGCAGTCATTTTGAACGAAGTATTCTCTAATACAAATATGCTACATTATTTTAACAAATCATCTCTACTCTTACCAATACTACAATGAAAGTAAAACAATATCGTTTGCCATAATTTACTTCTAGCAACAAATTTTTCATTTCAATTTAAAGAAAATTCAACCTGTTTAACTTAATCACAACATTTATTTCACAGTGTAAAGTTGACAAGTCATAACTTCTTTATAAATACTGCGCTTATTAAATACGGAACTATAAAAATATCGTATAGTGATTTCAAACTCCATAATTTATCTGATTCTACGAATCGCAAATTTGTTCACTTTTGCAAGATTTAGTATCAGTGTCTAAAATCAATTAAAACTTTATTGTGCCCGAGGGGGTACTTGGAATGGAAAGGGTTAACTTTTCACTTTTCTTCGTGCAAATAACGCAACCGAACTGACCCCCCGCGCCATGGAACAAGGGAATGCCCAAAGGAGCAAGGAATAGGCAAAAATAGACGATGATGCGAAGAGAAATGGCGTAGGAAGAGCGAGAGTGACTTGGGCTATTCAATATTCAATCGATATTAATCTCCCCCCGTATTAGGAGTACCGGTACTAACGACATTGGCATGCAAGACGGTGGCCAACAAAAGTGAAAAACGAGAGTATGCCGGTGGGTCGAGTATCAACGGGGGGACAATTTCAAAACTGCACCGCGCTCCGCGAGAAAGCAAGAACCCGAAGATCCGGCAGTGACTCATTGTCACGCGAATTCGTCCACGGGTGGGGGCTGGTTCGGACAGAAAATTCATGTGTAGGTGGTGAAAGTGAGTGGATGGATGACTTAACAAGACCGTGCCCGTCTGGTGGACGCTAGAAAGGCGAAAATAGAGCGAGGCTCGATGGGCGATGCCTCCGGATTCGAGCGTTCGAAGAGAAAGTTTTCGTATCCATATTCCCGTGGAAAATCCATTGTTCCTTTTTTTTTTATGGCTACACGGTTCAACTGTACTTTCCTCGCGGCAGCAGAGTGACGATGATAAACGATTGCATTCTTGCTGAGAGAAATTTTCGATCTATCACTTGGCTTGTCTTTTTTAGTATTCCGTTTGGGGAGTTGTGGCAGCTATCTTGAAAAATGTCGACCACTATGAACTGGAAAGAATATTATTATACATATTTCTGTTCTGCAATAATGGTTATACTCAGTAGTGTTCCTTTTCAAGAATTCCTTCTCGAGAAATTTTATAATTGCTTATTTCTTATTTCTTATTTCTTATTTCTCGAGAAATACTGTTTTTCTTGAGAAACTTAAATCTAGGAAATCGCGAACGTACAAACACATCTACAATTTATAGTAAATCTTATTAGTAACATTAGAACCTATATGAATTAGAATAGAAAATCTTAGTAGAGAAGATTCGACATTAATGACTGGTGAAGATGCTCTTAAATTTCTATTCAACAATTTAGAAATATTGTACGCCTACTGATTTAAGTAATGAGTTTCTTGTGGCGAGTAAAGAAGAAATGTCGAATAGAAGAGACAAAACTATTTTATTCTTTATAAAATTTTTGCATAGGTAATCCAGAATATTTTCAAAAAGATTCAAAAGACGCGTATCAAAAACGGGCAAAACAAATTTTACTTAAGTAGCCAGACTTTTCAGAAAATATGACAGTAACCATGATTCTCCTGAATATATCTAGGTACTGAAAAACTTACGGATCCTCAGAATGAAGAATTACCATTAAGAAAACAAATTAGACTTAGCAATCGCAGAGAGCCCCCAAGAATTTGGTATCAACCAAGAAGAAGATAATTTCCTTATTTAACAAAGTAATTTCATATTTTTCAGTCCTCTGGAAGAAGGACACCCAATTTACCATAACTTTTGGATGTGCTACATACGATGAAGCCAACATCCACTCAAAACGAAAGAAATTTTTTTACAGCTGCAGATTTTGTCACAAAAAAAGAAGATAAGAAATAGATTAAAAAACTATTTTAAAACAAAAAAGTAATGTTTCGCTTTGCACACATTTTGTATTAAATAAATAAATTTATCAATTAAGTATATTTAATATCTCTTTTTTCATATATACAAGTTTTTTGCAAGTTAGACAGGAATAAAAAATTAGTTAAAGTTTTCTTGTATTTTGATAAATATTATCAACATCAGTCCAAAAATATAAATTTTCTAATATGTTTTTCAATTTCTCGAGAATTCTCGAGAATTCTCAAGAACTATGATCTGATTTCTGATTTGTTGAGAAATAAAAAAATATGGAGACATCAGGAAAACTATGTTAGAGGTATTACGGGATGCAAGGTGTAGTTACACACTCCTTTCAGATGGAAATTCATATGTGTTAATGGACTATTCGACGCAGTTCTTAGTTTTTAATGAAAAGGAATTACAGTATTTGTGGAAAAAAATTAGTAATTCGACACATGTTTCAGTTTGAAATTTACAAAGTACAATTATTATTTATTATACTTCAAACTTCTACTCAAATATTCTAATTTCCATGACGACCTGTTTATATAGTGAGTAACGTATAAACTGTGTTGAGTTCAGCGTGTGTGAAATTTCATTTAAATTCCTAAATCATCTTATTAGGACGCGATGCATGTATAATATGTATATTCCATTAACTGATAGATATGGAATCAATATTTAAATTTTAAATTCGGCTGGTGTCTACAAAAACTGTTATTGTTTCTATTTTAACTTATATGCCTTTTCGGCTAAGAATTCTCGTACATGTGTATAATTAGAATAAATCAATTTCAAATGAACTGATATAATTAATTGCGAGATCATTAATATTATAATTAATTACGTTGAACATTTTCACGGGGTTAGCGTCCGTGCATGTATTGCAAATTCCATCATATTATATTAAATTGCAATGATATTGTATTAAACTATACTGATATTGAATGAAATTATGAAGAATTTATGTTACGGTTATAGTTGTACTTTAATTATTGTCAAACCATTTGACTTTTTGGATGATTTTTCTTGTACGGCAATATAAATGGCGTATATCGCACAGTTCGTGTGTTACTTGAAGAAAAATTATGTAATTTGAATGTGCAACGAATTAAATAAATAATCATTTCGAAAATACTTCTTTTTAATTAATTAAGTTTAAGCCACGATTATGCTAAGTGTTGTATATGTATTCCTCTTTATTTAAATTTCAATACCATTAAAAATATCTTGTTAGTGCGTACAGAGACATTGATATTGATGTATATATTTGAAAATCTCGATTAAAAATTAAACGTTTTTGCTACACTTTATTCAATAAATTCCAATTTTATACTGTTTAGTTCGTTGCAAAAGTTTTAGCAACACTGTGCAACATATTTTATAACAATTTAATAAATTTACCTTATAAAATATGTATATATGTTTAAGAATCCTATAAAATACAGTGAGCTCTTAAAAAATAAAGAAAGTATTGACTTAAAGTAGAACGACCGAGTTTCTCTACTTTTTTCGAGTGACACATGTGGTCAAACTTCATTACAAGTTTCGCTATAGCTATCAGTCTTATATTTCAAAATAAAGCAAGCCACACTTGGGAGGTCAAAAGATAAATTGCCCCTCTTACTTTCTCAATCGTTCCCTAATTGCACGAGGTTATGTATGTGTAGGAAACAGTTGCGAACACACGAAATTTTAAATTACTTTCTACTGTTCGCATACAACGGCTAGCCACCGCTAAGCGCCAGTGCTAACATAGTGAAAACGGTGGACTTGGACCTCGAACACTGCTTCTGAGTTTCAATAATGAAACTTAAACTTACTAAAAACATTTGCCTCGACGTAGATTTTACCTTACGTAAGTACCTACTCAGTACTCATTGTGGAAATTTCTCCCAACGTTTAATATTTATTTATTCAATGCAATTAAAGAAATGTTACGTATCGGTATCTGTCTTTGAACAGTAGTAGAGATCTTTTTGTAGGTACTGATGCCATTTTACGTACTTAATGACATTACACGAATTGATCAGAAATGAATTCAATTAAATTAGATATTAATCGAAGATAACAATGCAATTATGTAGTTTTTCGATGCGTTAAGTAGCATCAATTTACAGCTAAAAAATACCTCCATGTATAATTTGCAATTAGACTTGTAAATTCAATAATGTATTTGAATTACGTTATCTGTGAACGTCAGTTTAGAATTAAAAACTAATCGTGAGTTATTCTTAAACAGTTACTTTCTCTGTCAAAATTAGAAGCGATTGCGTCAATCTTCGCTATTATAATCTTGATCAAGGAGAAAGTTTGAGGAACAAAATATCCTGGTCACGATGATGAGACCAATGCTATATAAGGGTGAACAAATGCGCTATTAACACACAACCTTATATCAATAAGGAAATACATATACATTAGTGTTCACCATTAGTCACGAGTTATCATGTAAACTTCCTCTTTTTAAATATTTAGGTACTGATAATCGTTAATTTCTACGTCGGCGCGCTATCGTGGTAATTTCGTCAGCGGGTTACCATCTTATCTCGCCGTTAATGAATTTGCACACCTTTCATTAAACACGACTGTGGAGTAAAATTGTCATAAATATAAACGACACTCTGTTTCGTAAACACTCGCAAACCATTCGTTTATTGTCTGCTCAAAGTGTTTTAAAATAGTACTGGGCAGAATGTAAGGGCATGTAATATTCATAAAAACAGATAAGAAATATCCAGTTAATGAGGATACGCTGCCGACCTTTGTGGCAATAACATTCTTTTGGTTATTTTCTATAACTTCGACGTATTTTAAATACATAAGCACATAAGCATGGTGCGTTACTCATTGTCAGATCGGCTTCATCTCGGGACCATTATTTGCATCGACACCTAACCAATTTATAACAACTCTGTTCCAACTCCTACTTTTCTACACATTTGGCGTTAATTTGTTTATTGCGAAATTCTTTATGTAACACTAAATAATTGAATATGCATTGAAATATTGATCGTAACAGAAGCTTAATAAGACTCAAATGATATTGCCGGCAGATAGCTGGACTGCACATTGGGTCCAACGTCCATTGTACAATAACATTTGAAGGGTAAATAGAAAAACTGCATTTATCGTGATTTTGCGATTTATAGCACATTCTGTTGGTGGCAATTGGGACTACAGAACTGTCGAATCACAAAGGGTTATAAATTTCAAATACTCTCGTGAGAAAACGTTAAAGATATAGGGTAAACTGCACTAATCATTGGCACTCCTGATTAAAAAGTCAAATATTAAGAAATACGAGCTTAGAGAGTACTTTTTTCTTATCTTTCTTTCACAACACACTGCAAATTCTAGTAGTTGTACTTTTATGCCTGTTTTTGTTTCTCATTGAATATTTTTAAAATAAAAGACTTAATAGGTACTCATGATATTTTATTTTAATGAGAAATCCATAGTCATCGATAATACCTGAAAATTAAGACCATATAAAAACTTCACAAAAAAATATAGACATTTCAATTGGGATTTCCACTTAGGGTACCAATCATTGTACAGTTTACCCTACTAATTAAAACCAGGAAATGTCCACTCTGCACTGGCACAAAATACGCAATGCCCCCACTTTTTGCCTAACAATAAGCATAAGCTTCTGTCGCCAAGGTAAAACAAGAAATTATTTAAGACAAAAATTATATAAGAAAATTAAATTCATTGGACCTTGTTCTTTCTACTTACCCTTCATTTGTAA
Source organism: Andrena marginata (assembly GCA_963932335.1). Lineage (NCBI taxonomy): Eukaryota > Metazoa > Arthropoda > Insecta > Hymenoptera > Andrenidae > Andrena > Andrena marginata. Next base: position 43,805,757 of record OZ010659.1, on the reverse strand, counting down.
CCCATAATTTCATTGGTATACACCTCAGAATAAGTTCTTACATTACACTCTGATCTAGGTACGATTAAAATTCTTATCCCCTACAAGAAGTAATAATTATTATTATCTCCTACTAAATATAAGTAACACATAGGTACAATAGCTCAGAATTTAGGGTGAGACAAAATGGTTCCGACATCCGCCAAGTGAGGGTGAACTCGATATATTTTGTCTACTTTTCTAAGTACTATATGTATGATCCTCAGTTCTCGATCTTAATTTTAAATCAGACTGCGTATATCGATTACTCCCCTCCTTATTCGTACATTTTCAAGTGTATTTTGATTGTAATTCGTACATTCGCGACGTTTCCATAATTCGTGCGTTAGCCTGCAGGCGAGTCCCTCGTTTATTGGCGCGCTAAAAGCGTTAAAAGCGCAGCTTCTCGAGGCATTCTTCAGAGACCATGGCGCCGTTGGCGCTGACACCTTCGGTTTAAAACTGTTCTTCGCGCGATTAGCATATAGGCACACTGACATACTAAGATCCTGTATCTACGTGCTTTCCTTTTTTTTTCCTCGATGAGGCTTTTCGGCTTCACGAGACCTCCAGCGGGCGAGTTTAGAGCGGGGCCTGCTACTCAACTGGCGAACAGGAAATCGAGTCAGTTTTAGACAGGTGGATCGATTTGCGATGGATTAGTGGAATTTTTCGTTGTAACACGAAATTGGGAATATTTTTTACTTTCACGCTTGACCCTAGCATTTAAAACCTATAGATTTGGTAGACACAATTGGTGAAATTCTGATTGCACGATTCGTAATTGACCGATTCGAGTTTCAGATCTGACGGGACGAGTTCTTTCTTGGAAGGACGTGGTTTCCAGTGAAATGATTTGAGGCGCAGGGAGCAAAGAACGCGCTGAAATTTCGTGAAACTTTCGTCAATTGTGACAGTCCAGCACGGCTTTCACTCCATTTGAACGAGAACTTCGGGCCGCGCGTGTTCCTTCTCACGAAATTTTTCACTACCGATCGGTTCGTAAAACACGAGGTTTTGTTTCGTCGTACTTGCTCGCAGTTGATGCACATCTTGTTTTGTCATAAGAATGTAGCTGTTGGATCACTTGCTGTAAATATTGTATAATATTGCCGTTCAGAATGTGTTACGTCGCTAATGATAAATAAAAGCAGTTGATGCGACATTACAGCTCTAAATATAATTTTTAAATTTGAAAATCCGGTTTTACTTCAAAATTGTACGGATTTTAGTTAATTCACTTATTTTTTATATGTTTGGTTTTATATAGATAGAGTACTTACATTTTTTTTGTTATATTTTTTTAATTCCATACATATTAAGGAAACTGAAATTTTGTAAAATAAGTATGAATAATTATTTACCTACTATTTTAATTTGATATTTTTTGTGAAAACTCGAAAATCAGTTTAACCAGTTTTTTGGGGAATAGTAGAATTAGAAAAGATAAGTTTTTTCAAAAGTCGGTTTTTGTATAAACCTTAATTCAGACATTCCTTCATTAAGTGCTCCACATTGTATAATTCTGTACTTCCTTGCAAGTAAAAAATTTCGTTTCTCCCTTCACAACTTTTATTCCAATTCTGATTTACCTCCTAGCATAAGCAAAATTTCGTAACGCCAACCTCTTATAACTCTAACCATCAGAATCACTGTTTCACTCTTCTTCGCCATTCCCTTAAAAGTACTTCTACGTCTAACATTTTATTTGTTGAATAATGAAAGTGTTGGATCGTCGCAGACCGCGGAAGACTTCGGCGCTAGACCGATTAAATTCACCCCGCTTCAAGCTCCACACGGCCGCCGTATCGGGGAAGCGATAAGTCTTAAAAGGATACGCGCGTCGGTCACCCTGACCGACGAAGATTTATTTCCACTCGCGATAATTACCACCGCACCCGTGGAGAACGGCGCGCACAGCGAAATGCATATGGATACACAGCTCACGGTGCCGACAGGGTGAAACGGGAAAAGAAAGCCAACGATTCAGTGACCCAAAATTATCGGAGGTATCGGTACGCCGCGAAGAACGCCCACGAACGATTGTCTTCGTGACGACGCGACGTCTGCCCGTACGCGATCGAACGAGCGACCATACAATCGGGCACATCCAGGTGCGCCCCCGATGCGTCCTCTTCTTCGTGACGAGCGAGAGGGATTTCCTTCTGTCGCGTATTTGAATAAGGGCTGGGGTTGTGTTTGCCAAATTTTTCTCTGATGAATTCGAATGTTGTAAATAATAGGTACCTCCAGTATAAGAATTCTTAAAATCTTATATTCCAACCCCTTCGCCTTTTTCTTACGTAATATTTTTTGCACATCATTTTTTCTGTTATTAAAATCCTTTTAAAGCTTTATGCCCTATTCGAGTACGTATGCTCCGAATGAAATTCGAATATTGTAAATAATACTCGGGTATGCCCCGAATGAAATTCGAATATTGTAAATAATACTCGGGTATGCTCCAAAAGAAATTCGAATATTCTAATATTCGAGTATGGCTCGAATGAAATTCGAATATTCTAATATTCGAGTATACCTCGAATGAAATTTGAATGTTGTACTACTCGAGCGTATCTCGAATGAGATTTGAATATTGTAAATAATATTCCAGTGGGCCCCGATGAGAATTCTAGACATTGCAGTACTCGAACATTACATCGGAATTACGTTCCCACTCAAATATCTGAATACATCCGAATAATTGTGCGTTTACAGGGGAACACCTTGAGAGTGATATTTTGTTCTATATTAGGGCGACATAAGTTAGCAGAGCATTACAAATTATTAGAAACGTATTTTTTCATGCTGTGTTAATATGTACATATGCGGTTTAAAAGTGTAAGAGCTTCGTTTAATCTTCCCTGTCTGACATTTTAAACCAAAGTCACTCAGGTTTAAATGTAGAAATGTTTCCGAATAAAAAATTTGCAATTTTAGAATGTTCGTATTCGCCTCTAATTAAAATGTACCTAGTATTGGAATAAAGCACCATTCGAGCAAAATTTATAACATTCGAGTGCTTCTGAAGGATTAAAATATTTCAACTACGATACAGACTGTAAATATAGCCAAAATTATACCCAGGGCTATTACTTTCAACCTTATAAACACATAACTCATTCAGAGATCAAAATAAGCGTCCCACAATTATTATCAACACCCCACATATAATCTGACATGTACCATTTGCGTGAAATAAATTCTGTTATAAATTAAATTTTGATTAAATACACCACTATTGTTTGAACAAAACACAGTAAAACTACCTACACTCCCACAGAAATTTTTGAGTAAGTACAGAAGTTTGAGGAAACACAAGAATATTGAATTATTCGAATAGTCCCAACACTCCCAACTATTAGGTACGCAGTGCCGTGGATACGCAATTAGCTGTCGTTTATTAGAACGGCCGAGGCTTTTCCCCGTTTACAGGCGTGCATCTTAATTAGCGGACGAAGAGATTCGGATTTAACGCGGCGGGAGAAAGTTGGTTCAAGGTGAACTGCGAGAACGAAATGATGTCGCGCGTGTAGCGCGCTGTAACGCGCCCCGGACGCTGTGCCTCTTTCGTCGCTCTTTCTCTGCCCCCCTCCTTCGCCCTCCACCCAACCCTGACTGCACGCCCCTGGACGTATCCGTAGTTTTCGTTTTACGACTCACGGCCGACTTGACGTTTAATCCTTTCGATTTGATTCAATTTAATGCAATTGATTCGTGCGGATTAATTTAATTCAATTTGCTTTGGTCGTCCGACGTGACGTTGATATTTTTCCTTTTGGCGAACGCGTGTGGATGTTGAGGAAACGAGACGATACCGGAGCGTGTTTGCACGAGGCTATCGGAGGACAGGAGAATTTCGAGCAGCTTTCGACTCCCCTTTTTCAGAGTACAAAATGGAGAGTTTTAAAATCTATTTCTAGAATTGTTGTACTCCGAGGTAATTCAAACGTGCAATCTCTTGTAACTTCGAAATGAGCATCGATGTGAGTAAAATTAGCGCAGCTATGTGGGTTAATCTGCTTTTGCATAACATCATCGTTACCTCGTTAAATCCTCATTAAGTTCTCACTGAATTTTCAACTTTCAGAGGAACGAGAAGTAGTTCCCGTGTAAGTAGGAGGTAATTCGCGTAAAGTGTGTAGCTCTTGGACACTGCGAAGGCAGCTTAGCGAAAGCTTCAAATCTATCAACTATATAACGATGCTGAAGAAAGCTGTCCGACTGCAATGAATAGTAATTTATGATGATAAGTACGACGTGATAATAATTATTATAAATTATCGTCAAGTGGGTTACTTCTTATTAATTGTTATTATATTACAAAAGTTGCACTTCGAATAGCAGTAGCATATTATGAATAATAGTTATAAAAATACGCTGATACGTGATGTAGTTATAATTTTTGTAAACTAAAAATTATTGCTATATCGCGATAAAAAATATTTTACCAATTCTGAAAATCATATTGCAGAATACAGAAAATTGCAGAGATGTGTTCAAATTAATTCTTATCGTGTATTTCAATGGGTTTCCCGTTTATACCAATAATAATAATAATTTGCGCGGGCTTAAAGTTTATAAATAATACTTATCGAATTGCTGACGTGCCGGGCAGTTTTTAATAGGGAAAAAATTAATAGAAATGTTATCATTGCAGAATTTTATTGAGACAAGATTAAAAATCAACATAGAATTTTATAATAATGAATTCATAGCTTGACATACACACTGTCGTATAGTAAAAGCTGGCCAAAAATATTTTAGTATATCTCATTATATAATAATTATTTTAGATTAATATACAGACATATTAATGATATAAATTTAAATATTGCAATACAGCCTGTCGATTAGCTTTTAAAGCTGTGCCGTTAAAGTAAAATATGACAATTGTAATTTCTATTTCGCCCATCGTTCTAATTACCGAGGCTAGTACCTTTACATACACAGACGCAGCGTAGAATTATTTGGAACAATTACTTCGAACAATTTCTATCTCAGAATAACCAAATGATTAAATCCCACTATGCCACTAATTCCTCGAATAACTTTCACATTCCTCGCGTCGTGCTACAGAATCCCCCAAATTATCCTACATAATAAATTCCCAGGAGTCGATGCGCCCGGGTTTTTTTTTTTTTTTTGAACGTATCACGTGACTATGTATCCCGTATTCTTCCGTTCACCACGCGAATAAGTGATTCGACGGGTTAGGTATTACGTCGATTCGCGGTGCTGCATCGCGTGGCGATTGATTTAATTCCGTGGGTGCGGTAGGAACAGCCATACCAATGCGGTTTCGGCAGCTGAAAGTGTGCCAGAACTAAATCTTCCGTTCGACTTAACCCGAAATGAGCGATCGATGGTGCTGCCTTCGAAATCGCCTGCGAATCGACGCTCGGAGCGCTCCACGAATTCCTACGATTGGGTGGTTCGAAGCGAGAAATCGGTCAAACGCGCGATTGGATTGGATTCTTTCACGTACGATGCAGAGGTGCCTTGGCAATTTCAAGTCGTCTCGAAATAACCGATACATCGATCGCTACGCAGCTTGTTCCCAAAATACAGGGTGTTTCATGAAATTCTGTCTGTTAGGAATATGTTGGAAGGACTGTCCAATTCCGAGGTTCTGGGGTAAGTGCCGTGTGGTTCATCACAGTCCACTTATATACCAGAACGCATTCTCGCCTTCCCCACTCCGTGGCCAAATCGAAGGATGGAAAGCAGGGTGACAGTTTGAAAAGATTGATTTTTTTTCTTGTGTATTTTCTTAATGGTTGCGGTATCAACAATGTGCCATTAAAGTATTAAAGTAAAATTCGAAGATATAACGGAATCATAGATGGTTTGGTGTAGGTAGTACAACGCTGGAAATCGGCCACTCGCAGGTAGCCGGAGTTCTTTCGAAACCTTTAAACGCGTTTTTCTCAAAACGATGTTTTTTACATTGGGCGGTCGGATAACTCAGTTAATTGTCAGCGAATTTACTTCAAATTTTTCCTACCGAGTGTAAATAAGAGATTTTTTAACTGGGTAATTAGTTGCTTCATAACGTTGAAAAAATCTCGATTTTCTTACTGATTTCCGAACCGTTCATTTCGAGCATCCGCTGTTTTGTAACAAATTATTTTTTTCTTAAATTCGTACGTGCAACTGAAGAGTGCCTCAGATTTTAAGAAAATATTAGTGTCTCTGGTAGTTATGTGATACTTTTTTCAATTTATTTGACAATTGTAAGAATATGCACCTAATATGGTGTAAAAAAATTGCATATTTTAAAAATGGCAGCACTTCAAACTATTAAGTGTGATTTTTGCAAAATATCTGCTCTGTATTGGTTTAAAAAAAGTGGTTAAACTTAATAATTTGGATAAATATTTAGGCTCATGTTCTGAGGAATATTATGAACTAAAAGTGTGCAAAATTTGAAGTTGATCGGTCAAATAGTTTTTGAGTTATCCTCGGCGCCAATTTTGAAAACGCGTTTAAGGGGTCATTCTACTTTGATCGTTTGAAAAATAAGCTATTTTTAAATCAAAGAATTAACATAATATCAGTATAATATAAGACTAGCTTAATAAATTCCAAAAAGATTTATTTCATTATATGTTGTATTTATTGAGAAAAAAATCTTTAAATATATCTTCGTTTGTCGGCCGATCAAAGTAGAATGACTCGTTCAAGGACCACCTTGGCCAGGTCAAGAAATACCGCATCTTTGGGAATTTATTTCTAGGGGACAAAAACACGTTCTTCTTTACAAAATGTTCAATAAAGATGAGAGACATCTTTAAATAATATATATATTTTTTTTCAAGGTTTCTTTAAAAACAAATGTGGCGGTCGCGACTATACCATGGCGTGTACGGTTGGACACAAAAATTTTAACAATAGAATATTAAATAAAACTAAGTTGTCTATTGTCCAACAATCAATTTTTTGCGATTGGTTGAAAAATAACAAACTAACTACGCTTTGAAGCAAAAAGCTCATTTTCGTGTGTAAGAAAATGGACTTTCTTTACACATACAGTGGCGGACATATACTTATGAACACAGCGATAATTAAACTTTCAGGAACTGTATCATAAAAGCCATATTAGATTTAATGATTTTCATCAAGTACTTTGAAAATGTAATTTATGTAATGGTTTCTTGGATATTTGTGATTCGCCAAGGTAAACATAACTCGAAAGACTGGAGTTTGTAATGTTTACCTACGACACACCGGCGGACACATACTTATGAACACACGAACTGAACGACTTTCTTACAATGTAAACAATCAATGTTCATTTTTCGTTGTGCCAGAAACGATCGTGGATATTCTGTACATTACACAGTATACGTGAAAATTATTTTAATTATGAGTAAAGGTAAAAATATTACACCAAAACAACGGCTGCAAATACAGCTGCTTCGAAAGCACGGTAATACATATCGAAGCATTTCTAAGGAATTGGGAATAACTGTTGGAGCTTGTTACGCAGCTATAAAGCATATAAAAGTGAATAAAACAGTAAATAATGTTCCTCGGAAAGAAAAACCACGTAAAACGGATGTTCACACTGACCGCGTGATTCACCGAACCTCCAAAGCTGATCGTTTTAAAACTGCTGTAGACATTCATAATGAAATATCACCGTATTTGAAGCAAACAATAAGTGTAAGAACGGTTCAACGTCGCTTAAATGAGTTTAAGTTGATGGGGAGAGTAGCCCGAAAAAAACCTCTAATATCTGAAAAGAATCGACGTGCTAGACTTCAATTCGCAAAAACTCATATTACATGGACGGCAGAAAAATGGTCCAAAGTTGTGTTCACTGACGAAAGTAAGTTTAACCGATTTGGTTCTGATGGCAAATCTTATGTGAGACGTACAGCTGGAGAAGAATTTAATAACAATTGTACAAAACCAACCGTTAAAGGTGGAGGCGGGTCAGCACTAGTTTGGGGGTGTATGAGTATGAATGGTACTGGCCCAATACATCGGATTACAGGAATTATGGATCGTTTTGTTTATTTAGATATTGTAAAAAATGTTCTTCTTCCACATGCTAAAGATAAAATGCATAAAAATTGGATTTACCAGGCAGATAACGATCCGAAACATACGGCACGTGTTGTAAAAGAATTTTTAGCAAAGAAAAAAATAAATGTTATGAAATGGCCTGCTCAGTCCCCAGATCTCAATCCAATAGAGATGCTGTGGATTGATGTTGATCGGCAAATAAAACAGCAGAAACCGAAAAATATCCAGGATTTATTTAATATAATCGAAGAAGCATGGAAGTCCATTCCAATCGAGAGATGTATTCGTTTAATTAATTCTATGCCCCGACGTTGTGCCCAAGTCATCAAAAATAGGGGGAGAGCTACGAAATATTAGCTTAATAATGTTTAGTATTATTTAGTCCTTTAAAAATGATTAGAAACTAAGAAAATTTTGTTCGACAATTGTGTTCGTAAGTATGTGTCGCTGAAATCTGTAACAAGAAATGTTATCCTTTTATTATGTTGCATTTGCTATCAATTTGAAATAAAATATATTATATGTATCCATAGAATATGAATTGTTTTATTTATAATTCCAATATAAATATATGATCTATGTCCGTTTCATTGTAAAACGTAATAAAAAATCAAAAATTACTATGTTCATAAGTATATGTCCGCCACTGTAAGTCAGGTAAAAATTAAAATATCGAAAAAATTGATGGTCGACAATTATGTTATTTGATCCCTTATTATATGTACGTTTGATAAATCAGAAAGCAGGAGATTTTCCCCATTTCTGCAATTCAATTTTCGTGCTCCTTTGTCTATTGAAATCCTTTCGTTCCATTTTGTCATCTTAAACATCGCTTTTGAACTGCAAGTTTACTATTTAATCCCGTTTCTGTCAGCCTCCGTTTCATTGGTTTTCTATAATTTTTTGGCATCGGGCTTCATTTAAAATTAAATTCGAATTTTAACTGACTACGCGTGCAACTGTACTTCGGTGCACGCATAGTCGACTAAGATACAAAATCAATTTTCGCGAAAACGGAACGCGATGTCGAAACATTGTATTCTATATTGTGGACTTATTTTTTCATGTACCACGGGTTATGGGACACCCTGTACAGTAAAAAAAGAGTAGCAATTTGATAAAGCCAGGAAATAATCATTTGTACCATGTTTTATTTTATTTCCTCTTTTATCAAACGTGCATATATGTATATGCAACTATGTAGTGTATGTAGGCACGCAGCAACAAAATAAGATCCGTGTGAAAGCCGCGCTAGGCTCTCGTGAATGGCCGCTGACGTCAATGCTCGTGGAAAAATTGCGCAATTTCACCGTTCCTGCGGACGCGAAATTCGTTCGGTTAGCTTTCTTCCGGAATCAGAACCGCAGCGGAGGCGGGACACGGAGGAAGAGCGCCTCGAGAATCCGGGGAAATTAACGGGGTCGCTGTTCGGTATGCGCGTTAATTACCGACCGATTTGCGTTGCAACGCGCGAAATCGTTGTAATTTCCCCGGGGGAAATCTAGTTCCTGCTCAGAGACAATATTTCGAAATTCATCGCTTACTTTCAGTTACGCTTCCGCCACGATTATCACGGCCATCCATTCGGTTACGCGACAGTCACATTTTGTACTCGGGTATGAACATGTCTCAGATACTTAAACAATACATAAGTATCGATAAAAAATATATTTTTCCTGTATGATTATATCCTCATGCAGGGACGGTTCAGAGATTTTGTGCCCCTAGGCTAACAAGCGTCTGCTCAATTTACACTTGAGTTATTGCTAATTTGCTACATGAAAAAGGAGTGAATCGTTTTTAAAGTTGTCTGAAGCCTCTGGGTTCAAATCTTTTCCAATTGCTTTCACCCAAAAATTTTTGGCCCTAGCCTACGTAATCTACACACAAATCCACCACTCTATGTATGCCCGATAATGAGAGTATTTACTTTATCTCATTAATATACCTCGATACATAATTCGCAATATAATAGAAAAAGATTAATAACAAGAACGATGACCATGGTGATAATAATGGTTTTAGTATGTATTACTATTTAGCTTAAAGCACCGGGGCGGCGTTGCTACGACATCTCATTTGTATCTATAACATCAGCATTAATAATTTGAAATTAACTGGCACCTCTAATCATTACTTACATATACTTCATTACCCATTGTAGGCGTCTGTCTGTTTGTCCGGGCTATTTAATTTCGAGAACCACTGGGTGGGCTGCGATGAGGCTCTCACCACCCCACAGAGCAATCCCGAGGAATGCTTCACTAAAAACGTCACTCTTCGGCTTCCTTACGTCATAGGTTAATGTTTCATACACCTAAACCTTCCCCGAGAAATGCTCTATAAACGGTGCAAACCGCATCACAATACGTCCAGTGGTTCCCGAGATTGGCCGGAACAAACGGACTAACCCACACTTTTTGTGAAATTGAGTTAGTGGCTGTAATGTATTCCAACAGGCTGTACTAATCATATAAAACAGGAAAGACTAATTTTTCTCAATGTGGGTTAGTCCGTTTCTGTTCTCCATGCCTTATTTTTTACTAAATAAATAAATAAATGCTCGCACGTGAATGCCAGCGCTCATCAAACAGCTAACGATGTGACCCTCAAGTATCCCCAACACTGTGCGGGGAACTGTCACGCGTATCTGTTGCGCGCAGAGCGGTGGACGCCATGTAAGATAAGATGTATCAGCCTCGTTTCATCATTTCGCTTATTAATCAGTCCCATTTAGTCATATCAAGACGATAACCTAAAACCTTCTCAAATGCTTTCTCTACAAATCTGTGATAACTGTAGAAAAATTGGCTGTTTAGTTTCCGAGTTTAGAGCGTTCAAACAAAATAATACGTAGCAGAAGAGAAGAGATATAAATGAATAGATACATACATAAATATGAAAATATGGGAATGCATATGAAAATATATAAAGGGTGAGATACAGAAAATTGCTGCAATTAGATCTAACCTCTAAAGGATTGATTCTACGTTTAAAAATAAAACGAAAATATAAAATACCTTTTTGTGCGAGGCTTCATTTTCCATATGGTCGATTTCGGAAGATTTGTTGGTTACAGGTGTAATTTTCAGGACCTTCCAGCAAAATGAGTGCAGCTCCATCTTTACCTACTTCCAGTAGATTAGAAAAAACTGTTTATAAAATTATTGCTTTGGCTTAACATTAAAAAGAAAACACTAATTGTAAAATATATATTCTCATGCAATAAGTAGTAGCTACTCAGTTCCAAAGTTTTTATTTCCATTTTTGGCGAATCTTTCAATTTTGAAGCCTACCCAAAACAAAAATATTGCACAAAACAGTAATGGGCGCAGGTTCAAAATTTGCAATAAATCTGTCGAAAACTGTCAAAAATGGAGGTGCATTCCTTTTGCTGCAAGGCCCTCGATCCCTTCAGTTTGGCTGGCGTGTCTGTCTATTATTCACTACTTCCACTTGCGCTCTAGTATCCATCACTATTAAATGGTATGTATGTATTTCTACTTTCCTGTGATTTTAATAGCAAACTGTGTTTGGATTGTGTTTCGTTGGCAGAATTGTGAGTCACAAAAGAAATTTAAATATCATCTAGTCCGCGTGAAAGAAGGGGAGGTGGGGGCATTAAATTACAATTTTGCTAGTTTCAAGTTTGTTTAAAACACACAACACTTTAAAGTTTACAATTCTGTACATACACATACGTTGATTGCAACCAAGCGTGCTACGATAAGTAACGCATCAATAAAAGTACATAATAAGCATTGATAGAGACTACAGCGCCTTAAACAATATTGTTAACCCTGTTATGGTTTTTAGTTCAGTCATACATTTAACATGACGTCAAAGACCGAGAGGTACACATATAATCGACAACTTTCTAATATTACTTTCGAAGACTCCTCAAAGCAATGAAAACGCAAGTGGGTCAAGAAAGACCCGAAGTTCGTCGTAGAGTTAAACGCGAGCACTATGGAGACCAGCGCTCGTCACTGGGACGGAAAGTGTTAATATGTGTGTCGCAATAAAGGTGAAGTGAACCTCACAGTCGTAGCATAAATTAGATCGAAATTGATATTTTACATTCTAACTTTTTTCGAATGTGCAGACTTGCTCCAAACTGAAGTCCGGATTATTATTGACCTAGATCCGTTGAATCCATTCGAATATCACTTTCGCGGGAATGAACGGAGTATAGCGACTGTCGTCGTTGGTAGTGAAATTGAAACTAATAGCTATAACACTATTAATAGCAATAGCAAGTACTAATCGCACGACTGAGTGCGCGTAGATGATCAATTTTCAAAATTAACATTCTTTAAAACGAAGCCCCATTAAAAAATTAGACATCACAGTTTCGATTTATATTTGCATGAAAAATTATCATTTTCTTCGATTGTACTAGGAATTCAGCTACAGCTTGTATTTATACCTACTCTAGCAATAGCTGTTTGCTTTTGGGTTAAACAGTATCACTGCAATTTGATATCCGTTGGGGCTAACAAGCAGGATACATCGAACTTGATGATACATAGAGTGTTAAATAAATTATGAGGTAAAATGTTCCTTATTACATTTGTTTATTTTGCTATCTGTAGTGGCAAAAATTAGTAAGCTGTTAGTCGGAGGGGATCTAGCGGTGAATATCAATAAATGTCAGTAGAAAAGAATAAATTTTGTAAATGAAACATCAATATTTCAAGAAATGTCAGAGTACTATAACTACAATAACTAAGGATTCTTAACATGCATGTAACAAGTAATTTTATTTTACATACGTTAACTGAAAAATTTGATAAACTTTATTATTCCTTCATTTGCGTCGCAGCAGATTTATTATACAAAAGATCTTTAGAAATCTTTGCATTCTCCCAATACAAAACATGCTTTCAAATAATAATAGTTCGGGCTGTAACTATTCAATACTTTCGCGATACGGGATTTCATATACCATTATTAAAACTCGTTTGCACACAAAACTACTTGCTTGTACTCATTCAATGAATGAAACTTCATATGAGCGTTTTAAATTGTCCGTTTTGCCACACGCACAGCTTTCTATTCTACTGTATTTTTTATTTTTCATAACTCATAATCTTTATCACTATGCAGCCTGTTTTCGAGCTTGATCTTTAATTAGCCCGAAAAATTAGTACTTATGTCTGTGATCTTCATGTTATCCATTAAGGTTACCGAAAACTATGCAACTAAGGACAAAGTGTCTAAAAACTTACAGTAGCCATGAACGCTCCTGGTCGAAGACTTTCACTGCTATCTTGATCGTGCTCCACTTCCGGTATCCAAGGAGAGGAACGAGGAGAGGAGCTAGCACAGTGTCCAAGGCAGATGTTCAAAAATTACTCTCTATGAATGGGATAACACAATTGAAAAAAGACGATTTGCCATGCAGGTTGTTCTGGATCAAACTTTTCTAACGACGTTCAAATTTTTAGAAATTCGTTGGCTTTCGCTCCTATCGTCAAGTAAATCACAGTAATGCATAGCATCAAACAGGATGCATATTAATGAGCGAGAGTGAGTGGCGAGAGAGCAAAAATTACATATAAGCACTCATTCCATCTAATCTCGTTCTTAATCATAATTTCTTGTGGGCTGTATGAATTGGTTGCCTATATTAAATAATTATATGGGGTTTGGAATACTTGAATGGAATTGATTGCGTTAGTACAACTTGAAACGATACGCATGAAAGTATTGTCAACAGGTTTCATGTCACGTGGATCGTTTGCGATCTATGATACACATTTATCGTAAAGCTTTTATCAAATAAACAAGAATATACCTCCGTTCCATGTTGAAATAAATATGGGGAAAGAGATGCTGAAACTACACAAATGATTTAATGCAACTTCAACCTTCTTGTAATTGAACATTGTAATAAAATTGAACTATTTGATCTGTTTCTAAACTCCATTTGAGAACCTCAAATTCCATTATGGCACTCGTAGTGTTAACTCAAAAAAGATGTCAGGCAGAAGCTTCTCACCAGAGTGTCCCAGTAATCGCAGTACAAGCGGGAAGATGGTGATTCTTCGTATAAAGACAAATCGGAAATGTAGAATAAAATTTATTTATAATAGCTTCTGAGTATAATACTCAGTTATAAATATATATTTATAGCTTGTAGTACCTACTCACCGAGACGAATAAAAGAGAATTTATCAACGTACATTATAAAATCAATCTTCTCGGTATAAAATGCAAAAGTTTGTTTTCATATTCAAGAGATATATTCAATATGTCTTTCTTCCACTTGCATACAACATTCACACATTTGTGGATCATGGATCGACGTATGTAGATACATTTACAAGTATTCCTGCCCCGTCTCGTATTGTCTGACATGTATTTTCTATTCGTAGACGTGAGTCTACTAAGTTATTTATTGCGGATGAGTATGCTAAAGTCTTCAAGTATCTCTGCAAAGAGAAATGCACCAGATACAAGTCAGGTGATCGAGCAGGCTATTCAACTGGACCTCCTCACAGATCCTAACAGATCCAGGACGACACGCACTCCTATATCTTTAAACTCTTACAGCCCCTTTCTTTTGTAACGCCCTGTACGTGGCACGCGAAACAGGATAAAGATCGGTGCCGTTCCTCCTGCAATTTTTCGACGACCCTGAAACGCCCTGGGAACTTTCGCTGATATCCGGTCACTGTTAGACTTCCGGTATTCGAAGTAGCCAGACCGCGACCGTGCGTCATTCTCCGACGAATGTCGTGATTCAACCTCGCTCCGTTTACGTCTCATTGTGGCTCTCTCGCCGATGATTAAGAAAATAGAAAGTCGAGCCCACGATGCAGCCGCCAAAGTACACGCTGCCGGCGGATACGGATCCACGAAAACGATCGCGGATGCCAGCGGCGGGACTCTGGATCCTCGTGGAAACTGGTCGAACGAAATTTTCCCGCGTGTAAAAAGTTTCGCAACGACGAATCGTATCGTTCACTCGAGGATTTCGCGCGGCCTGTCCACGGAATCTCAATTTTTCCAGCAGGTGACGGTCTCGACAGACCTAGCGAGGGTTTTTGGTGAAAGCAGACGACCCCGAGAGGGGAGAGTATATAGGCTGCGTTTCGTTTCTGGCGGGCTCACAACGAACTCACACGGCAAGCCCGTCGGTGTCTTTTGCCGGTCACGTTTGTTAATTGGTCTCACGGTACACGGATTCCCTTTCGTTCATTCTCGGCAAGCCCTTCGCGAGGATCACGCCCGGTGTCGTCGAAACTGAAACGGACCAAGAGTAACGAGACTTCGAGCTGCGGGAAGAGAATCGCAAGTGCCAAGTGTGTGTGCAAATAGGATTATATCGAGCTACCCCGTACGACGGAGAATCGAGGTTTGTGGCAATGTTGTGCACAGTGATATGGACTCACATTTGCACATGGTGGTGCATAATTTGTAGCCATTAATTCTGACCGTTTCAGATGGTCATGCTTTTGGGGTCTCAATTTTCGTATACCCCAAAATGTACGCATACTGCTCGTTGTAAATATGTTCAATTGTTTGTGCATCTCTGTATCGTTTGGTGACCTGTGTCTTCGTAAGACCGGCGTTCTGTCCGATTTGATCGCGGAAGAGGACAGGATTTTTACGAGGGGATTTTAATGCAACTTTGTAAGTAGATAGAGAGGTAAACAATATTTTACCTATGCTGGGTTTTTCGCGTACATACTTAATAGTTTACGAGACAGTTGACGATAGAGATGGTGTTTCACTTGCTACTTCGTCATATTGTATAAATACTTTCGACCCCAAACTTCATTCAAGCGAGGTGCTATGGTCAAGTGGGTGGACAGGGTCGAAAAATTTTGTGATCCAGGAAGCCTCGGTTCAACATTCGGTTTACTACTATTTTACTTTTTCGTTTTACTTCGTTTGAATTCGTACAGTGAATAATATTTTCATCGTTCGGAAGGGAGGCAAAAAAATCATACACTTCTTTCTAGACCGCTTTATCAGACAATCTTTGCTATTGAATGTCTTGTAAACTATTGAGCGTCCACGCGAAAGACCGCGCATAGATCATATATTTTTGGCTCTCTATACGTCTATAATGTTTCGTTAAATCGGTGCACAGTACTTGGCGTGGCCCTTTTCTTAATCTATTTGACTACAAAATTGTCTCGATTATTATTGACTAGTTAGTGATATCGTCACGGATTTTGCTCAACTCGTCTGTAAAATTCGTTGAAATTAGAGGTTTCGCTGTTCTGCCCAAATTATGGTTAAATTTTTTACATAAACGTGAGGTTTTTGGGAGAGGTGCTCCAAACGAAGCCGTGCCCTTCTCCGTTTCTTTCTTCCTTTCCCCCACTTTGCGGCTTCTGAACGCACGTTGAAAAGGCAAAAGGGTATGTGGGGTAGCGAGTCAGTGTGTCAGCGTTCTCACGTCTCTCTTCGAGGCGTCCTTCCTTCTCCGGGTCTATGTCGAGAATAAGGCCGCGTGTAGGCAGAGAAAGATCGTCATACGGATGATGGAGAGAGAAGGAGTCTGTCGCTCGACGGCCGTTAGAGAAAGATAAATTCATTCTGAATCTCACGAGCATAGTTGAGAATTCGTGCTTGATCTAGCTGCATGCCAGATCAGTTCTAGGATCGAGACAATCGTCTTTTAAGTGAACGCAGTATTATTATTTTATGTAAGAATATTTGCTTTTGTTTCAATGGTATTGAATCAGACTTGTTGTGGCGGTAAATTTCAATTATTTGTTTATATAATCAGGTTTGGTAGATGCTGGTCATCTAAATATGTTGATTAATGATTGCAACATAATTTTCTTACTGCTATTTTTAACTCGTATAGGAGTTTTTATGAGCAAGATTAGACCATTCTATCTATGAAAAGGAACATTTTCTGCTGCGAAGTATTAGTTTGGTTACAAAATGCAAATGGAAATATTAAAAAAGGCAATTCGAATTTGAAAGCGCTAGATTCGCTTCTCTGCACTATCTCAATCCACGCCAAATTATTTTGCGACAATTTTTTTAAGAAATATTTATTTAGAAAGCCTATATGTGGAGTTGCAAAGTATTTTTAATATAGTCCATCGTTATGTCGAATAGCTACACTTCAAATAGGTATCCGTATTGGATATTACCTTCTTGCAAGTTCTCCACTTGCTTTATCAAGTTTGACAGATCTTTTTTCCAAAATCGATGGATACTACTTTAAAAATTGTTAATGCCTATTCGTCATCGAAACTCGATGCTGCTGAGTCATTTCATAGTATTTAGGACCATCGAAAGCATTCTGTCGTCGACGGACGTTTGTCCTTTCAGCAAGCGAGACGAATATTCATGAAAGTTCCTGGGCAACCACTCGTGTCCACGTGGGATCAATTTTCCGCAGCCCGACGTCACCTTAATTTCCCGCTTTCTGCCCCGTCCCAGCAGGAAACCATGGAGGAACGAACACCGGGCCCATAAAAAATTTCGAAACGCATTTTCACGAATACTCCTCGTCGAGGAAAAGTTCGCCCTTTCTTACTTTCTTTAACCCTGTGTACTCAGAAATTCTTTGCATAATACTAAATTTATGAAATGTAGAACTTTGAAATAAAAAAATGTAGTACAGTAATTTCTAAATTATTGTTGAAACTTTTGCTATTACAAGATTTAGTGATACTATTACATAGCCTTAATTTAAACTTTGGTATGCTTGAGAGGTATACTCGGCATGCAAAGTGTTAAACATGAGAAATACGATACAGTAATATACCTCTTCCTTCATTCCAGACCTAAGCCAGACGAAATCACACATCTCTCTTGTATGCTCCCGATTTCTCGTCCACATTGTAATAGCTAATCGAGATTGGCCTCAGCGACCTTTCGCCCCAAGGTGCAAACGTTAAAAAGAAGAAAGCGAGCTAAGTGACTTCCCACACAGGCCGTGAAGTTCGCCCAATCCACTTTCCAGTTTCCCCTAAAATGTCATCGTACGATTAACTTTCCATCGATAAGTGGGCCAGTGTGACCATTTACATGCCCGAGCCATCTTCCTTTATTTTTTACCTTCGCATCCTTTCCTGCACGTCACTTTCACAACAGGGGCAGAATTTCGCGCGACACCGCACCGTCCCATGGTGCGTTCCACATCGCGTCGTCTGGCATTCTTATGGGGTTTCGCCTGATGCCCGCGCAGCGCAACTATAACGGTACCTGGTTACGTCATGGCGTTCGCACCTGTCACGCCTCGGCTGGACAAAGGGGGTTGCACCACAGGTTCCCCCCGCCGGATAATAATAATAACAAGGCGAGAAAAAATACGAGGCTCGAGGAGGAAGCAGCGTTGCTGCCATCCGATATCTGATTTCCGTGACGAGGAAACTGGGGCTGCCGCCTTCTTGTTTCCTTCGTGCAGTGACGTATTCGGAGCGCCGCGACGCCCAGGGCTACTCACTGTCCCCGGACCTTGATTATTTCAGATTACGCCCGTCGCTAAAATCACATTTATCGACGTCGTCCACCGATACGCTCGTGCTCGCCACACGTGCACACGATTTCCGTGGATATCGGACCCAACGAGTTTTCGAAAGGGCGCTCAAGGTGGTAGGAGTAACCGGTGGTACTTATTCTTTGCCCAACGAATGTGGAACGAATGTATTATACCTTGTGACAGCTGCTCGAAACCGAGGAGAAGCTCCGTCGTAGTACGCGAATTTAACGTAGCGACGACACGGGCTCAGCAATGGTGGCGTGAAGACTTAAAGTTTGGGACTTAAAGTTAAAGATTTTCTTTCATGATCTTCTTATGCATTCAAGTAATCTGATTCACACTGTGTTCCATCATGGCTTGCTACAACTTCGCGGCGTGCATTTTTCTCTAAACCTGGGAATCCACATAGAAACTAAGTTAAGCTATGCTATGCTACGTTTTAAAAAATTAGCTTTAATACATTCTTATAGAACAGTTTCCACCACAAGCTAATTGTAAGCTAAGCTGTGCAATGCTATGCTATGTTTTAAAAGATCAGTTTCAATGCATCCGGTTTTACCAAAAGTATAGTAGGCTCGCGTCGCGGCAGACACAGCGGCGCCAGAGAAGCGCTGCGAGGCATAGCGTTGCCAGAGAAGTGTTGCTAGGCGGTTGGCTGGGATAACTGCGCAGCCAAGGCAGTTTACGTAGAGCCGAGTAGTGAGACACGTTATCGAAGTATAAAAATAGAGATATTCCACGAATATCCACGATATTCTACGGAAATCTACGTATTGGAAGAAATACAGAGCGTCAAAATCAGCTCATGGGTGGCTTAGACCCAGAGTGTCAACAAACGGTTAAGCATCCCAAAACTCTTGAAGTCCCACTATTATATAATAATTGGATCGACGCGTATCGTTCTTTGTAAATATTCCTTCCTATGTGAGACTATCGTTGGAAGAGCTTACAATAAGGTTAAAGGAAGCGCATGAGGGTACGCGGTTTCGTGACATAATTGTGCAACGCGGTTTCTTTAACGATTATGCTTGGTCACATACCGATTAGCCTGGTCGCGTTTAATGCGCGGGCTTGTCAATCTGAGACAATCTCAAGGATGAAACTCTTTCGGAATACCCTTTCGGAATCCTTCGTGAGCTCGATTCGGTTGGGTCTCATTTTCCTCGGCGTTGTTACGTACGGAGACTCCCCGCGTTTAGTTTAACCCTCTTGGCGAGTCTCGGCTGCAGACGCCTGGATGCAGCTGTCGCCCGCGGGGTGTCGCTACATGGCCAGATAAAACGGAGTACGAATGTATGCTCGGAGCACAGTCTTACAATTAGTCTAACGTTCGTAGACGATCAAAGCTATAGCATCATCGGGTTCTATTCCCTTTCGAGCATTTTGCAAACCATATAGTACCTACATAATTTACTGTCAGGCACTGGGTACTCAGTATCATCCTCTAAAGTCTAAAGGGATTACCGCATTTCTCACTGCGTCGGAACGAAGAGGTGGACTCAGCTTCTGCAACAAAATTACACTCCACCCTATGAATAACCTGAATGCCCCTTGATATTTTGTATCTTCAAGTCCTTCATTTGAAAACCAAATCAACCTTTGATTTTCAGTTCAGTAGTAAGCCCACAACGATGCACTTTAACCACTCGGGCTGTATCAAGCTAAAAACGTTACGAGGCCAAATTAACATTACTAGTGGCTCATGGTGTTAACCAGGCACCGGTTCGTCCACAAATAACAAATTCTATGAAACAACTTCGCAACCGCCCTTCTCGACCGCAGCCCTCCGCTCGTAACAGCGTCTACTGTACGCTTCGTATTTGGGGCGTGAGACATAAACGACACATTCTCGACACGCACGCGTTCTTCCGCCATTTCTCTAGATTCTAGATAAAGGGGCGCGAATGGCCGCCGTGGTAATTGGAGAAATGCTGCTCGCAAAAAACGTGGTCCCAAGGAGCGGAAGAGAAGTCGATTCATTGTAGTCGAAAGGTCGACTTCCCGAGGTTTTTATCGGCGGCTGAACTCTTGGGTCGTTTACGTATTTGTCCGTGGAATAATTGAGATTTTTTATCGGAAGTTGCAGAGGAACAGAAAGTTCGTGTGATTCTTGTTTCGCCTGTTGGTATTACTGTTCAAGTAATTGGTAGAAGCAGTCAATACAGTATTATGATTTTAGTTAGTTTGATTATTTTTCATATTATTATACGGTGCGGTACTTTTTCCTTCAAGAATGATTTTATTTCATTCTCCGGATCGATATTTGGAAGTGGAGAAATTGTATTTGTAAAGAGATCTTTTGATGCTCATAAGTTTTATTGTCTACACGTTCAGTTCCTCGCGTCTTTTAAAGTACTACTGTCTTGTCTGCTTCATTAAAATTATAGTAACGCTTTTGTTGGAGGAATAATTTTTTCTTTATACTGCCACTTTATTTGAAGCCATTTTTAAAGAGAATCTTGCGTTAGAAGTGATGAAAAATGTAATTAATGTTATAAGTAATTATGTTCTAGTCTTAGAAGGGGAGTTAACAGTAGCATACAATTATGTTTTTTGGGAAAAGTGTACCACAGTTAACAAAACAGTTTCTTTACTTAAATACCCTTTCTGTTCATCCTCAAATTTATTTCTCTTTCAAAAATATGAATGTTCATTTAAAACAGAATAGGAATATCTGAAAACCAAAATACAAAGTGAATAGCACAAAGTTGTGCAAAGTCAAAATATTTGATGTTCCTTTGAGACAAATATTATTAAAAACGTTCCAAAATACGATAATATAGTCTATGTCAATTTTATCGATTTCAAGATGCCGATAAAAATAACTGGAGACCCACTTCCTCACATTAAGTAACACGCGACCAAGCAAAAACGCTAACGCAAAATGGGTTAAGATTTCGATACGTGTCTGCGTATGTAAATTTAAAATACACAGAAGCTATCTGATGGTGAAGGGATCATCTCCTTCGAGCACATGACTAACCAGACAAAGATTTGGGTATTCGGAACAAAATTCTAGGGTACCGTCCTCCTAGATTTACGATTTTCGATCAGTTATCGACGCGCCAAGCGGAGAGATTAATTTTTGGGGCCGCTTTCTCCTAATAGCCCACCTTTCTACCGAATTCTATTTCGGGTCTACATCTGGCATTTCAGCTGGAGTGTGTTTATGCCCCTTCTATACTTGTATCACATAATCTTTGTACAAATTGCTTCTGCTTGATTATACGATACATATACAAATATTTCCATCCTATTTTGGAAAACAATGGTGTGATTCTTAGAAATTTGAAAAAGTCAAATTCTTGATACCTACTTTCTTCGTGAAGTGAGAATGCTTAATGCGGATCTCGTTTTAGTTCTTTTATGCATTTCAAAGTCGAGGATCCATTTAACATCATGTTCGCGTGCATTTGGTCTAATTAGTTTTTATGGTAGTATATTTTCGTGAACGTGATGTATTGGATGGCTAGAACATTTTTCTTAACTTAATTAAACGGGAAAATATTTCTCAGTTGATGGATCATTCGTGTCAGAACACTTACATTTCCAGCGATAGAAATGAGAATGTTGTTATTCGTGCTTCCTGAAGTTCTATTTCTTTTCGTACCTCATGGTACGAGATTTTATAAAAGTTATCAGTTTGAACACCGTCCAAGATTACTATACAGAAATATGAATATCTAAAGTCGAAATCTGTTTTAGATATTAGCTAAACATAGGTTTGGAAATAAAAATTTCGTTTTATTTCGTTGTTTTAGATAATTCATATAAATATATTTAAATCGTGACATCTTACTCAAAGCATACGTAATTAATTCAATTATTTTATTAAGATATTGGACTGATTCAATGAGAATCGTATATTTTTAACCCTTTATTTCAAGCTTTTAAATTTTGTCCACCTAATTCTTAAATGTTCTTAAAATACTTTATTATTGATGAAAAGTTTCTTAATTAAATATAAATTCTTCATTAAAATTCTTAACTAAATATAAATATCAACAGGTCACTACCTTGTCATATGAATTTGCTCATTCAATAAGAATTATAGAACTCTGTGTACTGACCAACTCGATTAAAATCTCACAATTCAGACATTTCTCCTTTAAAACCGTGCAATTATCAGTCGTTTAAACGGCAAAATTACAAAAACCGTGTCTTTCATTCGCGTTTTATTGTCCAGCGATGCTTGATTGGACTTTTTAATCAGGGAACGCCAAGCAAAAGAGACGATGCAATTTGTTGATCGAGTTTATTCCGAATCAAACGCTACGCTGCAGTGTGTGCTGCAGAAATTTTGTCATCGGAGCCAATTCGGATAGTCTCGCTGATAAAGGGCAATATTTGTCAAAGATTCGAGCAGGATACGCTGGCCAGTGAGCCGGGTAGATGAGACGGTTGGAAGAGCAAAGCGCTGGCCCGCGATGACTGGCTGAAAGCTGTCCATAGATTTTCCAACTATCCTCTGAGACCATCGCCGATGTTCGACGCGTGAAACGTCTTAGGTCACGGAATTTCGGCGAATATAAGGGACCTTTGTATGGCTCGTGGCTCGGGCGCAGATGAAAAGAGAACGTGATGAGAAAGAAGCAGGAAATGCAATCGAACCGAAAAGAAGTCGATGAACGGAAAGAGAGCAGCGCGTCTGTTCTTTTGGTGCGCAGGTAAAAATGTATCAGAAAGGCAAGAAGCGTTTGGCGAGAAACTTTGAAATGATGGCCTTTTAAATGTCAGCGTATGTACATATGACATTTACGTAGATTTTGGGGGTTTCTACTTCTTTCCATGGGTTATTGATTTACGTTTGAAGAGAAATAATATTGCATAGATTACAGTGTATTGTGATTATAGTGATTTTCGTTATGGGTATAGTTATTGATGATGTATCAAAGAAGGGTGGATCGATTAGTATTATTAAAGGGGATTAAAAGCCCCAAAAGTAACTGATATTTAAGAATTTTTTGTTGAAAAAACTGTTGGTCATATTGGATTAAACTCATTTGGGATGTAAGAATGCATCTTTAAATTTGCAGAAAATATTGTTTTATATTGATACTTCTTATTATTTATTAATTATTGTGGAATCTTGTCCACCTCTTCGACGATTTAACTCCTGTTGGCGGGATGTGTAGCACCTATTACAGTCATCTGATTGCACAAAAAATAAAAGTTTCTTATAGTTAGATAGTTTATGCTGGTATTGGTGTACTTTAAAGAAAAAAAATTAAAAATTGTGAGAGTTATAGCGTTTGAAAGAAAAAGTAGGTAAGTTTTTTCCTTAGACAAATTATTCATATTATTTTTATATTGGGGAAAAATGTATTAGAAATAAAAATGAAAATGAAAATTTTAGGTCTAGTCCCAGCATAAATTATTTAACTTTAAGAAAATTTTCTTCTTTTTGCACTCAGATGACTGTGGCAGGTGCTACACCTGACGTCAACATCGTCGAAGACGTTAACACGATTCCATAGTACCTAATTAATAAATAATAAGGAGGATCAATATAAAAAAAATTCTACAAGTTTAAAGATGCCTTCTTATATCCCAAAAAAGTTTAATGCAATATTAACAATAGTTTTTCCACGAAAAATTCACAAATTTCGAGGGCTGTAACACGACAATCCCCCCTTAGTTCAGATGATATCTTAATTAGTTTTTATGATTGTTGCGGAACTACATAAATCTTTAATTACTATTTTCAAAGTCAAAAAGCTTCGTTGAATCGACTTTACCATTTTTTGTGGAAAAATTATTAGCTCTTCTAACATTACTCTTTAGAACACCTATTCTTAGATTTGACAACTTTTCCAAGGAACAAAACAAATAGAAATTCTCTCCTCTTTTAAATTACGTTATAAGAAGTGTCTGAACCCTTTAACTTTGATAAAATAGTTATAATACACATTTTTTAGTGCACTGGAATGATCATACAGTTCCGTTACCGATGAAGTGACAGTACAATTCCTTTGCCTTTATGTATTTCAACATTACTTTTAACTAAAAATGATAAAAAATCAAATTTACCTTATTGCCGTCGATTAATTTTATATTCGATCATTGAAATTACAAAAACAGAAATTACTAATATTTTTCATAACATAACACTATTTTTCCGCCCACTCACTTTATACATAGGTACTATAAATCCACTTAATTCAATCCCGCTAAAATCCAAGTCCCTAGCGAGTCTCAACATCAGCGAGTTCTTCATCACCTATTACACGGCTGCGCATATTTAGTCACATCCCTACATACTCTACTACATACCTTAAAGTACTATACAGGTTGATTCATAAATGCATGTCAATACTTGAGGTGGTAAATCTATAATTATAAGTAAAAACGTAATATGAACAAATGTCCCATATACTTTAGTTTTCCACTTATGGATGATTAAAGAAAATGTTCCAACTGCCCGCCTCGTGCCTTAACACTCACCATTTTATGATATGCACTTCAGTAATTCAACAATACATTATTAGTAATAAATTCATTATTAACATTTTTTTGTACAATAGAATTTGATTTCCTCTCTATTCGAATTCAACATCAATCCTAAACTGTTTTCACTTACCCAATAACGTACATAGTCTGTAAATACGCCGCATAGGTACCGTTTGCCACCTTTTCCTAAGTCATTGGGTGGACAAAACTCAAAATACACGAAACGACGCATGCTCGCGAATGTCGAAATTCTTCGCGACAAAGGGAAAACATTCACTTGCACTTTCACGTATTATCTACCTACCGTTCGACGATATCCATGCGCACGGCGATAGTCATAAGCCACTTCCGGATGGACGAGTTAACGCCATGCGGGCGAGGAATCTGGGCCAGCCCGCTGGTTGGCTTTTCTAGTCCCGTTCTTATCGGTCGCGGTGTTACGCAAATCCAGGTTCGCGATGCGATTTCGAGGATCGAAAAGGAAAGTAGGAGCACCACGCGTTAAGGGCGACGGTTTCATTGCATATTTCGGTGGATGAGGTTGACGGCGGTGGGGAGTGTGGGGGAGGACGGGGGTCTTCGAAGGCTCGGCTGGAGATTGCTACTAATTTTAGATTTAACTTGTTTTATGTTCTACATGCACTGGAGCATGGCATACCACTTGCACACTATACCAGTTTATCGCCTCCGCAATCTTTCGCGTCTACGAAAGTGGAGCGTTTTATAATACCTCTGCGGCCAGGCGTTTGCGTTTCCAGACGCGTACCAATTAATCGATACCACGATAATCATGCAAATTATACGCATCTTGTTGCGAGACGTTGTGGCGAACGAAATTTGTATTTTCTCGCTGTAATATCATTCATATGTGTATTTACAGTGCTGTCAAATGTATCGATGGTGTTGGACTCTAATTGCGTTCTACATTACAGTTAAAAAATGTTCCAAGAAACTTGTTTCGCTTTAATGCAATAACACACGATACATTTCTGCGCTTTAGCCAATATTTTCCCGATTTAAATTGCTTCTCCGATTGGAGCCAATTTCCATCGATTACGCAGCGATATCCTCTTGATTTTTTAAATAACACTTCAGTCACCCTCGAATGTATTTAGCAGCCAATTACTAATCTGTCAGCGGCATTACTTCCCATCAAATACAAACATATAGAATAATATTCGTTCTAGGTAATAAATCACGTCTACTAGAACGCTTAGGTATGTCGTCCCCGGGAAAACGATCGAGACCACAGATTTTCATTTTGTTCTACGACTCGTATTGAGGCGTTCATCCGGTCGTCGAAGAAAAATGACCGAACGATCCACGAATCGACTTATAGGAAAGTAGCCACGCGTCCTCATTTTGGTTTTCTCTCGCCCCTCCCCAAACATCTTCCTTCGCGATTTATTGAAATCGAACCTAGTTGAACGAAACGACTGCTCTGCGGTAATTTATTCGCTGATTCCTCCGAGGCTGCACAGATGCAGCGCTCCCGCGGCATTATTCCAGTCACGATTCGGCATCCGTTTCACCCATGCATGTGACAGACAACTGAAATATTTTTCAGACGTTCCTTCCTCGCGCTTTAGTCGACAAGCCAACTGACGCCACGATATTGTTACGTGCGCAGGGCAGTCTGGGCCGTTCGTTGTTTTGCTACGTGTCGCCCCGTAAATGAGTTTCCTCGTGAAAACGGTTTCCCACCTGAGCGACACTGGTTTGATCATCCGACAGACTCGAGAAAGAAACCCTATAATCGTGTTCGGGGAACGCCTATTCGTTGGGCTGACGACATATTAATGAAAATTTATCGAGCATTTAAATGGAAGATTCCGAAATGCACCATTTTTTGCAGATATCTTTCTGTATATTTCAAAAACTAAGGGTCTAGGAGAAAATCCAACTACTCCACGCGATGCAGCAGACATTTTCCCCCCGGAAACCATCAGCAGAAGTGGTAAAACACCATTCGTTTAAAATACAGAAACAATTTTGTTGGACAGTATAATCGATCATAATTTGCTTGTGAAAATATGTTGCATACATCCTTTTGCACTTCATCCCACTATATTAGAAGTAACGACCTGTATACGTAAAGTTAATACTAAGTTTCTACTAAATTGCCAAGGCAATTATAGAAACTTGGAGATGATAAGCACTATTCGGCACATTTACACGTTTCCCAAATTTTTCATAACAGAAAATTTAGGCATTTAACATTTAATTCATCAGACACTTTCTATGTTCCATTATAATTCCGAAAATGTTGAATCGATTCTCCGAAAAAATTACATTTCACCCAGAATGCATTTCGTTCTCCCAATTATCCGTTTTCATTATCCTCCCTGATTGACAACTACAAGCACCACCACCACCAGCGTAACAGTGGCCAAAAAGAGCCCATCAAAAGTCTCCAAACATTCTCCTCGCTTCGCAAAGAACAACGACCACTGAAATAAACTCGACTCTCTCAATCTCGCTCCCTCTCTCTCTCTCTCTCTCTCTCTCTCTCTCTCTTCTCCCCGTTCCCTATTTAATGACTCTCGCGCCTCGCACTGAGCGTCTTTCACCTGTGCCCGAGCAACATCATTCGCCCCGTTGGGGGATAAAAGTAGAGGCGGCAGAGAAAGAGAACCAGGGGGGGCGAAGAGAGACGCCGAGATAGGAAAAAGAAGGAATGGAAACGGTGGCAGAGAGCGGCGGTGGAAAGGGAGGGGGACGCCGCGCTAGTACGGTGGGCCTGTTTGGGACTCTTTACGTAGAAGGCGGAAGGAGCAGGGGGAGGAGTGGAGTGTACAGCACGAGCGATCGAGAACGTCAGTAGGTCACTAGGACGTGGCTCGTGGCCGAGACGAGCGTGGCTTGCACCTTCAGTCAGTCCTCGTTGGCCAAGGTAGCCACCTCTGGGCCCGTCGAGTCGAGTCGCGGCAGGCAGACGCAGTTCCCCCGTTTTTTTTTTTCTTCCACGGGAAAAGGAAGCACGGTCACGCTCGGGCCCGATGAGGGACAACTGACGCGCGAATCACGGGGTAATTTCGTGTGACCGACGGCGTGCTTCAAGGGGGGCGAGAACGGATTAAAAGAGAAGTAAAGAAAGAAAACAGGAACGAGCTCTCGAAGAAGCTCGGAGGATCCTCGAGGTGACGACAGTGTTTCGTTTGGGGCGCAGAGGTCGCGAGCGGAAGGCCAAAGGATCCCATAGAGGTGCATCGATCGATCGTTCTCCTTTCCGATCTAACTCTTGTCTCGCTGTCTCCAAAGGGAATCGTTTCCTCTGATCTCCGCGGAAGGAACCGCAATATTTGTCCTGCATCCGCCGGGGCTGTTTTCACGCTTTCTTCCCCTCTGTCACGGAGTTTTCATATTTCCCGGCCTGCATCGGTCTAATACCCCTTTTCCCTTTGACGTGCCTGGCTTTATTCAAAGGCACCAGTTTTCCAATGTTTCGTCTCTGTACTCGTTCCTTTATCTCTGTACCGCGTCCCGGCATTTAATTTTTCTCTTTCTTTTTGCCCCTTCTTTCCCTTTAAACTTTATTTCCCAGCCAATCTCAGCAGAAATGAAGCCTCCCGCGCGTACTTTGAATCTGGCGAAATTGAATTTCCCGGCGGCGGGCAGGTCGAACTTTTTCTTTCAGCACGTCATCCCGAACGTGGTTTTAATTAAGAAGTTCAAGTTTCTGGAGTGTGGTTCAGATGCTCATTGCGTAACGTCCTTTGCAGAGGTCCGAACAGTAAACGTGCCACTTGTGCATTCGACTGGCGATGAACGCCACGAGTCTCTCTTGTTAGGCATATTTCCGATCCCTTCGACACTTGTGCTCTACTAATAGTAATAAATGACAATAATTTAAATTGCGCGATCAGGTTTTCAAAAATATTGATGAAACTTATCGTAAAGTCAATCAATTTAGATATGTATTTACTTGCATGAAATTGAAGTATTTCAACCATTCATCGAATCAACAGAAAGGGGATATAAATGAAAAAATGATAAATCCTTGATTCATCGAATTGATTGCTTGAGCGTGGTCGCATTGATAGAGAGCTCTGTTTTTCTTTTATTGCAGAAAGGATACACACATGATGGAGAGGACGAGGCGGAGTATACGGAAGACAGCTTTAATCTTGTTGCTGCCCTTGCTATTGGCTGTGAGTAAAGTTTCCAACTGTTCTTGAGACATATGTCCTCAGTCGATCGACTTAGGGCTTCTTCCAAAGTAGTCGAAGATGATTGATGACGTCGTGTAACACCAAATCTTGCGCGAATAATTAAAGTTCACGTCACTCGCGTTACACATTGCTTAGCTTCTATCATTCTTGCAGCTTAATACTGCAAATGAGGATTTCGAAAGAGTATTACAAAGAACTTAAATACAAAATTGTTAGAAATAGACGTAATTAAATATCTCGGTTGTATTTACTTCCAAGAAAGATTCCTAGCTCTACGAATTGGAAAATTTTCAATTCACCTTTCATAGGGTTGTTTTTAAACTGTCTAATTAATTTTAGACAGACAAATCCCTTCTATGTAAAATAGTCATTTTCAAAACTGTCGATTAGACTGAAATTAAAAATTGATAAAGGTCGTTTCACGTGAAACATTGCTGTCCCTCGTGACTACTTCAGCCACATTCAAATTTCCTATCATTTTTCATCTCGTGTAAACCAAACGCTATTATCTGGCAAGTGAATATTTTTGCAATACCAGTCGTGAGTTACAGAAGCGTCTCGTGTGAAAGTTAACAGTTTCCTGAAGTTTCATGCACGTACAAACAACTACAAATATAACATACATTCGCGTGTTTCAATAACTATCGTACAATTAAATTGCCAATCGGGAAGGCGACTCGTGGATGTGATACACCGATTGCCAACTCTCGACAGCGGGCTGCCCTTGCCTCGTTCTCTTTAAGCATAGGTTGCACCCTGACAAATAATCGATTCGTGCATTGCCACGATCTGTATTATTATTTCCTAGGCATCAATTTTGCCGTCGAATGAATGGGGATTACTGCTCGTGGTTAGTGGCTGTTCTCCGCGTTTAAAGTGACAGACGGCTTGTACGGTGACCGTTAGGCCGCGCTTGCGTAAAACAGGTGAATCTATTTACGTAGCTGTCTGTATTCTTCCATGATCGTGAAAAGTGCTCTAAACATACATACAATATTAATTCGTACCGCTACAAATAATTGGATAGAACTCGCCGCAAACAACGAAAACACCAAGTTTCTTGAATTTGCAAGCTGTACTTCTGTAGAATGGAAGTGGTACCCAAACTATACCGCAGGAAGTGTAGTAACCTCAGTCAAATCGGATCCAAAGACAGATAAAAATTCTTGACGAAGAACTGTCATTATACATGTTCTCAAATTGAACATGCAAAAATTGAGAAATGGAGGCGTGAGTTAATCCCTGAAATTGTACGACTGAATGCGTAATGAGTAAAAGGACAGAAATATCTATTCTTTCCGTCGCATTCGGTGAGTAGATCACGTGAACATTGGGCGTCTTTTTTATTATGAACACGATCCTCGTGAAAATTGTCGAGGATCCAGATAAAGATCGGTCCCGTTAAACA
The DNA here is from genome assembly GCA_963932335.1 of Andrena marginata. Lineage (NCBI taxonomy): Eukaryota > Metazoa > Arthropoda > Insecta > Hymenoptera > Andrenidae > Andrena > Andrena marginata. Next base: position 43,775,213 of record OZ010659.1, on the reverse strand, counting down.
TATTTTCATAACCGTTAAAAAATTCTGTGTGTCCTATCGATGGGGAAAGGGTGAATGAAGAAGGAACGGGCGCGTTTCATTGATGCTTAAACGCTCTCGGTTGGACCGCTATTCGCGGGACGCACGTGCTGGATGAGACACAACGCGACGTTAATGCTTAAGAGGAATCACCGTCGCCGCGGGCCCTCCTTGTGCTACATATTGTCGTCTGTTGTGGCGCTCATCGGTTTGAAGTGGAAGCTCAATGAAACGGTCGCCACCCCGAACGGGCTCGGGGGATGTATGCACGCGAATCGACCACCCTCGCCCTGTTTTCCGTTTTTCTTTTCTTCGAGTAGGGCGGGGAAGAAACATGAGGAGTGTGGAGTTACTAACAGAAGTGCTTGAATGATTCTGGTTACAAGTAACCGCAAACGTCGACTATTATGTAATATCTTAATAACAGTGTGGTTTTATTACACCATAGAAAATGACGAATAAATGACAGGAAAGTAGAGTGGAACTAAATAAAAATAAACAAGTAGAGGAGAAATATTTGAGACTTTTAATATTTTCTATTTATAAAAAATTGCGCTATTAATAAATCTAACACAAGTTATGTACTCGTATATGGACACTTTCCTCGCTCTGTAGTTTTTAATTGAGAGCCTCATTGATATATAGTGTAGTATATAGTTGAGATGGATATAGGAGTATGTAGTGTGTAATTGATTTATGAAGGAGATTTTATGAAAAGTACTTGTGGATAGAACAGGATGGGGTAATGACTAAGATTAAATTTAAAAACGGAGAATCGTTGATAAACTTTCAATCACGATAAGAGATATTTAAGTAAAGTGTACTGCTTAGTCTACATTTTACTATACAATATTATAGTAAAAATACACCTCATAAGTACAGTTACTCTCAGTCTACTGTCGATGATTATCTTTGATGAAACAATAACGTTAAAACAAAAGAATACGCTCTTAACCAAAATAACTGCACTATATTATTTTATAAAGAAATGTAGTGGTACATCAGTCACGAAATTGTTAATAAATTAAAGATTCATTAAATCCTTTTCCTTGTTATAACTTGGTACAGAATTATTCTGAGCAAAATAACAAGCAAATTTTTTTCTCGTTGTAATGGCTCGATTGCTATTCAATTTGGTTTTGTATTAAAAAGAAATTCAGAGAGAGAGATTTCGCTAGTTTCGACGGCTATATTGCTTAATCGTACCGAGTCCCGCGCCAATAGATATTTTATGAAAGAGACCGTGCTTCTTTTTAGTCCTAGCGAGACAACTCGTTTGCAGACACATCATGTACATGAATACATATGTACATATGCGCGCTGCATCTAGTCGTGAATGCATTACAGCTTGTAGACGGTAATTCTGCATCGCGTTTATCAGCGTGTTTTTCTTGTAAATATACGAAACTGGGATCGAGGCAATTCATTTCATCGAGAGCGCGTAAAATACTTTTTTTCGAAAAATAAATTTCGAGCCCGCATTGATGAAACGCGCGATGTTTTTGCTATTCGACTGTGAACTGATTAAATTTTCCAGCGACGCCGTTAAATCTGAACGATGTAAATATCCTTGTCGACGCCAGAAGGTATTTCGACAAGTGTTTGTTAATATTTATGAGCGACGCAATCAAATGGATACCCTTAATTTAATATTTCGATTCATCGCCGTTTTATCATTTGAATGTTAAACCCTTGTAACAGCAATTATGCAGATACTTCATAAGTGGATTTATTTTTGCGGAATAGCGTTTGCATCATTTATCAGGTCGATGTGAATAGGATTCTAGATTAGGTTAATAGTACGTTGTTCTTTGTACTGTGTATTTTTTAAGGAATAAAGACGCAACAGAATTATTTATCATTCTTTCAAATGATGCACATTTTGCGTTAAATGATCCAGCGTATTTTATTTGTTCCTTCTTGAATGAAAATTTATCAAGAAACTTTTAACAATGCACTATCCTCTAAATTATATCATATAACCAGGAGAATGTTCTCGTACATGCATATTGTAGACCAAATTATTATTTTATTACTCAGGAATGACTTCAAGAAATGGATAGTTAGTATTGTAATCTCGATAATTAAGCTCTTCAAACAATTTTAAAATCCTCATCAAATTCAAGATTTCAAAGCTTCCATAAGTGAATTAACAGTGCCAAGTTAATACGACCAAAATTGACAAAGTTATACGCGTATAAGTAGTTAGGTATTCTTCATTGTAGCGCTCAGACCTAAAATTTTAAATGCGTTTTCCTCAATCACATTTTCAAAGTCGCTGACGCACATAACTAAACAATGAATGAACCGATTTACTTGAGGCTTTGCAGGCTTATTTTAGGGATAAAAATCTAAGTGCCATCGGGAGCTTTTCATTTGTTTTGCCTAGATTTTGTTACACTCAAGAAACGAGCGATTTTTTCCCAAAATCGGGTCCGATAGCGCCTTGGTAATATTATATATTATTAAAAAAAATTCGAATTTTCAATTTTGGATGTTCCTACACCGAGCTACGATTGTCACTGGAAAGTGCCTAAAAAAAGGACGTCTCTATAACGTACAAACCTTTCAATACTTTTTACCACGAAAAATACTGAAATATCCGCAAGATATTTCCAATCCTCTTTCAGTACTCTTTCCAATAGACTAATGTTTAATAATTAAAGTTTATCGGTTTTTCTAGAAAAAATTCTCAAAGACTCATGTTCTTTTGACCGTTCTAGGTAGGCCTCCCCTCTTAAGATATCGAGCCTTGAATACCTACTAAATAATCACACAATAATACTCCCCCAATACTAATATTAAGCGTTAAATATTCGTGTGATGCAACGAATGTTTCCAGTAGTACAGTAGCAATACACAAAGCGAACGAATCGCAGAGAAATGTTCGCCGTTCCAAGAGAATTCAATACCTCATTATAAACATAGGAATCTATAGATCGATGAGCGTAACGCGCATGCCCACGCAACAAAGCGCTCTGGATAGTCTCGTTCCGCGAGATCCTGTCCACTGCTTGCTCTAAAACGCGAGGAGAGCGAGGTGAATGAAAACGCCTAGTGCAGCTGGTAGCAGCGTCGTAGAAACACGTACCTGCCAACAACACAGTATCCAGTGTTAACTATACCTACCGAACAGCCGAAGCGAAGATAGTAGGTCGTCGCGTCAGACGCGTTGTCCTCTTTCGACTATACACTCTCTAGACGATCTTCTTTCTGCCTCTCTCGTCCCTCGTCGCGCTCCCTCTCTTTCTCCGCCTGCCATTCCTCTCTATCGCTGTTCCTCACTGTCAAGGGAACGGCCCGCGAGGCGATATGTAGCGGGTCAGCCTCTAGTCGAGTTCCAGCCAAGGATTGACTTCTTTTCCATCCGCAGCTTTCTTTCCTGAGAAACGTCTCGCCTTGTCCCCTCGCGCTGTCCCGCCTCGTCTTGTCTCGCTTCCGATCTCGCAGGCCTTTTAGCGCGAAACGATCCCACTTGTCCTGGTCGCACGACTTGCCACAGTAGCTCTTCTACCATCGAAAAAAGCTTTGAACCGGGACGCTGTCGATTATCTTCCTGGGGCCGTTTCTTCTTGACAGGGGCCATTCGGATGATAGCTAATAGCGGTGCTTTGGTGGAGGGTGGGTGACGTGTTAACTTTGATTCGCAAAATTTGATTCGAAAACTTTGATGCGAAGCCGCATGGGTTTTAACCCTTGCCTGCCGGATAGGGGGTCCATTTCAATCCATCCTAAACATAAGACTATAAATCTTAGGTATTATTAGTCTTACTTCTCGGAGAAAATAAGTTTCTCTTGTTCTCAAGAACAGATCAATTCAGACCATAACAGAATTGGATTCTAATATAAATATTAATTCTGAGGGGTATGTGAGTGAAGTTTTAGGTAAACATTGATGCTGTATTTTGTCATGGAATCAAGGTGTTTGCTGCTCAGGGGTTACCTGACCTGCAGTGCCTTATTTGTGAAAGTTTGCTGTACTGAATAGAGGGCATGCTCTTTTGACGTTGCTTTAAATAACTTCTGAAAGGTTTCAAAGGCAGTAGTATGCAGTTATCATTAGCTCCGAATGTATACGATAGTATAAGTCCCTTTTACCTTGACAGGATTTAAGATATTTTTCTATTAAAATTTCTGTCATGTTAGTCAATGGTATCCAATATAAGTATTCACCTCACTTCTCCGCTCCATAGAAGTAGAACATGGGCATTGAAGGGATACAGAGATAGTCATTTTTCAAAAATGTCTAGCATGTTTGGAGATGCAAGTATTGTTATCATATCCTCTGTTTAGTAGAAAACTATCATAATATTTGCAAGTAAACCGTGTAGCAAGTGACTTCCTAGGTCTACTTGCAAAAGTCTACCAAAGATAAGAATCAATTATGACTCTTACAATTAGATGAATTAATTTCTAATGTCTAATCATCGTCTGCAATTGTTTAACAGATTATAAGATTCGATTTAAAAAGTGTTTAAAGAAAGTGGCGACAGATATCGAAAACTGGTGATTTGCAGTAGGTTTGCAGACATTACCAAACCACCATTGATAAATTCCAATGAATAGGAAAAGAACACTCTCCTTCGGCTTGCGGCTGTTAGAAATGTGCAATCTTGCGGATGACCGCGAGCTTTTCACTGCACCTGTTCCGCCAACGCGCTTCTCGATTGTCGTAATTCAAGATTCTTCTCGTGACTCCGCCAGTTCATTGTTCTGGACAACTTAATGAAGCTGCTAAACTTATAAAACCGTAATTTAGAATTGTGTTAATTGTGATTAAAATGAAGTACATTGAAAAGTACATTGAAAAAATATGTCAAAAATGCTACTACATATGTCATTTTGGTAGACTCGATATTTTTTATATTTTTTTAATTTTATGCCAAAGATGGCATAATTTTCAAACTGTGACTAATTTTACTACTAAATAGAATGCTATTGCTACTTTCCAAATATTTTCAGAAACTACGTTAATATCATAGCTAAGATTATTACTTTATAGTTCGAATAAAGACAGTTAAAAGGACCAATGCTTCCAATCTCACGTTCGGAATATTAGAAAGCAAACTGAAGGAGTAATAGTTGGGCCAACGTAATCGAATTAAGGAATTGAAGCCCTGGCGAAATGGTCGAAACTAAATTTGTCGCGTTCGCAAAACGATTCGCAGCGAGTACAAACGTACGGTGCAGTTACCGGAGGACAGGACAGACGTTTTTCGCATAGCAGTACCAGCGAACAGTGTTCTTCTTTAATTAAAATCCCACCCTAGGAGTTTCCCTCAACAAAAGAGAGCGCACTCCCCACGGTTCTCAGCCTGATTCTCACGGCTGGAGGTCCGCGCCTCCGTTCTAATCGTCTCGTTGTAATTAGATCGTCGCCGCTTTTCCGGAAGGCACAATTTTCGGTTGGAAAAACGAGTAATCTTTCTTCCTGAATTACCGTACCTTTCAGTGTAAACGTTAGCTTTAAATAATACAAAATACAGTTGCCATTATTTAATCCTCGAATCGGTGAACGAGCTCGTTCAAGACGTTATCAACCTTCCACTTGTATTCAATCGTCGTTACGAGGGGTCCGTGACGTAATTAGTGACTACATTATGCTGATGCCATGGTAATTGGACATTTATCGACGCATGAATGTTTAGTGCGTGTTGAATATAGGAAAACGCTTTCTGTTATCATTAGCGATCCATCGTTCGTGAGAGGATTGTTAGCATACTCTCAAGATCGTTTGTAAGCCCTCGAAGCTAGTGTTATAATATGTTATCGTGTTAATTCGATAATAAAACCAGCTACTTATGGTGACAAGACATTTCGTAGATTAAACATGTAAAATACTGTTATTGCTTTTATGTATATATAGTTCGCGGTTTCCCGATCTTTTTTAAAATAATACCACGATTAATCAGTCAATTCAGCTCTCAAGGGAGCTTCAATAATCCCAAATTCCGATTTTATTTTAAACTTTGCAGATTTATAGTTTTTATAGGACCTCAATAGAAGTATTAGACAAGTTTTTTGCCTGCTACTTTTTGGCTCATCAGGGTGAGAACTTCCCTTGGGGGGGGGGGGGGGTATATTTTAGGCAACACTAAAACAGGCATCTAGTATTATAAAAAAATTAATTTTATTACTTCAATTTTGCATAAATAGATTAAAAAGTTTCCTGCAAAAATCGCACTTCTTTTCCTAAGTTCTACAATTTTGTCAATTTTCGACCTACTTTTGCTTTTTGAGGTCCATCGACAATAGTTTGGAATTATTTAGTTGTATATGCAAGGACAAGTCATCTACAATGCATATTTTTAACATACAATGTTTTATTCGTATTTTCAAAAGTTAAATATAAATCCATAAAAAGTTAAAAATGATTTGCTTCATAAATTCTCTAAAAAAATTCCCAAATATCGGTTTGTTCTAGCGTTGCCTAAAGTAGAGTCCCCTCTTAAGGCAGCGATCATACCAGTACTTAAAAAAAACGCTCGTGTGACCGCGGCCTAAAAAGTTTTCATGCTGTATGGACCTATATGCAATCGAATTTTGTTTGAAATTTGTAGCGGGGACCATATTTTTATTTAAACTACAATTGGTATAACAGATACTATTATTCTGAACCGGGAATGAGGAACCTGTGGCCTCCTGAGGCGATTGACGTGTCTTTTGCATATTTTGTCAGTTACGTGTCTCTATTATTTATAAATTGTTCATTCTCAATGGGCGTGCATTTGAAGTAATTGAAATAAAAAAAATCGTGATTGATTAAAACATTATATTATATTGAATGTACAGAGCGTTTCGTAATCGATGGTACAAAGAGTATTGACTTTGTACCTAGGTGAAAAAATAAGTTAAAAATATTTTATTTTACATTTTCGATTTACATTCGTTTATAAGACACCTTATATATTGAATGGTTATTAACTTACAATTTATTAGTACTTGTATTGAAAAAATGAATTGCTCTTATCAATTCATACATATAGATAAAACTGTTTGAAACAGTAGGTTCTCATAAATGTACCAACAATTCATTCATTCATTCATTTAATAGTAAATCGCAGACTAAAAAACTATACACTCGTTTATGGATTCCTAAAAAGGCATTCATTTATATTCAGGTACATACTTCTGTATAATTTTGGCATTTATTGTGCACAAAGTATGTGGCCTTCTGAAGAATCCACGAAGCGACACACGGCCATCCAATGCCAGAATATTCCCCAACCCCTCTCTTCTATACAGAGTTGGGCAAAATGTAATCTAATTGCAAATTACAAATTGCGATTAAAATGTAACCGTGTAATCAATTACAAAATTATATTTAATTGTGTAATCAATTACAAAATTACATTTAATTGTGTAATCAATTACATAATTACATTTTAATCGTAATTTGTAATATGTAATTAGATTACATTTTGCCCAACTCTGCTTCTATACTGTCCAGGTGCTTTTTCACCGACGTTATTACGAAGTATAACTTAATTAATATAAAACAATAATTTAAATATTTCTTAAACTTCATACTAATTGCACTTGTATTAAAAATGAAATAGAATAGGTATTAAGTACACTGTACTCAAACACTACTCTTTTGTCAGATACTTAATATTCCCGTTTAGGGGGAAAATGTGTTATGTAGAATAACTCGAAAACAAATATAGCTGGAAAAATATGTTAAATACAAATCTAAAAGGGCCCATTGTTTATCAATATTTCTTTAATTCAGCCAAGATGACTCTCCTTTTTGCACATTATTCAAAGTGTCGACTTCACCATGCCGCTAGTTCTGCGTGACCCTCGGTCAGTGACCTAACGTTGGTTTTAGAAAGAACCTCCGTTTAAATATTTCAACACAACCAGCTGCCAAAACATTTTCCCCGGGAGCAGCAGCCGTGCAACAGCTATGTTATCAAAAAGCAGGTGACATACAAGTGTTGTCGTTGAAGCTAACCCGCCCGACCTACTTCTTCGCCACCATATACAGAGAAAAAGGGACGCCGGTTGCGTTACAACGTCGGTGGTTTCTCTTCGTAAAATCTGCCACCTATCTTATTTTCGATAGCGTCTGTCGAAAGCACACGGGCCCGCAGAATCGTTCGTAGCCGGTGTTGCTTTCTAAACGGGAAAAACTCGGCCACTTGGATACGATCCCGTGGCTTTTATTTTCAGACGGGCCATTTTCCGTTCGCCCGCACGACCGACCCCTTCCCAGCCTTTCTCATTTTCATCGACAACCTCGGATAATGGACTTCCACGCTACACGGTGGCTTCCTCGATTTCGGTTTCGTGCTCCTCCGCGGACGCTGCAGCAGCTGTCGGTTTAATAACACTTTAAGAGGCGTCGGCGTCATATCGCGCCAAGGGACTATCATCCTGCCCACGGCTCTTGGCATGCTTGCGCGTCAGTATTTTCTGGAATTCAACGAAAATATTGTCCAAAAGTCCACGAATGTTTACTTTGGAAACAAACCAAGCTCGGAGTTCAGTTTGTACCTCGCCACATAAACGATGCAACGCTTGCGCCGCAGTATGTACCTACATATGTCGGCCCCGACGAATCGTCTATTAATAAAAATTGAAGTTTCGATATTCTTTATTAGACGTTCGTGAAAATGTTATCCGATTAGCCCCTAAAGTTATTTGTACTTTTTCGTTCTTTTAAAATAACTTTACTTTTATTTCGATAGTGTGATAGAGCACAAAAAACTGAACAATTTTTATATTTAAACTTTTGTCCCGCCTCGCACCGTTACAAAGTTATACATTAATTAAAACTGACTTAAAAAAAAAAAAAGAAAATACACTGAAAAATAAAAAATAAGTTTTTTTACTAATTTAATCTATGACTCTCAATTGTTTTATTTCGGCGCCTTACGATTCGCACTGTGTAAATCTGGCGCCGAATTAAAAAAATTAGAGTCAAGATTAAAAAAGAAAAAAATTTATTTTTTAATTTTCAGTAGACATTTTTTTTTATTTCTTTGAAGTTGGTTTCAATTATTTTCAAATTTGTTATTTTTTACTTTTTAGTTGTGTAAGTTGTATAACTACATTGTTTTAAAAGAAATATAGGCAGGCCTACAAAAGGAGCTGCTGTTAAAAGAAGGAATCGTTTGCTAGAAACGGAAGATTCCAATAATAATGAAACAGATTTCTTATTTTTGGTGTAACTTCGAAACTACGTATTCACATAATTCAAGTCATGATTAAATTTATTAGTGATAGAATTCGTTGAAATTTATATTCGATAAGGATCTTAAATGACTGAAATCATAAACTGAGTTGAAATCACGCTGAACTTAAGGCCAACAAAGTGCTGGCGGAATTGATTGGTTACTTAATTAAAGGGCGCGGTTTGTCTTTCGTGTTGAATGAAACTGTGATGTTCCAACATTCCATTTGGATTACAATGGACAAATGAAATTTGTCTTTTCTGTGGCCACTATGCCACTTTCGAACGTGTCCACTCTCGTATCTAACTCGAATCTGGCTTCTTACATTAACGAAAGTGCCTTACAATACAGACAATTTATAAAAGAATTACACATTGTTCGTTTATGCAAGATTTACTTATGAACCTGTTGTTTTTCATCTCTTATTGTATAAAGTGATGCAATGAAGTGACCGAAAAATACACAAGAATATAGTAGTCATAAAAATACACAGACCCAAAGCCACGGGAAATTTAAAAAAACATAATCATTTAAGATATTTACAATAACGAATGTAGAATATGAATTGGATGGTTTTCATAATCAATGTTCCATACCTACCATAGAAATGTAAGTCCGATCTAAAATGGGGTTTAAATAGAGAGGATAAGCTTTTTAGAATGTCCAAATGAAAGACTGACTTAATGTACATACTCCTTTTTATATAGGCTTATCATAATGTCAGAATTCATTAGATATTCATATATTAAATTAATGGTCACGTTTCATTTATTCCCGTGAGTATTACTTACAATTAATTCTGAGTTGGTCTTTCTTCAGATTGTGATATGTGTACTGTTTACTGTAGATCACATATTCACTTATTTACAGCACTCTATCTCTAACTTTAATTTCACTTTTTGCGAACAGCTTCTTGTTTAGAGTCGGACTTTAACGACACCAGTAAATGCGTACTGGAATTCATTTTTTCGCCTATTTTCCTACTTCTGTATTCTCGCTTAACACGTTCCCTATCACGTGGGTCACGCATGACTTACAATATCTATTGGAAGTGAAGACAAGCGTATCTCTCAGTTCGAATATTAAAATCGAAGTAGGCAAGAAAGATAAATTACTTTTGACAAAAATTCAACATCGCAATTTCATTTTCTCGAATTCCATACTTTTTCCTCCGTGTAATTTTCTAACAAGCTAATTAAGTAAGACACTGTGCATAAAAAAATGCCCCATTTTCTTCAGCTGTTTAGATTAACACAACACCGTACTCAGAGAATCAAAGTCTTTTAAAACAATTTAAAGCTTTTAAACCCTAAAACAAAAATGTAGAACTAAAAAAATCTTTATGCACCCTCCTAACATTAAATAGGTAACGCATATTACGTATTGTAGCTAGGCGTTAAAGGGTTAATAATAATAATAATACAGCTTCATCTCGCCACAAAAAAAAATGTACGAAAAAAAGAAAAGATTTTAACAAAGGAAGCGTGGACTAAGGGGCAAGATTGAGTGAAGACAAATTACGCTATAATGAAATCTAACCCTCGGCAAGTAATGCATTGCAGGATAAGGTTACGGGTAAACTAGGGGTGAAGCTACTGTTTCCCACGAAAATTCTTTCAACGTTTCAAAAATTCATAGAAGAGTAGCGTATCATCCGTCACGGTTCAGTTTTTTTTTCCACACCGATCGCTGCATTCGCTCTACGATTTCGTTTCACGCATCGACCGGTTCTGCGATACTTTTCTGTCCAGAAAGTCCTTAGAGCAGATCGGGTGCAGGTGCAAGTAGAACAAGAAAGCGGACAGGTATGCGTACGGCCGACCTGCCTATCGGTCAGGCGCGAACCATGCATTTCCTGTTGGTCCTGAATCGACGTCTTCTGCCATTCTTGTCGCATCTCGCAAGGGTAGTGCGTAATATTCGTTTCACCAATTCGGTTTAAATTTTACATACAACAAATCTATGCCATTTGTAATGATGCGCAATTTTGTGAGAAAATCGAATTCGATTTTTTCCTTCTACACATCTGTTTGAAGAAATAAGTGATAATTTATTAAGATAAGTACATACGTAGTGTATGCCTGCAATTAATATATGAAGTACAGTTAAGCTGCCACTACAACTTCATTATAATTTCGTTTATATGTACTACCATGTTAATTCGAAAGGGCGATTTAACTTTCGCTTAAATCGAGTTATTGCTAACAGGTAGCATAACAATACTTCGTCTATATGTATATTAAATAAGAAAGCTACATCTGTATTTAAACTGAAGATACAACAGTTTATATTTCGGACGTATTTGAAATCGATGCCTGGTTTTGGGCGTATCTACCAAAGTTTTTTTTGGAGCTTATGAAATATTTCATGAGTTCGTCACAAATATTTATATACCTATTTGTCCAGATTTAATATTTAACCTAATCTGATTTATATAGCATACCAATGACATAGTACAGAATACTAAAAGTCATTTGTTTCAGAACCACCTTTTGACCAGATACGCCCTTTCGAATTAACACGGCACCTTTAGGTGCAGAGTGTTTGGAAAAAGCAAAATTTTTAACGCGATTTTCTGGAAAATTTTTTAACCTTGCTGCAATAATTTGAAACCGATTTAATTTGCAAAGTGGAATAGGAACTATTTATATACTATTTATATACTTTTATATTTAGCATAGGTATGTGCTCCGATTCGAACTGCTTTCTATTGATATTTATTTCCTTTCACTTTTACTAACATAATTTTACGCAATATTTGCAAAATGACTACAAGACAAAATTTAATTCATAATTCAAATTTTTATTCATTTTGTAATATAATCAAGATAATTCAAATTTACTTACTCAACTGATATAAACACGTACCTATCTAATCTATTTGCCAACATAAAAAAGTATCCCACTAGAAGCACCACAGCCACGAGGATAAATTCTATAACAATTCTAAATATTCATGTAATTATTTCTTTCTCCTGAATTTAACTGAAAGGATCACGATCAGATCGACTGTACAGCTCTCGCAATACATTACCAACCACTGTACTATTTAGTAATAATAACAGCAACGACTTTATTACTATAACAAGAAGAAATGCAAGAAAACAGGAATGCGTGTTATTAGCGGAAACGCCGAGGTGCAGCAAAACACTCTATTTAAACGGAAGCTTGGGGAACGTAAAAGCACGTTGGTTATTTTTTGCGAGCAGAAACTGTCGATCGCTTACCCTGTTACCGCGTAATTTATGGTTTCCCCGTGTACAACAGGGCGTCAGAGTGAAATGACGGCGCGCGGTGTCCGGTAGAAAAAGACGCTTAAATTTCGTAACTTTTGTAACAGGAACCGCTGTAATTTCAGGAACCTGACTACGTCTGTACAGTTACCTTCAACTGTGCCTATACGTGATGCTTTTTCGTGATTCCTTTTTCCGGATAAATATGACGTTCTCGTATACAAAAGGTTTACATGATACGTGCTGTCGGATTAAAAATCACGATCCACGCCATCTTCTATGTCGAGCCGTGTCAAATTCTTGGCTATATGGTAAATGTCATATCGGTGCATTGACAGAACAAGCTAAAACGAGATTTTTTTAGGGAGATGGATAGTGTAAAATTAATCACTCGGAGAACATTGACATTGAAGTCAAACTGACAATTATATATACATAGGGTAGATGTCCCAATTATTACCACTTTATTTACTCTACTTATTAAAAACGTGACGTATAAAGAATAGTGTTCAAAAAATTGATTATTAAATTGGGATTGTTTTTCATCTTATTATTATTATTCTGCCCTCCTTAGTTAAAATGTCCTGTCGAGCATTTCGAAATATCCGAGAAAACAGAAGTTTTATTTTTTTGTGGCGTCCTTCTAAAAAAAATAAATAAACTAAAATGTTTCTAGATTTTTACGAAGCACGTAGGGTTTTCTAACTTCACTTAAAAGGTAAAAGATTCAAATATTTCAACGTTTCTTGAAAAATGGACAAATGGTAGATAGGACATTTTAATTAAGGAGGACAGTATTGTACATTATTTTCTATGCGTTAGGTTTTTATTAAGTAAAATAGATAAAATGGCAGTAATAGAGACACTGGCAGTAACTAGGACATCTACCCTACATAACATGATACGTGGAATGTTCAAAAATAATGATTTTATGCTATTCTTTAATTTTAAAATGTACTCTTGAATAGACAATTTTACATAAACATTAGCATTTATTTCTAACACGTATTACGAGCACTCGATTTTATGAAAAATATATATCACATAAAGTGAGCATATTTTTTCGTTTCTCACAACCAGTGCAATTTTATTTTAAATTATCCCAGGATTAATGCCAAATGTCTTTACAACAATTAAGTGAAAAATTTAAACAAACCTACATCCTCATAGAGGATATAGTCATAGAGCTGTCAAGTGAACCTTGGTCGGCATGCAACTGGCATAAACTGAACGATAGGGATCATGAAACTACATATCTATCTACCTACTTCTCTCAGCAGCTTTCGAACGTCATTTTATTCGTCACTTGAGTATTCAGTATATTTCTTACTCGGTCATTCGAAATTCATTGGAAGTTTAGCGCCCACTTATCCTCGTAATTTACGCCCGTCCTTTACGACCGAGCGTCCGGCATACCAGAGCGTATGCGATCTTCAAAGCCGACGCTCCGGTTTCGAGGCGTAGGATCACTCGAAGCAAGTTGATTTATCGTGCATAATTTGATCGCGTGCGTATGTCAATTGCGTTAACCTGGAATGCAAAATCTGTGGGCGTTGGTCAGCACTCTTGACACCCTCGATATGCGTGCGCGGTCGATTTGGGCCGTGGAAGCGTCTGTTGTATAACAGTAACCTCGTTTTCGATTGCCTCTAACCGAATCACTATTGCCGTATTAATACAAATCCCGTGTCGGGTAATAGGCGCTAACGTGTGTCGCCTCCTAATCGTGACTCGCATTCGTTATACATACATACCTACCTGTCGCTTGAAACGCAAGATAAAACACAAATGACAGGTAAAGGATTAAGAAATTAAGTTGTGGTTCCACGCTACTGTTTTTAAATGATTTTACTTAGCTTCGATCCTCTGTATGTTTGGTCTTTGGTGTATGGTTCAAATCTGGCAACTTAATTTTCACCCACTTCTACCAGTCCAATTGCTTTGAAACTGTGTAGGTGTGCACGGGTGTGATGACAATGCAACTTTTTATAAAAAGAAGTCAAAAATGAAAAAAAAACACTAAAAAATGAAAAATAGAAAAATATAAAAATCCACAAACACTAAAAGCTAGAAAATAACAAAATATATAAAAGAAATTTATGTTGAACGATTTTACTCAAAATGCACTAAAAACTAAAAAATAATTCTTTTCTTGTACCTACTATCCAAACAAGTACATCAGTTGACTATCAGTACGTTCGTGAACCGCACTATTTACGATACATGAGTTTGGTTATCCGAAAAATGTAACTTTCTTGCGCAAACAAGCAGCATTTTCATTTATACTTATTTGCAACTAAGACCTGAAATTTACCTCAAAGTGGAAGAGAATCGCGTAAAATTCTTCCTGCAGAAGTAACAGAGAATAAGTTCCACATCTCGAAACATTTTACAAAAGTTAACAACCTACTTTTATACACCATGTATGCACGCCCCCGGCGCTAAAGTGTTAGAAACTTTATTAAAAGCGACTTGGTGGAGGAAGGTAATGAAAAAGCAAGATATGTATTCGATGGCTCTAGCCATATTATCTGTTCTCCCTCGCAACTGATCTTAATTTATATTACGTACCTACATGCAATTTCAATTCTCCCTTGAAGTACGAGAGTCGATTTTCTCAGTTTTGATTTACACGCTATCAATTGAGGATCTTGCAGGAAGAAGGGAGCAGCTCCATCTTTACCGGCTTCGAGTAAATTAAAAAATCTGTTCATAAAATTATTGCTTTGACTTAACATTAAAACAACAAGGAATAGTCATTGAGTTGATAAGCTTGTATTTTTATTTTATGCGAATTTTTCTAACTTGCAGCTGCTCAAAACAAAAATATTGCACAAAACAGTAATCGGTGCAGGTTCAAATTTCCAATAAATCGCTCATTTTTTATCGGATATACATTAAACGCGCACCAAACGGTGTAGAATTTTTTTTTATCCACATTACACGTCATAACTCAAAAACTGTCCAAGATGGAGTTGCACCCCTCTTGCTGCAAGGTCCTGACTTACACAAACCTGAGCACCCGGGGTTGAGTGTACGCAAAACCTTCGATCGAGGGGGTTGGCGATCTTCAAGGTCGTGTCAGCTCGACAGTTCTTAGCACAATTCCGTGGAATCTCGTGCACCGTAACCCCGCTTCGATTGGCATTCCGCGAAAGGTTGCAATGGCGAATAACGTTCCTGGAATTCCTGATTCGACTACGCTCCTGCACCGCGTCCCGCGAAACCAGCCGGAGGTGCGTATCGTCATTCATTGTAATTCCAGAAAGACTGGCGTCTCGACAACGTTTGTAGACATCGTAATATAGAATAGAAGTAAAAAGGATAGCAGACGGTGGTGAAAGGGGGAGGAAGAGGCGAGATAAGCGGCGACGACAAAGCTTTCCTCATTTTCCGCTGCCGTCTAGCAAGCCTATATTCTCGGTTGGCTCGCCGTTATGACTCTTAAGGGAGAGGTTTCGAAACGCAGCCGGTTGAATTGCCATACCGCATACGTGCAGGGCCTTGAAAAGGGCACTCGTCTGTCATGGGACCCGTCATTCATTTCCGTTAAGAGTTACTGGGCCGTTCTTTAGGAACTTCCTGTACATGCTGTCTTTACGCCCGGTTTCGACATCGTGCGTGTATAACGTGTTTCTGAGTTTCAATCCTGGATGGAATTTATTCTAATGTTGAACGCGAGTCTTTCATGCGCACGTAAGTATCATAAATCAGCTATTCATGTACGTGAAAAAGGGGTAGGGGTAGTTGAACAAAACGGGATATTAAAAGAAAGTTGTTCCTAGCGAGAAGAGATGAAGCAAGTGACTTAGGCAGTGAGGATGATGAAAATCATGTGGCCTGCTTATATTGCAACGAGCTTTACTGAATATTAGCATGTAATGAAGGCTGGATACAATGTGGTGATGGTCAAAATGGGATTCATGAACAACGCAGCAAAGCTGATGAGAATGACGAAATATTTATTTCTGATGTTTGTAGCTAAACAGGAAATACATTGCTGTACGATATTATTTTTTTGATTAGCTACAAACTCGTTAGAATGAATATTTCACAAAGTCTGACCCCCCTTGAAATATGCTATTAAATAAGTACCGTAAGCGGGGATGACTTTGTGAAAATCAAAAATTCGCAACTGTAAGCGCGAATGACTTCGCGACACTTTTTGATGTTTTTCAAATATCACACGAAAACTATACATTATAATCCGGAACCAATACACTACTTTAAGACAAATCAACGATTGCTTTTATAGTTAAGTTAGAAATAAAATTGGAAATTGTTACAAAGTCATTCTACCTTGAACGGGTGACTTTGTGACAATATGTCTTATCGTATGAATAACACAGAGAAATAAATAAGTACAAAGTAACTTCATTAGTCAAAAAAGTCACCCCCGCTTATGTTATGTTAATATCACCCCACTCCATACTTTTCTAATTTCTTTTTTGTGTAAATTTAAAGTTTCAACCCTTTTTATATAGTAAACAATTTTAAGGTATGATGTAGCCTATCTCATCTTCTTTATTTCAACATAAGTTATACTATTTATCGTATAGCTTATATATAGATCACGTAAAAATAAAAATCAAGACTTTCTTATTCGTTTCGAATTGCATTAAAAACCCTAGAAGTGTGTAATCGCTTTCTTTAAAACACCTTTGTATTGTTAAATTAGGGGTGGTGTTCATTTTGGTAAGCGAGATTAAATGTTTTGGAAATAGTATTTATGAAACCTTGAAAAATGACCAGCATAGACTGTGTCGAAAAATGTATCAGTCTATTAGGGAGTCTGGTGATGAATGATTCGAACTACTTAGTTTGCACTAATTTTTCAGAATAGTAAAGGCTTTTTGATAGCAGACGTTTTGTGTCATTTCCTATTGTATAGTACTGTTGTAGTAAGAACTCAACAAATCTTCATGGTTATTTTTATCTATAATTTGATTCATACACGTCCTACAATAAATTTACATATTAGATTCTGATCTTGTTATGATCTATAAGTCATGTTTTCTTAAAGAAGTAGTACTAATACGTAATAAGCAACATAAATACCTTCATACCTACGGTGGGTCTAAATGGAGCCAGTCTCTACCAGGCAACGGTTAATAGCTACATGATTTCCGACAATCGCGCTGTGGACCATGTACAAACTCGATTACAATTGAATGCAATACTGCTGGCAATTTTACCATGCATCTAAACAATTGCCACTAATAACTACTGCGGGGGTGAGAGTTTAGAGAGAATGTGTTGACGAGTTGTTCAGAATAGTTGAAAGGCGTCTGTGTGTGTGTATTTGTATGTGTACCAAGACGAATACTGAAGGAAGATTATTGTATGACAAAAAGAGTATTTTTGCTTAGTCTATAGGTAGCATCCAGGGTGTAAATTCACAGTAAATTGTAGAAGCAGCATTTAGTATATTCAGAAAATCTTATCATCTAACATATAGTTTTACATCATTAAATCGTCACAATCACATAGCCAATAAGTATTTACATCTATTACACCAAAACCAATCTTTTATCAACGACCTTAATCGAGCGCTAGAAGTGAACGTCATAAAGTCGTGAATGCTTGTTCTGGAAAACTAGTAGAACGTTATTGAAAAAGAAATAATCGAATCTACTCTTGTTTTGTTACAGAAAGTGAAATGCGAGTCTCCACTAGTCGACAGCAGCGCGCTGCCATTGGAGCACCGATCGGTGTATGGTCCACCGGCCCAATATGGCGCCCCGACGACGCACGGCGCCGAGGAGAATTGGCCGCTGGCCTCTCCTGACACACCTCAGATAAAACACCTTCAGGTCCAGTGCGAGAAGACTCACATGCGCGTGAACATCGAATTCGATCGACCGTTCTATGGAATGATCTTCAGCAAGGGCTTCTACTCGGACCCCCATTGCGTGCATCTGAAGCCAGGGACGGGCCACTTGAGCGCAACCTTCGAGATCTTCTTGAACTCGTGTGGAATGAGCTCTTCCGCCAATCACAATGTGGCTGCCTATGGGGCGCCAACGCCGTCCGGCAGCTATGTGGAGAACACCATAATCGTTCAATATGACCCGTACGTGCAGGAGGTGTGGGATCAGGCCAGGAAGCTTCGTTGCACCTGGTACGATTTCTACGAGAAGGCAGTGACGTTCAGGCCGTTCCAAGTAGACATGCTGCACGCCGTTACCGCCAACTTCCTCGGTGACAATCTGCAGTGCTGGATGCAGATACAGGTTGGCAAGGGACCGTGGGCCAGCGAAGTGTCGGGTATAGTAAAGATCGGGCAAACCATGACGATGGTCCTGGCGATTAAAGACGATGAGAATAAGTTCGACATGCTGGTGAGGAACTGCGTCGCTCACGACGGCAAGAGGGCGCCTATTCAGTTGGTAGATCAGTATGGCTGTGTCGTTAGGCCGAAGATAATGTCTAGGTAAGTGGAAGCACCTGTACTGTTTTATTATAATTTCTATCGTTGATTATCCTCAGTAGTTTAGTGACACTTACTACATTTGTATTCTGCAATATTAACTGTCATGGCGTTATAATTAATGATGTTCCTTTATGACTTTGGGATGTATCTCCTTCTTTACCCGAATAATTCTGTACCTTCCATTCCTCCACAACTGATGCCCTCCGAACTCATAAAATTTTCCTTTTTTCATAGGTTCCAGAAAATAAAGAACTTCGGGCCGAGCGCCTCGGTCGTCAGCTTCGCTTACTTCCAAGCCTTCAAGTTCCCCGACAGTATGAACGTTCACTTCCAGTGCGTCATACAGGTCTGCCGCTACAATTGTCCAGAGCCGAAATGTGGACATCCTGGCCTTGAGTACGGCGCCCCCGCTACAGGTCTCACTCAGGAATACGGCATACCTGCAGGGCACCCGAACCTAGGCTCGGAATATGGCGCGCCACCAGTACCTGAATACGGTGTACCACCTGCGTTTGCTGATCCTCGACACCCCAGTGGGCCTGCTGGAGCGTATAGGTCAGCTGACAAACATAATCCAATAAAGGAATCAATTACTCTTGAATTACTAAATTACTCTTGAATTGCATCATATAATAGTACGCGATGACCGGGAAGCTGGGACAAAAATGAAATTAATTACGAAATGGGGAGTGAGGTTACCTGTTTTGATAGTATTGATTATCTTGCAAACACGATATATTTACATGTGTAGGTAGTTTTCATTTATGCAAAAAAAGAACAGGATTGAGTTATACCAGTTTTTGTGTAATTACTTTATTGCAGTACTTCTCGTTTAAATAAATAAAAATCCAATTTCGATTTGATGAACATCGCGAATCGAATATAATAAAATAAAAAGAATATAATAGGACCGACAGTGGATTGGGAAATTGAAATAGTAAAACGAACTTCAATTTCGTACTGCATTCTAATCCGAGATTTGTTGCAACAGCGAGCCAAACGCGGATGTAGTGCCAGCACCACAAGCACAAACCTCATCCTCCTCACCCAGTTCGACGCCAGGCGACGCGACGGCCAGCAGCTCGCCGCAGAGTCCGCAGGATAACATTCACCTTCCTCCACCTCCTCTGCCTGGCCACCCGGCAGCGGCCTACCAGACCGTGAAGAGAAAGGGTACCGCCGGTTCTGAGGAGCTTGAGGGTAACCTGGCCACCCTCGGAGGTCGGCCGAGGTCGGTCGAAGGTTTTCCAGCCGAGCTTAGGGGCGCCAGGAGGCGAAGGTCCGACGATCATGAACACCTGGAAGACAATGATTCTGTAAGTACCAAACACTTGTTAATGATTCAAAGTGACACTGATTAGTAAAGGTATGGATAGTGCTTTGCCGAGATATAGCGACTTCGTAAAAGCAGCAAGGGCTCAGGTCCTTAACGCCTCCGAGTGTTTCGGTAGCAAGTCAAATGCCCAGGGACGTGTTCAATGTGCTTTCCAGATATTACTTGTTTGAGGTTATAGAGACATCGAAGCAAACGTTACATTTACATTACATGAAAAAGAAGTCTTTTATGTGAAGAGGTTTAGTTCCTATATCTCGGCGAGGCATTATCAAATCGATTCGTAGCAACCCTTAGCACTGGATACATTTAGTGGTAAGCTGAAATTATTTATACGCATTAGGTTATATCATTTAAGGATTTTATTTAATTTTGGGGGCCTTTTTAAAATGCGCCCGGAATGTAAAAACTTTTTGTAGGGACGTAGATAGTTGTGGGTGTTCGAAATGTGTGAAATAAACGTCACAGGGTTCTACTGTATTTTTCAAATTAATATAATATATTTGAACAAAATTTAAGTAGTAATGGAAATTATTAACACGAAAACTGTCAGACTATATAGGTGTAGTTTTAAACAACTTCACATGGACAATATAAATGTAGGTATTCTTCTGAAGGGTGAAATCCTTTGATATTACCAAATATATTTTCGAACAAATTGGTCTAGATTAGGCTTGGCTTATGTGTAGACACATTCAAAAACCAATTCATGTTTCCATTTCCATTAGAGGTTTTATAGTTTTAAAAAATTACTTAGAATAGAACATTAATTTTAGTTCAATATCCTTATTTACAGATCCTGAACCCACAATATCCTTCCTTCCTATTAATTCATCAGAGCAAGGATAACAAGGACGTATTAAAATACAACTCTCATATGTATCGGGTTGGTCGAAAAAGATCTCCCACATTTTTTAAGCACACACTGACAAATTTTGTCAACACATAAATTTTATCCAATACAGGAAGTGTCTTTCCAATCTCCCAAATCGATTTTCAAAGTCCATTTGGGTCCATGAATACAATCTCACGTGTTCCAACTGAAAATTTATAGTAAAAAGAAACGAAAAGTCTATTTGGCCAACCCAATGCACTACAGCATAACAGATCTCCATGTCGTAACACGAACAATTCACAGCGAAACTCACAAATACTCATCCGCCCTGTTTAATATCATTTCCAGAGTATCTATCGCACCGTTACCCTGGTTTCCACCCACGTGTACAAGCGAGCAGCCCAGGAGATGACGGACGTCAACACTTCCAGGATCATTCAAGTCGTTGCTCCAGGCGACGTGAACTTCGCTCTGGGAACGACGAACTCCAGCAACGACACCACGGTGGTTATCCAGAACGCCAGCGCCTCTGCCGACCCTGAGACGATTTGCATGAGCCTTCCAGGGTTCGTTGGCGGCCTAGTGATGCTGCTTCTCGTCGTGGTCGTCGCCTCGCTGGTCGCGGCGTTCCTGTTCGTCAGGGTGCGCGCCGTCGACCGAAAGAACGTCGGCATGACCGGGAGTACTTTCGTTCATCCGGCGTACGCAACGGAGAACTGCAGTGTGCCGAATCCAGAGTTCGTCAAGGTGGCCAACTGAGATCTCGCCTAGACGGTCACGTCGATGTAAGGGACACTCAGTGAAGGGACGAGAGAAAGCGATCACTCGAGGACGGGCGACCTCGAGGACAAACCGTACTGGGATGTTATTTAATTTTTAGGCCCGTGTCACCTCGAACGAATTCTCCTCGTTCACCTCCGCCGTCCATTTAACCTGTTCTCTCGGGATTCAGTTCTCCTTCTTTCCCCCTAGAAGGCTCTCCTCTCCTGGTCAAACTCCGCCAGAAACCAGCATGGTTTTGTCGTTCGATTGAGCTAGCTCGAATGAAAGAACGAGCAGAATGTTTGGGTGCCGTGTAAATAACTGCCTTAGGGACGCGACTCCATAGGAGAGGGAAAAAGTAAAAGGGGGAGGACGAGTGAAAGAACGACAATGCTGGAGCACGTTCCACTGGTCGCCATTGTGTTTGCTGGACTTATCGCCCCCTTCACGAAGCGACACGCGCGACACCCTGAATTGCAACGTTTGTTTATAGTTTACCTAAAACTTGCTCTCCCTCAGGTCAGCGAAATTCATTTAAACGCTCGGTCTCTGTTTACATGGGTATTGAAATTCTTTGCGCCGAATATCGTAGCTAGATGCAGCCGACTGGTTTCGTCGGTGGAGCAAAGAGTACCATGCAGGAGGAACAGGTTGGTTAAAAGGGTCGGAAGATATCGAACACCCTCTGGTAAGACCAACAAGATTGGAATCGTAGCGACAGTGGAACGTTCTTCGGCATGTTTCAAGCTGGATTTCGTGGCACGTTGTGATCGTGGTAGAAGTAGAGATAGGTTAATCACGGGGTAACGCACGGCGTGCCACGGTGGCAAAGGTTCGTCGATGATCGCCAGAACAGTCTCGGAGGGCATTGTAAATAAGTCGAAAGTAGTCAGACGGCCCTTCAAGACACGCGGGTTCCATCGAACTCCGCGTCCTTCGATCGCAAGCCGTGTACACTCGATCGTTTATACGTTTGTATACATCGAATGGCAATCCTTTTCTCCAGTTCCCTTTTACCTCGCGCCTCGCGCGTCGCGGGCTTCGCGTCGTTGGCCTACCGCGATGGAAGGCCGCCATGACGCTGGACGTTGGTCTATTTACACGTCGACGTTCACGGAACACGCGGTGATCCTTCGTAACGCTCGCGAAACGACCTTTATTTATTGCTCCTCTTTTGTTACGTCATTTCTAACTCTTTCCTTTTCGATCGATCTAACCCTAATTTATTTATCGAAATTCCTGCGAAAACGGTTCTCTACTTTCTCGCTTTCCCACCTTCTATTTTTCTTCTTTCCTCTTGCTCGCTTAGTGTTTAAGACTTTTCAAGGAGAAATATTCCCTCAACAGGGGGATATATTTAAGTATGTGTCGTAAACACACGCCGAGCGCGCGCGCACACACACAGATACACAGGCTACGTATAATGCATGAAGGATATATAAATGAACAACAAACACGGACGCAAACGGGAACGCACCCGCGCGCAAATTATATCGTATACGTCGTTATACTGGCCCGAAGAATGTATACATCCAGACAAGATTTGATTATCTCATAATTATTTTAATTACATATTCATTTTTATTTATACAACCCTGAGTTCCTCTTCTTCATTCCCTGGATATCCTGCTCTGTTAGCTCCGGTTGACACGAGCATCATGGGTCATTGTGCAGCCGCATCAATATAAACTTAGCCGCGTCAATATTCCTACTAATATAAAATATGTGTATGTTTTGCGACAGTGTTGGAATATTGATGCAACTGCAAAATGACGCGTGTCGATCGTGTGCATCGGACCCTACTCGACTGTCGATGGTAAGACACATAGTTCTAGAATTAAGGTGGGGTTTCCTATACGCGGCTGGACGCAAAGTCAAGAAATTCAAAGACGATTTTCTCGAAAACGAAGAGCAATATCCAAAATTTGTATTCCTTTTTCTCGGCTTATTTACTTGTTACAAGTCGAAAAGAAACAGTAACTTTTTTGGTATCGTGCTTCATTGTTGAGAAAATCGACTTTGAATTTCTTGACGCTGCGTCCCGACGCGTATAAGAAAACATACCTTTAAATACGAATCTAATTAATTATTTTGGTGGTAATAAATCTGCATTGTGTATTTAGGAATCTATTATTTGTATTTGATACAATAAGTTTTGTGTTGGAAAGATAATATTTTTCACAGAATATCAAAAGCTTTGCAATTTTTAAATTCATAGTTTTGAAAATGCAAAAATATTTTTGCCTATTATTATCAAAGTAATTTTTCGTATTCTTCGCGTAATCATGGATCATATTTCACAAGTATATATATTGATTTTGAAACAAATATTTTTTCTTAAACGAGGGCTACTGTATGTTCAGATTTCTTGCAAATAACATTTTAAGAAATATAAGCTGCCATTTACAAATACGTAAATACATTTATGTGAAAAAAATACAAAAGAGTGAATTCTTATGTGAATTCAGATTGCAATGAATGTTCGGAAAATTTTCTAGTAGAATGAATTTTATACAATATTATTTTGACTACTTTGTGATCATTCAATGTTATAAAAGTGTGATTTAGAGTAATTTATTGCAGTGACTAATAAATGAACTTAAGGTGTCATGGTACATGGCACCTAGTTTTTTATTTTTTCCATACATGCAGGAACGGTCTATACTTGGTGACCATAAATTTTCGTTGCCTGCCTGACTTTTGAACTTTTCGTAATTCTTCAGTTATATTGTATAAACTGCTTTCGGGCTTTAAGTCAGCCGACAGTAGTCCCTTGAATTTACATCTATTCCGAACAAAAATCAATGTTATTAAGAATTTGTTTCCTTGATACTCTACTTAAATAGTGTAATCATAACTGGGTGGCTTACTTCCGCACATGGTCATTAGAGTTGGCATCTGTGAAATACGATGAAATTTCTTTCTTCAGATTTAAAATCGTCCCTAACTCTATTCTGCAATTGAGTTTACAACGATGTTAATATTTAAATTCTATAAAATTCATCGTTAACTGTATATTCATTCTTGTACCGAATACTTTTCCTGCCCGCAAAAAATTGAAGATTGATGTTCTTGCGATTCAGAATCCTTAAGCTGATATAATCAGTCAATTTCATGCAGACTACTTGTAGGTGACAAGTCTCTTCAGGATAATTTTTGTGATCATCTTGTCTGAAGTATAAAATATTTCAGGTCAGTTTTCATGCAGAATATACGGGGCGAGTCACATAACTTGTCCACCCTGAATAACCTCCAGAGCAGTGTTTCTCAAAGTGAGTGGTACCGTTTAAATTATTTAGGGGGAGGGGGCACTTGGTATTAAGGGGGTGGAAATGTGGACGATTAGGATTTTAATAACATAAGTTTGCACACGATTTCTGAATAAAGTCCATTAAGTCTGTAAAACTGTAAATACATGCGAGGATTGTCTTATATCAATAGAAAACTTTTGATATCAATTATATCAATAATATTCGACGGACTGCAACTTTAGAATGCTCGGAATACTCGTAACTGTCGTAACACACATTGAAACGGGACAATAAGTTTGTTATGAATATATTACTTTTTATATCTTACACGTACATACAATTTGTTTGATCTAATTTTCCAGAAAATTGTGGCCTCAGTTTATACTGGGTAAATAACTCAACATTAGAGGCAGAGTAGTATTATTTGGAACACCAGTTTGTTTAAGAAGAATAAAAAATTACGGCAGGGGGTGCGAACAAATAAAACTGCATAATATCATAGGGAAACGAATAAACTTTTATATTTCAACTTCGTAATAATAAAAAACAGAAAGTAACTGAAACTTTGGTCTAAATGAAAAATGACACGAAGTATCGATTTGGTTAAGCTGCAGATAATTTGGAATAAGCTTAAAAAAAATATGTAGATAATAAAATTATTTTCTTTTATGATTCAATCAGACTGAAAAATCACAATATAAGAAAAATCTTAGGTAAAAATAAATGGACAGCTCTGTCCATAATTGACGCGGTGGTAGTCGGTCACGCGTGAAACAAAAGCATCGCTAAGCTTTGGAATATTCCGAATTGCCTTCACTCTCGGTATTCCGAATTAGCAACATAGCATTAAAACCTAAAATTTCATGTTACGTTCTGTATTCTCGAAATTATCGCAAACAGAAGGAACATGAAAATTAGTAGATTAAGTGTTTAACTCAAGTTTTGACATATTTTAACGATGATTGGAACGATTGAATACTTGCTGAAAAAATTTTGAGGGTTGAGGTTTTCATATCCTGCAGATTAACTCGAAAATGTCAAAATGGCGGTTCATTCAAAACTGTCACTAGTTAACAGGCCGTTAGCTCCTATTATCTACGGTGTTACAAATTAGATCGCGTTGGTAGTTTATTAGATACTTCGGTATTCCAAATTACCAACAGTATTCCAAATATGCTGTACTTCCTCTACAACAGCGTTCATTAACCTATTTAGCTTCCCCTGGCGCGACGCGACTTTAAACCAGGCTGACATTAAATATAGTTGGTCGTTAATTGAAAAACTTGATTATTAGCGTTTCGTGCACTTGCAACAGCCCCGTTGTAATTAGTAACCCTCGCTCAAGCACAATTGTACTACTTTTTTCCCCTCAACGTACCCGGACTCGACCTCTTCTTCGTCGTCGTCGTCGTGCCCTGCAACAACAGGTTTCCGTTCCACGACCTTCTTGTCCTTATTTCGCGAGCTGCCAGGCGACATCGGTGCTTTGGCACTTGCAGAACCGAACATATTGTACGTTACACACGCGTCGATAAAATTAATCGGTCTGTATTTCTTAAATGCCTCAGTGGCCCTTACCTCCTTAATGCTATTTTCAATGGCGGGTGGAGGTACTTTTCCAAATGCGTTGTTGATTTTTCCTACAGTATTAAATCATTGTTGATGAAATTATAAAACTTTATAAATACCATTTTGAGTAAAATTTCATATGACTCTATGTCGTTTTTCCATACTTTTGTTAGTATTCGTTGCAAGTATTTAAAAAACTATTGCTGTCAAAATAAAATCACAAATTTCAAAGTGGACTTTAAGAATTTTTAGTAGCAGATAATACAAAGTATTAGTTATTACAACCAAAAATTAGCTGTATGTTATTTAGACAATTGCTTCTTGTATTGCACAGTGGAAGATTTTAATAGAAACATGCCCATATTGTTTTCTTTAATGGAGATTTTTGTTTTTGGAGTTTTAAGTTCGAGGATCATATTTTTGTATAAATGTTGTAATAAGACTTATGGTAATTAATGATAATGAGCATTGAGAAATGAGGCTATGTTTGTATGGTATTTTTTACTAAAACTGGCTTCCGATAGAGACTTCTCAAGTTTTTAACCTTTGCCCTGAAGCACCGTATATATAGAGTGTGGTCTTTAAAAAATATGGTTTGGAGTAAATAAAAAATATGATTTGGGGTAAGAGGGGTTCTATGAACATTGTGTCTAATACGTATAGTTAATGACGTTAATGCTATTAAAGAAATAATCAAAACTATTGAAATTTATCGGAAGAAAGCGAATAGATTTATAAAAAAATATTTTTTTTTCAGTCATCAAACATTCGTCTCGAGGCTATTCTTCTAGATTACTGTATCAGTTAGCAGTAAAAGTATCACATTAAGTATATTCTGACAAATGTATCAGTTACTTTTACAAGAAATTGATATAAACTCATTTCACTTTTTTTTCATAATTTTTCATTTTACAAATACATAAAAAGAGAAATATGAAATTTAATGAACATTATTGAATTATGACTAATTATAATACATAAGTAATAAAGAAAGTGATTACAGACCTCTACTTCATATAAAGGTAAAAAGAATTTAACTTTAAATCCGTTCGAAGTCACTATAACACAATATTTTATAGATTAGTTTGTACAAAATGTACCCTATTGTATTTAGTTGAGGAAATCCGAAAGTTAATCACGTATATGGAGGGCTCAGATGCTAATTAGTGCAAGTCTAACTTTCCCTGGAAATGAGTTACGTAGTTCAAAAACTTCTTTGTTGTTAAAACTTTCATTTGGTAAATCAGTTAAGTCATTACTTTCATGCGTAAGCAATAAATGACAGTACTTAGGTATATTAATCGCGGAATTACTACGAAAATTATTTAGAGGGCAAACAGTGCAAATCTCGGTTTAAATGCTAATGGACTTACACTGATTTTTTTAGCCCTCCATATGAACATTAATACTCACCATGTACATAGTCTTAAATATCAATTTCTTTTCATTGGTGTCCCACTGCCATGTTAACGGCAACCCTGCAGGATTATCCCTCCAAATTCCTCCAATCTGATTGTACGACAGCCTGCAGAAATAATTGGAAACTTGAATTGAAGGTGTGTCAGGCCGACAGTAATTAAAAATTCCTGCCAGATTCTTTTCCTTCACGAACCTTGTTACACCGTTCTCGTCGAAGACAGCACCGTTGCCCATGGTGTCGAATACCGCGACAATCTGCGATTCACTATCGACTCCCACGCAATCCTTGCCTCCTGGGGTGAATATAGTATACATATCGTCTTGAAATCGATTTCAACGAATTTTTTTTTAAGCCTTCCCTCTGCCGTTTCAAGTAGGTTCGTCTTTACTAAACTACCAAGGTTGCTGAAACTACTGCTGTTTGCGACAAAATGTATTGATTGTTTATACACAAATTCTCAAAGTGATTTCTTAAGGTTCCCCTTAATTGTCCCCTTATTAGTGGTTTTTGAAGTGGCGCCTAAAATATTAGTTTAATGAAATGGGGAATGGAAAATTTGCTCATTTTATTATGAAGTATTCAGTGGAAGATCGATCGGAAGTGATATTCTGTATCCTTTTTAAGTTTATAAAGTTATTTTCAGTTCAACTTGATCTTTCGAGGCGTTCGTATATTTTTTTATTATGATTTTGCTAGACGAGGAAATTATTTTTCAGTAGTACCTATCGCCAAGGATCAATCGTTAAGAAATGTGTTGTTTTTGAAAACATTGATATGCAACAGCAGGACCTTGAAGTGTCGCTGCAGGGTAACTTTATATGTGATTACTAAATTCATTTCTTTTTGCATAGAAGAATACTAATCAGTAATTTATTTTGAAAAATAAACTCAAGTCTGGAACTACTTAAAAAGGGGATATTGTATGGGATTCGACTTGAAAGAGGGGACAAATATTAAATAATAATAGCAAAATATTGGAATAAGTTGGAAAATTATACGTATGATTTAAAATATATGTGTAAATAGGATGATATTAAAATACGTTTGATTCCATTTAAGAAATATGGTTTAGGTACTAAATAAAAACATGGTAACTAATATTTTAAGATAAATTGATATTCAATTGAAATTAAACTTTTCACTCTTTTCAGCAACCTTCGTATAATCGATTATCCAGTTGAAGGTTAAAATTTAAGTATATCTTTAAAATAATTCAAGGTCACAATAGTTCACAAAAGTGTTGCAATCCTTGCAACAAACATCTGTAATGAGCGGAGCATGTTAAATATACCGAAGTCTTAAAAATATTATTAAAAATACAATAGGTGAAAATGACCGCATAACTCCTATATTTATTATTAAAAATTAATAAAAAAAAACTGTTTCCAAATTTCAGATGAATCGAAATGCTAAGTTCTTAAAAAAAAATCCTAAATTTTGCTATGTTTGTAGCCCATAAAATAGTATTCCCTCCTTAAAGACATATGCTTTTAGCTAAATTTCATAAATATGGTAACTGCAAAACATCTAATGAAAGGTTTTTAGTAATTTAATTTCCTGAATTGCAATTCTTTAAAATTTAGGATAACTGGATTATAACTGCATATATGGATCAATTGCAGTATTGTGGACACAGAATCGACAGCAGTTGCGAATCTATTTTTACCAAATTTTTGAATCCTTCAATAGGAAAATCGATTCTAGTTAGACAACATTGATATTCTATTTTTTTTTATTACATTCACGATCTATCGGTTTCTGAACTTTGATAGCCAGTTTCCCGTTTGGGTAAAACACTTCTCCAGATCCATCGGTTTGGAAATTTAAGAAAATGCTTGATCCATCGTCGTAATATATCCTTCCATCGTTTCTGTGTTTCTCGAACCTGCCACACGTGAGGTCGTTAAGATCTTAATGATTAATCGTAACAAATTGTGAAAGTTATATACATAGTTTATGGGAACAGATTAGAACAGGATACCGTCTATAATGACGTCTTGTTAGCTTTACGCTTCACCCTAATAGCTTGTTAGAAACTAATCTCGAAGTTTACTCAGAGTTGTGTGCAATGCGGATTATAAAATTTTTAGTTTGGTTGAATTTCTATTTAAACGTTATAATATTTTAATATATCTATTACAGGAAAGAGTACACATATTGTGTATCTAGAAATGGGGAAATGTGTAAGCATGTATTCATACGTTCATAAATAATTGTAATCTTCGTATTTCACAGTCTAGATGAATGACATTACATCTGTGCTGAATAATGCATTAAATTGTATTACTTTATTATTAAAGATGTGATATTTTTTCATCATGACTTCAAATCTCAATTTCAAGAATGAGTTTTTGTAATACGTGGGTCGATAAAGCATTTGTTTTATGAAGAAATATGAACCATTTCATAAAGAATTTATTTCTCTAACATTCCAGAAGATTTAGAACATTCGGAAATATCATTTGATCACTAACAAAAATGCACCTACATTTTGCAAATATTTCATCCTCTGTCAAAGAACAAAGTTAAGGAACATTAGAACCCAAGATGTCATTAAAAGTGTAATTTCACCATCTTTTTTTTTATTTCCAACGTGATTTACTCTACATCTATCAATTTAATACAAATGTAAGGGTTAACATCACTCTTACCAGTTTTAATAGTTTCATGACACTATAAATTTTAGCAATAATGTGTGTGAAATCTTCTAACAAAATTCTGCAAAATTACTGTCACAAATATATTATACATTTAAAAATAGAATAATGAATATAAATTAATGAAGTCTGAGAACCCTATACTGTTTAAACTATGCTTCAGCAAGATCTAAGGCGTCAGATATATCAGAATACCTTTCTTCTCCCTCAATAAACACTTGTCTTCGTTAAATTCAAACGATATGTAGATTAATTTTTAGTAACCTTTATAACTTTTAGTACATCAATGTTGTTCGTCACATAATCCGTACGCAATGAAGATACGTTTATCATGTTTACTATTAGGTGAATCATTCCTCATTCTTTTTAATTTCCCCTTTTAACGATACATAATTCCCTGTTTTTATCGGCGTTTTCCCAAACTATTTATTTGGTAATGGTACGACGTGTTGGCAATGAACGACCGTTCATATCATTGCCTCTAGGATAACCCCTACGCTAGTATCACATCGTCGATTCGTTGACGCATAAAATTTAACGAGCTATTTCGCACGATCGAATCCCACGGACGGCGTGGTCGTCGAATAGAACTCAAAAGGGAAGTGCACCAGGTTTGGATCATCGATTTGGCTAAAACGTTGCATATAGTTGGTCCATGCCATGTACTAACATGTTATATATGCACATACATGGGGTTCATTATTCAAAATTTGGTGAGGAAATTAAGTTCAACATTTGGCCCCTTCCGGACTCTGTATCTAGATCTGTATGCACAAATGAGAACGGTTTAAAAAAATTAGTAACACATGTATACATATCCATAGATTAAATTTGAGTTTTGATATTCATTTCCTCGGAAAATTTTGAATAGCACGTCCCGTCTA
The DNA here is from genome assembly GCA_963932335.1 of Andrena marginata. Taxonomy (NCBI): domain Eukaryota; kingdom Metazoa; phylum Arthropoda; class Insecta; order Hymenoptera; family Andrenidae; genus Andrena; species Andrena marginata. The sequence continues at coordinate 43,743,639 of OZ010659.1, read as the reverse complement.
TTTGATTAATTAGATACTACACGGTTTGTGCACAAAATATATAAAAAAATTAAACCTATAAATAATCAGTATATTAAATATATTTGCATGTTACTTGCACTCTAATGTAATAATATTGGGTTTAATTACTATTACGCTATAATATTGCGTTCTTGTTTTGATGACTACAAAATGCCTATCAAGTATACCTAAGTAGGCTAGGAAAGCATGAAAACCTATACATATTTTTATAAACTCTAAAAAATGAGTACAAAAAAGATCAATATTTCAGATGTAAAGCAAAATTTCAATTATAATTCAGAGAAGATTAAGATAGCACTGTGTTCTCCCATTTTATTTTTTTTTTTGCAGCCCTTGTATCTCTTTTCAATCGACAATTAAAATACAAATAGAATTCAAAATTTCAATTATTCCATAATTTATAACGCTGGTATTCCTCGGTGCAATATCGAAGGTCCGTTTTATCGTTATGCTACCATTGAAAATTATGGGTTCACCTACCAGTTTAAATGAGGTTTCGCTGGCTGTGCTTGGTAGTAAACGATTTTCCTCATGGTTCTGAGGACCGGTAGCACGGTCCAGCCTTGTTGCACAAAGTGCTCGTCTGATAATTGGTACTCGATCGGGCTCCTATGACCTATAATGGGGCGGGATTTTCACGAGAATGCCGTACTTGGGTCACTGTACACACGTAAACCGCATTATCTGGATACAATACGATAATGACGGCTAAACGTTTGCCGGCCTCAAGTGTTCCCGATTAATGACGATTTGGTATCAGACTTCGTCAATCTCCATACAAGCAGGAATGTCGATAATGACATGAGGTTACATATCACCGCTTTCGAACGCATATTTCGTGAATCAATATTGGTAAGAATGCTTGTTTACCTATTGGGTGTTTTTAGCATTCACATACATACGTAAAGGAGAAAAAATTTTTTTGCTTTTTGAGATTCTTCGAACACGAAATGGAATCTACAACTGCCTTCCATGTACAGTGGCGGACGAAAGAAAGTTTATAACTTTTAAAATCGCATAACTTTTTTAGAATTGGTCCAAACGACATGAGTTTTTTTTAGAAGGTAGAAGGATTACTTTGCTAAGTGACGTGTTTCGTAGTTTTGAAAAAAATGCAATTTGTCGGAATAGCAAAAAAACATAGAAAGGGCAGTTTTATCAACTTTTTTTTCTGAGCCTGTAATGAAAATTCAAAAAACCCGTTTGTAAATTTAAGTAAGCTGTATACATGCTGAAAATTTCATCAAAATCGGTTAACGGTGCTCTGAGTTACAAACGTTTAAAGATCGCAGAATAAGGTCGAAAATCGCGAAATTCCCGAAATCAAGCGATTTTCCCGAAATCAAGCGATTTTCGACCTTATTCTGCGATCTTTAAACGTTTGTAACTCAGAGCACCGTTAACCGATTTTGATGAAATTTTCAGCATGTATACAGCTTACTTAAATTTACAAACGGGTTTTTTGAATTTTCATTACAGGCTCAGAAAAAAAAGTTGAAAAAACTGCCCTTTCTATGTTTTTTTGCTATTCCGACAAATTGCGTTTTTTTCAAAACTACGAAACACGTCACTTAGCAAAGTAATCCTTCTACCTTCTAAAAAAAAACTCATGTCGTTTGGACCAATTCTAAAAAAGTTATGCGATTTTAAAAGTTATAAACTTTCTTTCGTCCGCCACTGTAAGTCATTTTAGAGCAAATCGATCACTTTTAGCATTCAATGTCAAGGATTTTGGTGAAATTAAAATATGATGTAGTTTGCGTGAAATTAGGGAAGGTTTAAGTCACCACTTTGCTGGATTCGAATTTCTTTGAGACACATATGTAGGCTGTCGAAGTCTGTCAAGTTTTGTATTCGATAGTGTCAGCTTTCTGTAGTTTATTCTTTTTTGTTGTAATAGAGAAGGGATAAATTTCTCCGTATAAATTTTTTTGGAACAAAACGTAGCTATTGCGATGAATTATTATTTTTTAAAATTTCGGGTGGAGGTCGCAGATTTAGATCTCCGTAGAGTTGACAGTTTCGAAAACATGAAATTTTTTTATAGTTCGCTCTTGTAGAAATAGGAAAGAATTGCAAACTTCGATATTATATGTATTATGATATTATATGTATTTCTTAAATAAATTCGAAATCAGTTCTATGTTAATTTAATCACTATCCCAATGTCACGTGAACGACACAATTTATCAATCTTATCAAAATCCCTGACATAAAGTGCAAAAGCTGGTCGACTTGATGTGCAATTTTCCATTTTTAATACTCAAATATCCATTAATGCGAGCATAAACAAAACAAGCCTATTTTCAATTTTAGAAATAATAAACCAGGAACAGGTCATTTCAATAAACAACGAATATTTTTGCAACGTTGTCGTTTGAACGAATATGAGAACATGGCCTCTCCAACATATTTTCTTAGAGCGCACTGTAAATTTTAATCATTATCCATTTTTAAAATATATAGGGGAAACTTGGACAAAATCGGGTACCTGGCTAAAACCGAGACGTGTTATTATTTTTTAAACTGCCTTATATTTTCCCGCAACGAAAACTGCTAAAGATTATGCTTAATCAAATGTCAAGTCCTCCAATTTCGTAATAGAAATACGAGGAGAATTGTTTTCCAATTTCAGAAATTACTACGCCTTACTGAGTTCGGCATCGTAAAGTTGCAAAGTTCTTGGTTTTCTGTTGCGATAAGGTGGTCCATTTATCTTGCTATAATCGTCGGCCGTTCTACTCGAATCAGGCCGTCTAGATGCTTTCTTACTGGCTGCTTTCATCCCTTTCTTACTTCGGTGTCCAGAGTCAAGCGTTGATTTATCTTCAGCACTCGTACTGAATGCTCTCGCTTCGCATGCAACGTAAAATATCATTCCAACATTATGGTTATTAATCTGTACAACTTAAGTGAAGCTCCTTGCCTCTAAAAAATTGATAAGAAACTTCTTTACATTTCTAACTTCATTTTCAATTGTTGATCTGAACGGCAGTATATCTGTTCTGTTGTATAATAAAATATACTTTTTTTTATTGAGTGCGTTTGCAATGTTGTGGGAGATCTAGTCAGTAGTTGTGTGGCTTTGATAAAAAAAATGTGTATCATTTTTCTTGTACTATTCACAAGAATTTAAGTATTTTTATTTGTTCTTAGACTATTATTTAACTACTTAAAGAATTCGTATTATTATCTGCGTTATATATAAGTAAATAAACTTCAGTCTGTACTAATTACAGGAAAATGTAAATGGCTACGTAAATGGTGTGACTGGATTAATCAATTCTACATATAAGTTGTATTGAAATACCAGAATTGCCAAAGCTATGATTTGTTACATCACCATTTCAAGGATTATTGAAAGCGATTTGAATGGTACAAGTCTTCGCAAATGTGGAAAAGAATTCTTACTGTAAACTGCTCTTACAAAGTCATGAACATACAATAATAAAATACCGTAGCATACAATTTCCTATGTGCTAAATATGATAATAACACAATTTGCAAAAGCTACCCTCACATTTAATTGAAATCCTCTCCAATTTTTTATTTTATACGTACACATACTGTACCTACATATAATCATTCACAATTCTATCACTCTCTCACAGAACTTCCGTAATCCGAAAGCCTCGATTTTTTTTAAAACTTTGTAGGTAATGTGTCTTCTTATTTCCCTGATGTGGGGATATCTTGAAAACTATAGTATTTAACTATAAAAAAAAGTTAGAATGAAAATTTCATGGTATTATACTGTATAAACCTGTACAATTGAATTGTTTAAAATGTCTAGAGGGGAAGGTTTTTTCTATTTAAACTACAAATTTTAAATAATTTAATTGTACAGTTTCATGGAGCATAAAAAACAATTTAATTTCCATTCTAAGAATTTTTTTAATCAGATTGTATACAGGAAAGTAGGAAAACACACATTAACCTTTAAGGATTGTTTTCACTCTGAAGAACCGAAAAATAGCGGAAAAGAAAAATTGTTAATACTTCTATTGAGATTAGACCCTACAAACCTGCAAAGTTGAAAAAAATGGAATTTTCGGGTCACCGAAGTTCCGTTGCGAATGAGAAATAAGACTACCGAAATTGACACTACCTACAGTGATCAAATAAAAACGATTTCCAGAAATGTAAACGCATTTTTTTGAAGAAGTCTCTGTTTCTCTACGACTTCGCGGCGGGTTCCGATTTTTTACCAACTGTGCCTACCTCCCTTATGTTTCTTCATTAAGTCAGAATCAATACCTTCTGTTCTCCCGCTCGAGCGACCTCTTCGCTTTCCATCACGTTTAAGAACATCTCCTTCTTCATCACCGTTGCGGGATACTCCACCCTTCTCGCTGTCAAGTGCATCCGCTTTTTTCCTGCTTCGTCCACCAGCCTTTTTACTCTTACTTGCATCCGCCATTTCTTCCATCTCTTCATCCTTTCCTCTTCGTGGCGTCCTCCTGCCTCGTCTACCAGTTGTTTTCTCTTCATCATCCGTGTCGCTCGTCCACGTCTTCTCAACACGTCTGCTCCCTTCATTTTCTGGCACCGTACTTTTATAAAGTTTCCTCCCTCGTTTCCCTCCGAGCTCCTTTCTTCCTCGATTCGACTGATCCTCGTAAATCGACTCAGCATCTTGAGTCTTCTTCGATCGCCATCGACCAGCTTTCCCCCTTTTTGGCACGGAATCGTCGATCCTCCCAGCAGATCGAGTGCTTTTACCTTCTTCCTCGTAACCTGGCCCCTTTCGACGACTTCGGCTAACATTTTTCCTTCTTCGATCGATCTCGCGTGCATCAGCGTCGCTCGGCTCCATGCCCATTTTTTTCCTCCTTAATCGATTAACCCCCTTTTCAAATCTCGTTCCCAAAGGCCCACTTTTCTCTGACCGATCCCAGGAAGGCTCCTCCGTGCCTCTTTTAATTCTCTTCCGCCCACTTTTATACGGAGCATCGTCACGTCCATCTCGCCCACCTGGCGTGATAGGATACTCGCCGCTCCTGCCGATATTGCGGTTCCTCCTTACTCCACCCCTCATCTTTCCACCGACCGTGCGATACGCCGTCTTTGTTAAATCTCCGCCCTCGACTCTGTCAAATTTATTTGCTCCTAGAGCGGCGTATTCTTCTTCCGGCTCCGTCTTCCTCGAGGACGCCTCTATGCGACGTGACGGACTTGTCCCACGACTACTTGGATGTTTTATCGCTTGATCGAACTCGCCCAGCTTTCGTGGAGCATCGTCGACTCCTCTTGCGCTTTTACCCCTGTCCGTTGACCGTGCATCGACGGAATCATAATCCGTAACGCGTCTGCTAGCAGATGTCTCGAGAGAAGGGTGCGTCCGGGATCGTTTCACGTCCGCCACGTACACCAACGTGTAATCTTCATCGGTGTCCAGAAATCGCTCGCTCTTCAAGTGGCTGGATTTTATGTCCTCGACGCTGGACTTGCTTTTACTGGCGCCCTATTAACGACAGAATCTGTGGACTTGTTTGTCGAGTTGCTATAGATTTCTAGCGTGTATGTTGCTCTTGCAAAGCTAACCAATATCGACTGTTGCAGAGCCCACTCCTCGCGGATACTGCTGTACCGATGTGCGTCCTTGCAGCAGAATGCTCCCTGGAAAAACATGGTTTGTATACTTTGTGAAAATCGGAGTATCTGCGATAAAGCTGGAAAAATATTTTGCCCAGGTTTGGAGGTTAAACAATTAGTGCATTTGTTAACTGATTTGGTTGGGTCGTGACTGGATTTTTATAGAAATGCGGTATGCAGCGTAGAAATGTTGCTTGACATTTTAAACTGTGCCGTGAATATTTTTACCTTCTAAAGTGGTGAACGAAAAGTTTAAACTGGGTTTAATGGGTAACAAAAATAAGATATTTTCATTAAGAAGGATTGTATTTATTAAGTTATATCTCATAAATTGGGAGGTTGCGCCGTAGGGAGTGGAAAAAAGAGTTCTTTATCTGTTGTAACGTGATGATAAGTCAAGCGAATTATCTTTGAGTTGTTCAGGTTATAATTCCGTGAATGTGATATTTAAATTTAATGGAAGGTCATGTGTTATGTTGCTAATACTGATTTTATGTAATAATGGAAGAGGTCATTTTTTTAACTTTGTATGTAAAATTTGATGGAATAAAAATGATATCCTTACTTTTTTATTATATACATAATAAAATAAAATATAATTAAATGGCCTAAACTAAAAGAAACTGCTGCTTGCGTTTCAAGCGTAGAATCTAGCCTCATACAGTTTACGGAACTAATACCGAAACAACTCCAAACGAACCTCTTCCAATACTTACGAACATTTAAATAAAGGAATCAAGACTGAGCATTTATTACTTCTTGCATAGTTTTATGTATTCTTTCACGTCTTTCTGTATTCTTAAACTATTCTATAAGCATCTAAATTTTACGGACACATGCAAAGACTAAAGCTCCTCGCATTAAGTGCAAATAAATGATTCTATTCGATATTTTAAATATTACTGCGGGAATGAGAATTTTGAGAAACCAAGTGCCGCCATTACATTGTTTATTAGAATGGTGACGAAGTGACTTGGAATGTGTTTGTCGGTTTGTGAAGGTATGTTTTTAAGGATGGACAATCCGGGACGAAATGTTACCGTTTAATTTAGTTTTTTAGGGAGTTTTTAGATAGCACGCATGCAGGCAGCTAATAGCGAGTTTTGCTAGAGTTTGGTATTTAGTATTACATATGAGTCCCATTTATTGTGATCACCAGAAATATTGCAAAGTGTTAACACTTAAATATTTTACTTATTAATTTCAAAGAGGTAAGTGTTATTAAGAGCAAAATTCTTTTTTACGGTCATATTCTGTGAGATTTCAAGGCTATCTCTATTTTGTTTAATGGGTTTATATACTTTTATTGACACGGTGTGAATTAAATAAAATAGGTAACACGACCTTCGGATGACATTGGCAATTAAAATGTCTACATGAACTAATATTTTAACATTTCTCGATAAGCCCCTTTATAATAAATATATGTTACGTCTGCCACCTTAATCCAACCCCGTTTTACGTAGCGTATTATAAAAGTAGGGGAGACCGGGGCAAAGTGAACCCCGGGGTAAAATGAGCTCCCTTAATTTATTCTTTAACAATAAAATATATTTACAAATTTTGGTGATGTAATAAATATGTGCAATACCACAATGATAATTATGCACATTCAGGTATCGAAAAATGGAAATTCATTTAAAAAATTAAAAATGAAGTTTTAGAGCCTTCCAATTGGTTTTCTTTTCAATTTAGCTTTTTGGATAAATGAGTCTTAAATGTGTTATTTTAACTCCAATTTTTTTCTGCGTGTTTATAACAAGCTTATTAATATACATGTACACGCGTTTGAGAAAACATTAATCCTAACATTATTAAATAATTAATTTTCCACTGAGGACACATTTGGGGTAAAGTGACCGGGGTAAACTGAGCTTCAATGGCTGCTAAAATCCGATGCGCAAGTGACGTGCGCAGTAGGTATCCTAATCTGTCAGTTGGCTAGAAAAAAATTCGTAAATAATTGTTTTTAATATATCAGGTAATATAAATTCATTTCTTTTTCAGTATGTCATTAATTAAGCTAGGTTTACTGTCATGACATCGAAGTACAATTCATCTTAAATATTAGATATTATTAATTTGTATTAAAATCTGTGAAGTATAAATAGGTTAATTTACCAAATGTTATATGGATAATTACTTAGAGCGTACCTAATTATGTTAAGGCGACATTTGTGATAATAAAATATATATTATACAAAAAATAGTTTGAGTATTTTAAAAAATTCTACACACATCATTTCAGCGCAAGGGGTTAATAATTCGCTACAGTCTTAATTAAATTTCTTATTTTGTTGGCAGTTCACACACAACTTCATGTCAGAGCCGCCCATAGCACCGGGCAACCGCGGCCCCGGCCCCCGCGCTTAGGGACTTCACTTTGTAAAAATTTAATAAATTAAGTATAGTATAATTGTCAAGGTATCAATTTCTCTAGAATAAATTTTCGGCAAGCCAAAGTGACGCATGAAATAAAGACTAAATCTGTTATCTTAAAGGTTATCTGTTTTCAATTAAATGTTTTCAATAATATCGACTTTTGTCCCGGGCTCCGCAAACTCTAATGGCGGCTCTGAGTTCACTTTACCCCGGATAGGAGTTCACTTTACCCCATACATGGGGCAAAGTGATACCTCTTGCATCATTTCTTTCAAGTTGAATTTTAATATACTTTAAGTTTATTTTAAGTATTGCTATTCGTCATGTATGAATAGTAATATTCAAATTATATTATAAATCTATTTCCACACATTTTTATTGAAAGAAAAACATTTTATTCGACTTCAAACTTTTTCCGGTCCACTTTGCCCCGGTCTCCCCTACCCTTTACGTTACGTACCCAATGCCGAGTCACTTCACTGACAACGTGATCGCAAAATCTACAAACTCTAATGCATGGTTGCGTTCGAGACCTCGTTTCGCTCCAATTACAAATAAAGTTGTTGACGAGACCCAGTATTAACTTCGTTTCCATACCGGGAAGAGGTTCTACAACGGTGTCATAAAAGTCTCGTAAAACTCAAAAACTTGAATAATTAAGATCCACTTCATTAGTACGTTTCATAATCCCATTAAGCGTTTGGTGATGAAATGGGGGTTGTAATTCATTCACTTAAGTCCCATGATAGTTAAATATATTAACCCTTCGTGGTCACACGGTACATATCGCACCTCAAGATATGTTTTTGCCAATATTTCTGTAAATTTTTAATCCTTAATAAAAATATTTAAATACTTGGTGAGTTTTAACAAAAAAATCGCTTTTATCCACAACTATTTTTTCAAATACAAATTTCAACATATCAAAATTAACATTTCTAGAGAAAGACTATTAGAGCACAGTTGTATGAGTGTTGCATATGTACAATTATCACTCAAAAGTTATAAAACTGAAAAATACGAAAATGGTAACTCAGAAATGACGCTGGGGTGCAGTGAACACTATGGGACCGCGGAGGGTTAATAATTTAATCTGACAATTTCATAAGATCTTCCTTTCTGTGCTCCTTTGTACTACTTAATTTTTACAGGTTAGTTGTAATTGCATACAAAGCACGTTAATCGTTACTAGATATGGAGGTTACCTTCTAAGACTTGATCACGGCAAATAAGCTTTTTCACAATCTCTTTGAGGAGAAAGGATAACGTTCGAAGTCTTTCAGACGTGGCGCACGACGGCAATTGTTCTAAGGTGAGCAAGACATCTTTCACTTGACATATAATGTTCTCGATCGCGCAGAATTTTTGTAGACATGTCAGGATTATATCTACCTTTTTATAGTAAAAGAGGATAATTGCGTAATTTATTAATATATGTAGAAAATGAATAAGTAAATCATGTGTTTGCGGTACAAATTAATGAATGAAGGAGGGCTCTCTAAATATCATTATGTTTGTTTTTGAATATAGTGTAATCGATAGAAAATCAAAGTCTATGATAATTAATAATATATCGCAACATCGATCTACATTCTCAATTCATAAACAATTCAACCAGTGTTCTGCTATTACTCGTATTACTATATATTCTTCGCATCTATGTGATTGGAGGTGCACCCCCCATATATAACACATGCTTAATTGTTCTATTCCTTAGGATAATAAATCCAGTAAAAAATCCCATCAATTAATGATTAACACTTTGAATGACGTGGACGTGTTAACACGCCGAGAGTTTCCATTCTGTGTGCGGCTTTAGCGTGTTTTTACATCGACTTTTTATGGAGATCATCAAAACCATTTTTTTAAAGTCCTTGAATGTTTACATTAAATGCAATGCGAGCTCGAAGATTGCTTTCTACCTCGCCGCCTCAGCAACGTTTCGTTTGTTAGACAATCGACTCTCCAATAAGTTATATAGTAATGCAAATTTTAATTTCTATTTTTTTTGTTAGATCTGCATGAGAATATTTCCAATGGATTTCCGAGATTTTCCTAATGAAAATGATTCTAAGCTCGACCTGCTCGGACTATTTTTAATCATACATGATATACAATTTGACTATGGAATTTTGAAGCAATTCGAATAACACACCATTAAAAATAGCTAAAATAAGATCATATTTAGACTCATTTTGATCATTCAAGCTTTGTTTATACAGGGTGTCTCAAAATTCAGGAACATCTCGGAACATACAATATCCTGATGCAACAAGAAATCGAAAAGTCTTTTACCGTTTTGAGAGGGCATTTTTCCAAACCTTGCGCCACTCAAAGTGTTCATTAATACCATCGGTAGAAAAGTGCTAAAATATTACTTTGTAAATAATATGGTCTGGTACATCTTGCATTTCGCGACATCGCGTGCAAGGAAACACATCGCGAAATAATCCAGGTCGTTGGGACTCATTTTTAGGCATTTTTCCACGGGCTATCGACTCCATTGCCATGATCACGACTTCTAGCGCTCCGTGCAAAGGAATATTATCGTAATTTACGTCGTAACATTTCATGATGCGCAACCTGATTATTTCGGTATACAATTATCCCAGATGTTAATTATCAAATTCATTTATGCACGCGTCGAGCGTATTTTGCGCTGGATTATCGTTAATGAAGTAAATGTGAAACGAACTTGAGGAAGTCCGTAAAATTCTTCAATAAACGATGAGTTCTCAAGAAAACCTTCAGCGCGAGCGCCTGTCGGTCCGAATCCTCGATTAATTGATCTTTTCGCGAGGAGCAGAACTTTTTGCACGGCATCGCGACGTGGAACTTTCAAAATAACTTGGTAGATACTGCAAAACATTTCTACATTTCGTAAATAAGAATTAAACTCATACAGGGTGACTCACGTAACCTATTTAGAACAGATAATATTTTCGGAACAATTGGATCAATTTTAATCATTTTGGTCCCAAATTTCATAGATTCCCTGAGACTTTAAATCTATGATATGAGTACTCAAACAATTTACAAACAAAAGGCACTGGGTCCGTGTATTCTGCATCACCAAACATCGTAGTTTCTGTTCTTTAAATGGACCCTCCACGTTACACTGTCGGGATATCTACTTTTGAACTTCAAGCTCTCGTTACTTTTTAAGGGCTAATTGTAAAAAAGTGCTTTAAGCAAAAGTTGCTTGATTTTTAACGTAGATTATGAAAATGATTGTATTTATACAGGTTTTCGTTAATAATTTTGAAGTCACATCCCATTTTAGTCCATCGGGGGTTTAACCATTTAACCCAACAAATTTGACACCAGAATGATTAAAATTTATCCAGTAGTTCCCAAAATGTTAACTGTTCCGTATTACGTGGGCCACCTTGTACATTGATGTATCGATTCGAAATACATATTTATAATACGATGAGTAGTGAGTACCTTTGACAAATTGAGGTGATTTTAAGCAGCTTCGATAATTACACAGTGCATGACAAATCTCTATGGGGAATCGGTGAATTAGTTTCCTTTTGGACTGATATCAATCGCGGCAGTAAATCATCCGTGCTCTTGACAGTTCTCGTCGTCTGGTCGACAACTAACAACTGACATACGTTATGTCGCGCAGAATATACGCGGCGGGTTGGCACATCGATGTTTTATGCTGTTTCATAGCGACGTTCACGACGCTTTGATGGTGAGCTCGTTGGTTTTATTCATAGGAGCATTGTGTGAGCAGCAGGAATGTGTCTACTCGTTGGCTTGTAACAGAAAGTCAATAAATTTAGGGTGAATGGAATGGTACATTTTTCCAGCACTTTTGTAGAGCAGTTGACAGAAGTTATTGTGACATTGAAAAGATGACTTCGAAAATGTTACTCATATTTCTAATTGTATAATTGTGTGTTCAGTGTTACCAGGTATAAAGTGTGTCAAATTAAGAGTGGTACTAGTTAATGTGAACCCGATCTTGCTAAGCCTTTGTCTTCTAAACCTATTGAACTGGAAGTAAGCCTGTGAGTGGTACTAGTTAATGTGAACCCGATCTTGCTAAGCCTTTGTCTTCTAAACCTATTGAACTGGAAGTAAGCCTGTGAGTATGCGATTCGTGGTCCTTTTTGTACTATGAGATTGGGCTCAGACAGTGGTGGGAACACGAATGCCTTCAATTGAATATAAGTTATTCGTGCAAAAACTCGGCTCCACTGCAGAAAACGATGAAGACGTCAACAGATAGTCTCTAAACGTAACAATACAGATGTACGTCTGATCGCGTACTGAGCGTTTCTACTTGCCCGTTTAATCTACTCACGGATGCAGTTGAATATGTGCAGTATACAGTGGAAAATGAAGTGAAGAATAGATGGTGTAAGGTCATTTTTTCAGTTAAGAGTTTTCGTTATTTACGGCAATTATGTTTATTTCGGTTTTATCCTGTTTTAGAAAGTTAAAGCTTGAAAACTCCTGAGAGAGGTATTTTCTTCAATCCTAGTATGTTAATAGTATCTCCATAAAAAATTGTAGAAAAGAACTGATTCATTTCCTCGTATTTCTCACTGTTTAGTTATCGTTTTAATCGGTGCTAATCCATAAAACATCTTTCGATGAATTTTTCACGACTTTGTTGACTTACTACCAATATTCTAATTAATTCCATTCATTTAATGCTTATTGAACATCTAAATTTGTGTATCAATGCGTCTCAAAATGCTTGAAATGCAAATTTCTAAATAAATTAAAAAGTATAATAGTACATATACTCGAGCTCATTTAAGAAGGAACTTAATTCGCGCATGTAGAATGCGATCATTGGCTCCGAGGGAGCATTTGTTTGTGGTATAGCCAATAGTAACTTGTTTCGTCGCCAACATGTGCAGAACCGATCTAAACTCGTCGGTCGGCAAGTTCCTTCTTAAATGAGCTTGAGTATAGTTAGATTTATAACATAGTTATAGTTCCCTATAGTAATAATAAACTGTTTGAATAAGCGAGGAGCACCCTCTGCTATATTTTTCGTCACTCATACTGATTACAAGGCAAAGCGAGGGTTAGAACAGCCACCCTTGTTTTTGTAAAAGTTTTTATGGCGCTGGACATAATTTATCTACTGCTAAACAGGTTCCTGCACTTTCACGTGCCGCGTTGGTTTTATCCAACTGCGACATTCATTTGAATACTGGAGAAAAAGAATCGTGGCGGGGGAGAAATCCACTAGAATCAGCCCTGCGACCAAACTTTCGTGAACGGGAAAGCTGTAAACGCACGGTTACATAACTATTTGCGTCGACAAGTCCAGAAAAAAGTTTTACCGACTTTTTATGTTTAATGAGATTCGTTGGTTATGTGTTGTGTGAAACAACGTAAATGTAGATAGTTGCTTTTCTTGTACTCGTTCGTAACCTCGAAGCGTTAGTGTGACAATAAATCAATATTTAGTATAAATGATTTGTAAATCAAATTTGGGAAACACTGAAAAAGAACTTGAGAAATTAAGGGAACATAGCACTTTCTTTGCCCGAAAATTAAACATTCTTTATGATTTTTTTCTGTATGAAAATGAAAAGCTAGAAAGGTAGTGCTTGTTGACTACAGTCAGGGGTTTTCATATACAAATGAAAACCCCTTAAAAAATTGAAGTAGCAAAGTATATTAGTTCTATTGCTAGAGTGTAACAGTAAACTTAATAAAAAAAATATCGATTGTAAGAAAAACGGGTACCTATATTAGATAATATTTATATATATAATAAGGAAACGTTCCCATCCGGAAAATTCTGATTTTAATGAAACTTCGTGTGAATGTAAAGCATATTGGACTTATATTAAACTTAAATATAAGAATTGTTGCGTTTTTTCATGTTCTATTACACAACGCAAAGAAAAATAATGTTACATTAAAAAGACAAAGAACACAAGACGCAACAACTTTAAAGGCTGGTTTTCCCTTTCCGAGTGAATTTCCATAGAAAATAAATTGCTCCTTGCATAATCCAATATGCTCTACTTGCACGCAAAGATTCATTAAAAGAAGAATTTTCGGTTTGGGAACGTTTCCTTGTAAGTGACTTATTTGAACATTCGTGTCAAACACTTTCATCGAATTTCGGCATAATATATTAGAAAAATTGAACTATATCAAGTTCGAAGGCAACAACGATAAGAAATTGTTCTTTTAAATCGATAAAATTGGTGTTGCTCCTGAAATCTATTCTCCGACACAACAACATAATAGTACCGATTATATTTGATTCAACTGCACTGCATTAAATACTCCTATTTTATTCGCAAAATCGTTCGAGGAACGCATGTATGATGTAAACGCACAATAAATCGCCACTTCTAAGCACCATCAGAATGAAACTCGTATAAATAGAGTGGGTAATGTCGATGAAGATCTCCCCCATTCCTTCACGTTCCACGTTTCTGTCACCCCGTTCAAAGGACGATTGGTCATAGGGCGAGGGAATGTTGCCTACGATTTACGATAGCTTCTCATGAATATCATACTCCCATAGCACATATACGCGTGCCGTATTAATATAACATCGCGACACGAAATATTAATATCGTCGCGAGAGTGCAGCAGCTCGGTATGCGCCATATGAGGCGTTTTCTGTCCTCTGTGCAATAATCGTGGGAGGTAACGAAGCGGGCCTGCTCGGCAGTATGCGAGGGGTGGAACAATTTCCGACGGTAGGAATTTAAATATTCCATACTTGGTTGGTTTTTAAGCCGAATGGGGCTGGCGGGAAGAGGGGGAATATCATCGTTTGAGAATAGGAATTTTCGCTGGCGCACTCTCGATTTTCCTCGCCCCACTATCGCCAGGTATACGGTTTGCCAGTTAAAGGACGCGCTGGAATTGCAAGTCTCGAGACCGCGTGAGATTCGCCAGAAGTTGGAAGAGTCCTCCCCTGTTGGCTACGGGATGAGTAACGCCGCTAGATTAGATTCACGAACTGATGGTTTCTGGGTAATGCTTCGTGGATATGAAATTACATTACACCTTGCTGCGCATCTATTGTGCTTGAAACATTCTTGCCTTTGTTGGAATATTGTGCATACGCATAAGAGTTCGTCGCAGGGATATTAATGTTATTTTTATGCATCGGGTGGTTTATAAACACCTTAGATCAGGCGAGGAAAGTCTTTTGCTTTTAAACAGCCCAAATAAATTTATCCAATTTATCGCAATAATGTCTACAGTAATTTCCTTTTTTCTGGAGGTTTTAGTCGAACAGATGTACAGTCAGTTACAAAAGTCTTTGTGCACCCCCTGAATTTGAAATATTATAAAAAATATCGATATCATTAGTATAAATATCGATATCATTCGTTACAAGAAAGGCCGACATGTGTTTCGTTTGTTCTCCTTATGGCACTATCGAATTAAAGTGTTTGACAGGGGTAGTTGAAATGCTAAGAGTATTCTTTCAAGCCATTCGCGAACCATTAGTAGCTGCAGCTGCCTAAAACCGCATGTGTTCGAAAGTATTCGTAGGTTTGTGTTCTCAGTGGACAATTGTATATTCTATATTCAACTTGCATAATACTTTTTTATTTGAAATTAAAAAGGGATAAAAGTCAACAGAAATTAATCGGGGGCTCCTTGATTCACTTCAATAACAACATTTTTTGGCGCCCCATTTCTCAATACTTCTCCTATCTCCCTCCTTAATTGAAAATAATTGGTTATCTCTCTTTTTCCTACTTCTCTTTTCCTATTTACGTTGTTTTCGGTGCTAATTGATTCAGCTTAACATGTCTTATGGATAGCCATGTGTCTGTACTTTACTTTTTCCCCCATTATTGTATAAACTTCATTGGGTTAGGTACCTGTATCTAGTTTCGTTTAAGTTGCATAATCAATGACGCGTTATTATAATTATTATTTTCTCATGAAGTTTGACAAGGTTTCAAGTCGGTCATTTTGTACTATTTTATTATTTTAGTTTGAACTTATTCTAGGTTATTTTTCGCGTATACTATGAACTATGAACTATGAATTTTTAATATTCACAAGTAAGAACAGTTTGAGACGCATTTTAATTTTCAAAATTAGATAAAAAATTTGTTGACTTTCTTCCAGTCTTCCGAATTTTTTTTGAAAACCGTATGTTACACAAGAAGAAGTAATACATTATAAAATATCTTTCTTGTCAAAATCTGAAACTTTTGTTTGACATGTTTTTTTTATGTAATCAATAATTTAGAAGATAAATAAAATCAACTTTCTGCGCCTTTAAGTAATTATTTAAATGTTCAAGGGCCCATGGACAACTATTCCCTTTATACAATAGGGCTCAAAGATTACACATATTTTTATGTACTGCTTGAAACTATTCTACGTGGTGCTGCATGAAAATTCAAAAGTCGAAAACAAGAGCCTCCCGTTAATTTACTATATATGTATTCTCAAAAGTCATCCAAAACCCTTTCACGAATATTTTGGCAATTAGTCGTTGAACAGCTATAAAAGCGAACAGCCGAGGAATAATGTCAGGGACATAATTCCTCGAGGCGTTCGTTGGAAGCCCTCAATTACGGCATCCTCCCAGCGGTCGTTTCCCTAGCGAAAGAAAATCGTAATTAGCAAAATTTTCTCGCGGCGATGGCGAGCTAGAAGCGTGGCCTGATCAAAGGAAACAGGGCCAACGTAATTACAGATGGATTGATATTTAAACATGCGTTTAGGTGCGCATAAATTGTCGGCTATTGCCTCTAACCGCTTTGAGTATGACTCGCCTTAGATCTTTCGCCAATTAACGTAACGGAACCCGAGAAATTAGGCTTCTAGAAATTGACGTAGAAAGGACGCGCCGCGTCACTCGGCCCGAGGGTGTTCATCCAGTCCTCTTGAAAGTGGAGAAATTCTGCGCGAATTGCCTTTGAGCCTGATTCTCTCCCTGATTGCAGGCAGATGCCAATACAGATGTATTCCTAGCTGCGTTTAATCGACGCGCAAAACAAGGATACAAACGGGTATTCCTTCGATTCAGAGTACAAAGTTGATTCTATATAAAAAAAATAACTCGAAAGTGTATAATAAGGATTTTTTATTTGGGACGTCATTTTCGAAAGAACAGTCTTTGAAGTAAATAGTTAAATACATATGGTAGGATTGCGAGTGCAATGAATCTTTGTGTAAAAATCAGTCGTATTTGCAAAATAACTGTTTTCCAAAGGACGCTTTGTTTTTCAGAAATTAAATGCTGAAGATACCGATACATACATTTATTTAGATAACTCCACGTGGCGCGATGGTTTTTCAAATTGAGTTTCTTTCGAAAAAAAAATTTAGTTATTCTACAAACTTGACTCATTTTTGGAGGGGGGTAGAATGTGGACATCATTTCCTATTTTTATGCTACGCTATAAGTAAATGTTATACGACACCTATATCGAGCAGATTGCTTGGTTTTATTATATGCCATTAATTTTACTGTTAGAATCTATATTGATGGTAATAATTTTTTCTTCGTTGATTATTCTATCCTTTGATGATCGCATTTAGCATTCCGAAAATCTATTTATTTTCCACACTTTCAAATAGAACTGAAATGGCAGTTCTTTGGTTATATGAAATGAAGTGAAACGCTGTAAAAGGAAATGATCATTCCGTAAAACCATTCCGTTTTCCGGTCCCCTTCGTCAGTCAATAACGATACGACGAAGGTGGTCGTGAAAATTTTATTTCGCTGAACCATATAACGCACAGTACTTTCTTTGATTGGTTTGCTTGCGATGGCTGAGATTGATAAAAGTATAATACTTGCTTATGATTACATGGTTGTTTCAATAACAGTATTTCTGAAAAAATTATGTAAATTTAATTGTTTGTTCGCCAAAAGTTCTTCAGTGTAATTGGAAGAATGGCAAAGTTTCGTTGAAAATCGATGCGCAATGTAGCAGTCCCTTTCATAGTCCCAACATTAGAGAAAATATAGAGTGCATTTGAGGAAAGACTTAAAATATTTTTCAGTCCTCTACCTTACCGGCAAATGTTTCGTTAAAATCTGTGCGCAACAATTGATATGATTCCCTTGTGTTCCCAAAATCCCAATTAAGATAAACGTAAAGTCTAAGTGCCGAACGATCTTTTCCTCGCTTCCCTTTCAACGCGCGTTGTGGCGCACACCTACCTCAACCGTACCGTTTGAACTTCAAAGCCGCGAGAGCACTTACACGAGATGAGCTTGCGGCTGAAAAGCTTCGGGGAAAATTGCAAAGACCTTGACGCGCTGGAGTACGGTTCCCGAATAACACTGAGGTATCCGCGCCGCGATATCCCCGGGCTTCTTTATCGCTTTTCATCAAATTAGAACCGAACGTGCTCCTTCCTGAAACATATGCCGCGGCCCTATTGTTGTTCCAGCGGGGGTCGATTTACTTGGAATTCCCGCAGCGGCGGCGTTTACGGAAAACAAGGCCCCGGCGGTCTGGAAAAGTTTGGATGGAAATTGCGACGATTGTCTCGTTCAAATTAAACGCGTCCGCGTTCTACTGCTGGGAGCTTGGATTTTTCTCCGTCTACGCTCGGAGAATGGTTTTAATAAACCTATGCAACTTTCAAGTTTTCCCTCGAATGCTCATCACGGGACGACGAACAGGGAGTTATGAAGATCCGCTTCTACACTGCATTACGGAAGTGAAGACGTTGGCTATTTAATGCATAATATTTAGTTGGTAACCAGAGCCTGTTGGAAAAACGCGTGTATCTGGATGAATTTATCTATACCTGGCTGTCATAGAGTAATAACTCAGGAACGTTTGGGCAAACCTCAATTGACAGATACGGGGTCCATTTTGACCCACCTTGTAAACGTATCGAGATAGTTACCTAATTTACTTAATATTAAAATCACTTCTTTAAGGAAAAGAATCGGTCAGATCATAATAAGGGTAACATCTAATACTATGAAAGCGTATTCTGAGAAATGTACAATATTCAACTGTTAATATTTGGAGAATGAAGTCTCGGATCACAAAACGGTAAAGAACTTTTCGATGCCTTCTTGCATCAGGATATTGCATGTTCCGGATTGTCCCTCAATTCTGGGACACCCTATATATTAAGCATCATTCAACATTAATGGGGAAATACAATCCTATCAATCGTATGTGTATGAATGTTAACACTGTATGTAAACTATTCGATTTCTTCGAATGCTTTTTTGGTTTTATATTTATATGTATATTTACATATTACTTGTATAATTCTTTCTCCAATCTGCGCTTTATTGCTCAGTGTATATATTATTGTTTCTTGTATTTATCAAAGGGCTTCCGTTTAAATAAATAAATAAATAAATAAAAAGAATGTTTCCACCAAGTGATATCTTCTCCGTTGCTCTATCTATTTTCACAATATTCCTGTCTGTTTCTAATAGTGATGACGTACACTTTGAGATTTTGTTATAAAATTGTATAGGACGTACATGAGTCCTGAATTTTACCTAGCGCAGAGCTATAGAATGTATTCCTGCAACGGACATCTTAATAATAACGTAATCTGTCACTGTTCTTTTTATATTTCCGCTGTGTTTTTCTATTCATTTTGTTCTAATTTTTACTTGATGGAATAAAGCCGTATTATTATCGTTCGACTGCATTGAACTAAAAGGGAATTTCCAACCAATCGGCAGTGCAATCTCACAAATCGCGGTATCTACCCAGCAACGCACGAAAGGAAGTAGCGTCGCTCCACGAACGAATAAATTTTCCACGTAATTTTTCCGCGAAAACGAAGACGAGCTCCCTCTGTAATATTCTGCTCGGGGTCGTCGAGAAGAAGATGGTGAAACGCAGGGGGATCGCATCAAGGATCGGTGAACGCAACCGCGGGATAGGTTTGCTAACGCCATGGGAGGCCGACGGGGCCAATATTCTGTTCCTGATGAGTTAACCCAGACAGTTTTGAATATTAGATTAAACGTCGGTCGATCCCCTGTCATTAGCAGGATGCTCTAATCAAAGTCGATCCGAAGTTCGAAACCGTTCAACGGGCGATGGTGCGTCTTATTAAAGCGGAGACAACCCCCTTCCACCCTCCCCCCCACCCTACTTCGTATTACCTCTTTGGCAGTGCTTCTATCAGCTACACTTTCTATCCTCTATCCGTTTATTCGCATGGTCGGCTGCCTATGGCGTGTTTCACGCTGAATTAAGGGATCATAGTTGTCGCATGTGCTTAAGTAGTCCATGGAACAGGTTTAAGTGAATCATCATGTGCATCGTTAACGATGTAGAAGCGCCTCTCTGCATCGAAGCAGCGGATTCGTCCTTCGAGAACGATCAGTTTCGTTGTTGGGTACCTACGATTACAATCTTGAAAATTTCGTTCGTTTCTTGCACAGCCGGCGCATTCAATTTTGTTCTCTTCTACTGCAAATAGAGGGCGTAAAGTGTGTCTATCTTCATGTACATAGTGATGTGCAGTCACGTAAATTTTATAGGCACACGATATTAAAGCACAGCAGAATTTGATTATCACCCAAATATTGCAAAATTTAAATAGGTACAATGAAGGTATTCATTTCGTTATGTGTTCACGTGTTAGGTTATTTATTCCTGATGTGTCAGTAGCTATATAGTTATTATGGATCAGTGACTTATTTAAATTTTTTTACCTCATTTACGTTAGGGACGTCAGCTGATGCAAAAAAGAATGGACTTAAGAAAACTGGAGGGATACTCGAATTATCTGTATAATTTGGAAAATTATAATTTGGTGTTTGCAAACTGAAAAATTCCTGAAGTTATAGGCATTTGAGTAGCGGCGATTGCGTGGGTAAAACCCGCCCACTCGGCACTAGTGGAAAACTTTAATCATGAAATATATTTTGCATTATCAGAATTTTAACTAAAGTAGCTATTTACTGACGTTTAGAAAATTTTTCTTACAAATGACAATCTTGCGAAAATTTTAAAAAACTCAAACAAGTGATTCCCCGTAGCGCGAACAAGCGCAAAATTTATTTCAAGTAATTCGAAGCCTTACGGGCGCTCGAATATTCGAGACGTTTAAGTTTTTCAAGTAGCCATGGAACTACTATACTACTACACTCCCTAGTTTCGTCGCTGCAAGTAGCTCGCATTTTTTCAGACAATTCGTCGATTTCAAGTAGCTCGGAAAATTCAAACGCTCGACTCGGCTCGACCGACCGATCATTATTAATTAAGTGCTCACACACCCCTAGGAATGATGAAATGTACACGATTGAAAATATTTATTGCATCACGCACCAATCTGCGTAGTGTGCACAATTTTCATAGCTACATCATAGATCGATTAATTAGAGTTCAACAGATTTTGGTTAATTGTAAGTTATTGAACAATGAATAGCTATGTATCTTGGTCGTCACACAACGATATCTACTCTGTACCAATATTGAGTGAGGGATACGTGATAGATAACATATTAAAATATTCCAGTGATACAATAAATGCTTGCAGTAGTGTACAGGCATTATAAGCTATCCGTACACGTTTCCAAGGCTTCCGTCCATTCATGCACCATTTCTCCCGCGTTTCCCCCGTACCCATTCATGGCCCGTTACTCTTGAACTGCAGGTGCGAACGCGCACGAAAGCCTCGTTCATGCTAATTTTATCGCTCGCGGATACGCCGTCGAATTACCGCTGGCGAGTCATTACCGTGGATTTTGATAATATCGTGGCTCGTCGATTATCCGCGGGTTTTGTTCGGTGCTCACAGTAAACGAGCCGCGCGGTACTTACGCCTGAACAATGGCCGATTGTTTGCTCGTGTACTTGCCGCTGGCTGTAAATCAATGAAAATTTAATCGCACGATAATTTAATCGATACGTTAATTACATCTAATTTTATTGATAACCGACCCGATACACCGCGCGGTTGGATGTAAATCTTGCGCCTCTCTGGCTCGCGCTGCTGAATAACTTCGTAATTTCGACGTTTTCGTGCGCCAACCGACCGCCGTTTTGGTTTTCGTTGTTTCCCGCTCTTTGTGGACGTATTTCTTCATTAGATTTCGGTCGGTAATTGATTTGCAAATTTCATTCGTCACGGAACATACGTTTAGTATGTCAGCTAATTGAAGCGAATCTGGTAACTATATAGTTGTGGAAAGTGATAGAATATTAATCCAACGGAAGAAATGGCGCGAGGTTAAAAATTTTCTCTCTGGTTACTTTAATAGTAAGAACGTTTAATGTTTCGTTATCTCATAGCCTATAATTATACTCTATAGTTTATGTAGTATAATTCATTTTATTTACTTTCATTCATTTTTTTAGAAAACTAAGTCTTGTATTCAGGGCATAACATTTGTTTTTTTTTATTTAAAGAGAAACCTTAATTTTGTTTCAGTTGATGAACACCCATAAAATGTAACATTCTATTGTATAATAGATACAGTATCACTTTTAAATAAAAATAAAAACGACGATAAAAATGTACTGTTGTATTAATTTCAGCGGCTTCTAGGGGATGCGTTTTCACAAAATTGAAAATGCAAAGAGAATGGGAAAACGCCCTCTGCTATTATTTTTAGCAAACGTGTACCTGCTTTAAGAAGAAAATCTTCTAAACACTTAATTCATAAAAAATTCGAAAGTTATTAAAAATGAATTATCGCAAAAGAATCATCGATAACATAAACTTCTTTCCACACTTTTCTGTTTTTTTTTGTGTGTATAATAATAAATTATTATAGATTCACATTCTGGCCATTGATACAATTGACTTTATTTAATCATATAATAATAACGTCTTCGCGGTACTCAGATCTATTCTTGTCTAGTGATTTAGATTGTTTGCGTCTTCATGTTGAGAGGGATTCTTTAAGTAAACGCGTAATAATTTACTTGTTTACTTGATTGTGCAGTTTACAGAAAATAATATAGAGAAATTTGACTTTACGTATTCTTAAATTTTTACGTTTTTTATCATAACAAAAGACGCGCTCGAAATCGCGTATTTATTTGATAATACATCTGCGATATTATATTCCTCGGGACGCCATATTTCAAAGACGTTCACATAGATACGCTTTCACGGTTCTGCAACTTGCATTTTCTCGTTTACTTCTTGTCCCTGGAAACGGAAAGAAATGGTCGGGTCTACAAGGGTGGAAGAAAAAGGATAGAGAGGACAAGAGGAAGGATTTCGAGTTGATCTCTTCTCCGTTCTTGAAGCTTCGTACGACAAAGAAGCACTTGCGCGGTAGAGACGCAGGAAAAGAAGGACAGAAAAAGGTCGGTGATAAATGTTTCAGAGGCCGACGCAATGACAAAACGTTTTGAGGTCGAGAAGTCACGATTCGGAGTAAGGACACCCCTTTGTCTTTCCTGGCGACACGTAAAAATACACGACACGTGGTCCATCGTTCACGATCGTTCCATTCGATTAATAGGTTACATATAGTTGTATAATTTTAGAATGGAAAAATTGCTGTCTTAACTTCATTTTTTTTTGCCCATTTGAGTATTATGTGATCCCATAATACTCGGTTTTTGATACGCATGTTAAGTTAGAATAAAGAAATTCCTGGTAATGATCAATTGACAAAGCTATTTTATATCCCCCGAATTTTAAGATCCTTTCACATTGTTTTGTACTAAACAGCATTCTATTCCCCTTTTATAAAATTCCTTTGGGTTTTCTTGAAAAGTATCTTCAATTCAATTTTCAACTTATACTAATAATTACTGTAATATTACTAATATTATACTAATAATAACATTTGCGTTGTTTTCTTTCCTAAACTCGAATAATAATAGCATGCCGAATATCCTCTTTCGTTACATCCACCTTAAACGTTTGTTATGAGTGTAATGTTAGATATATGTTCATCAATTTCTGATACAACATTGCCAGAAGATCCTTATCTAAGCTATACATGTATATAGTGTTTGTACCAAATGGATAAATAGCGACAGTACCAAGTTATGTTGTCATGAACTTAGCTTTCAGAAAAACCGCCTTTCTCATGCGTTACTTTAATATTTAAGGGAAAGTGATTTGAATTTACGATTGCAGAACTCTATGTTCGACATTATATTGTTAAAAGATTAGACATTTATACTGCTTCAAATTACAATTTTTTACATTTTCTGTTACATTATCATACGTATTTTATGCCAATTAACGTAATCTGCAAAATATGTAACAATAAAGTTTTATGAATCACTGTTACAAAAATCGTGTTTAAATTTTAATTTTAATTTACATGTCATTTTCTTGATTTCATAAAATTATCTTCTTTCCCGTCAGTATTTTGTCAGTGTTTTTCATTCCACAGGCATGAAAATAAGTTTTGTTGAACACAAATTATTTAATATAATAATACATCATAGATCATCACCCAAATAAACTATTATCGTGTTTTAAATAGTGCGTTTTCAAATATTTCTAGTGATTTTTCAACTAAACTTTTTAAAACACTGCAGAGAAGCGTATACCTATACTAGCATCTCTTCAATACAACTCATAAGCTAAACTTTTTTCCGTTAACAAATGTAGTAGCCACGAATTTCAGTTAATACTATATTTTGATCATTATGACCGCAACGACAGGGCCGTTTTATCCAATAGGCACAGTGAGCACTGTGCCTGGGGCCTACGAACCTACAGGGTCCTACGAAAGTCTAGAAATGAAATTTTAAATAGGAATGTACCCTAATATAACTTAATTTCTTAGTTTAATATAATATAATTTAATTGAAAAAATAATGTAAATATATTAATAATTGAATGACGTGAACAATAAATTGAAAGGGCTTACAAATACAGTTTTTATGCAAAAGTGCCTAGGGTCTACGACGATCCTAAAACGGCCTTGCGCAACCACCTATCAATCTACAGCACCACGTCCCTCCAGGTCTATTAATTCCATCCACTGCTTGTAGGCTCATCATACCTCGCAACAACGCTCGCCAGAAAGGAAGTGCACATACAGATTTACTACGAATCTTACGATACGTGACGTTCAAATGGGGCAAACCTTAAGGAAAGTATCGTTATACATACTTTCCACGAGGAGAAAAGCAAATAAACTACAAGGGGTAGCGTGGAAAAAAGGACAGAGGAAGGGTGATTCGACTCTTTTATTACTTTCTGTCTCTTGATTTGCCCCTACTTCCAGGGAGGCAAGGAGGAGCCAACGTTCGGGGTAGTCAGATGGCATCCAGACAAATTTTGAGCGAGCCAGAAGCTCATAAAAGCTCGGCCTCCTATCCGAACAACCCCTGCTGTCTAAGTCCATCCGGGCGGAGGGGGGCGGGGGTGAATGTGATCCGCCAAAGGCGTATTTCAACGACACAGGGATGGGGGTGTCCGTCGACGTGTTTTGGCCAATTCTGTGCTTTCTTTGGAAGAACGGGACTCAACCCCCGCGGACGTCGTAAAGAGCTGCAAATTGCTGTCCACGAACGAGCGGACGGAATATATAAAATTTGGCCCACCGCCATTTTCACCCTGTCCACTTTTTTTTTTCCACGGAGAAACGAAATCTCTGGCGAATGGGCACAGTTTCGTCGATATTTTTTGTCCTTCGGATTCTGTTACAGACTGTCACGGTACATTAAACTACATGGGAAGTGAAATTTGCTTGATGGAATATTCGAGGAAGTTCATCTGTTCAACTATGCTTAAAATAATATATTTGTAAATATAATTAAATTAATTTTATTTAACGATAATCCTTTGATATCGTATATCTTTTATTTAGATATCTCCCTCTAAGGGAACACGTGGACGGACAAATTTAATCTCTGTATGTTCAGTGGATGTCACAAGAGTTTGTATTTTTGCAAGTGAACGGTTAGATAAAAGATAGCGAATATGTTATTGTCAGCATGGAATATTTCTGCGTCTCGCGCAGACAGAAAAAAATTCACAACTGTCCAGTCTTCGCTCAGCCTTGCCCGAAATGCTCCGTGAGTAGGACAATAGCTTAGTCCCCATGCGATTTCCAACTTCGCCCCGTACAAATTCTTTTCGTCCGCTACGCGCTGCCTTGCCTTCCATTTTTTATTTCTCCTCCCCGCTTCTGTCTCATTCCATCTCTTCCCCTAGTTCTTTTTTATTATCCCTAGAGGCAGGGAAGTTTCAATGGACTTTACTCAATAGACTATGCTTCCTAGTTGGCTCGGAGCTAATAAACTATAAATTCACCCCCCCGTCTTCCGATACTTTTTTCATCCCATAGCCGACTCTATCGTAACTTCCTCCGCAATAAGAGCACCCGCCCCCTTCGCTGTGCCGTCAAATATTCGGGAAGATAAACACGCTTGATGTGTTTGTTGTACGTTGGAATTCGAACTTTACAGGCCCGTATAGTGTCGTATAAAACTATACAGCACTCGATTGGTCCCCATAATAATATAGTTTTATGACGAGTATTCCTCTTTCCATGGTTACTATAAGATTATCTCGGCGTGCGGAATTTTATGATACAAAAGAAATACGTATAGGTACGTGGTGACCCAGCAGAAACGGGGCACATATTAACTAATCCCTTTATTCTGAAACGCAGAAAAAGATGTTCCATATGTAGTGTAAACTGTCTCGAAAGGTAAATATAAGTGCATATAGAATATTTTTTAAAATCATCTTTCCTTCCCAACTTTCTTAGCTTTACTCATTTTGTCAAATTGAAAAGAATCATGCCGAGTCCAATTGAAATTCTAGAACAAAATTATTTCTTAGGTGTCCGCCTCCGATTGTTTTAGTTTATTATTACTTACAAGAATTACTGTATGTTGGAATAGAAACAAAAATCTTTTATTTGAATTTGTAACGTTTAAACACGACGAAACCTATTTTGGTAGATATTATCACCGAAAGGTACGATGCCGACAAATGACAACTGAATCAAGATGATGGTAGGTGCGTTTGTGAAAAACGTAGAATGACGCAATAAAGATTTTACAAAGAAACAGAAATACTTTCACTGTTATACTGTGCGCTGTGTTATAATCAACCCCACCTGGCCCTATGTTTCAGAGGACCGAAAAATAACAAATAGTACGTGGTTTTTTATTTGGGCCCGTTTACATATTTGGGGAGTGAAACCACCCCTGAAACTTCATAACAAGAGGTACGAAAGTTCCTATTGTTAGTTTAAAAAATATTATAACGCTGCGTTGAACACAACTTGATATCTTAAAATTATTTTGCGTCATAACTAGCTGTATCAATTAGTCAGTGGCGGATTTAAGAAAAAAGGCCCAGGTGGCAAACGTTCTGAGGGGCCCATTTTTGGAGGAAAATGAAGATGTAGTTTACTGAAGAACGAAAGTGTAGTAGTACGAAAAAAATGTAGTGATTGGATACCTATACGTAATCATACCTTTTTTTTGGCCATGGGGCCCTGCGGGGGCCTTTTGTGCAGGGGCCTAGGCGGCTACTGCTCATCAGCCGCCCTGTTAAATCCGCCACTGACTTTTGTGCTTCTTCTTATGAACTTTGAGTGGTGGTTTCGCCCCCTAAATATGCAAAGGGGCCAAAATAAAAAACCAAAATAACTTTGTTATTTTTCGCTCCTCTGAAATATAGGGTCAGATGGGGTTGATTGTAACAAGAGGTACAGTATAAGAGTGAAAGTATTTCTGCTCCGTTTGCAAAAATGCAAAATTGCATATTGATACATACTCAGATTCTCAAATTATTGAAAATAGATAAAAAACAATCACCTTATCGCTCAATGTTATTTCCTTCGTTACGTACTTTGCTCATCTTCACTTTACAGTGCTACCAGGAAGCAGTGTTACTTTATGGGGCTGTCTGATAATATCGTAAACAAGTGAAACATAATTTCCAATTTGACATGCACTATCCATTACCTATTAAATTTTCGCAGTACCGTGGACATGGTAGTAAAAACAGCGTGTGAAGGAGATAGACATGGAACTATTTCAAACGGTTTGTTCAATATAATCGGCAGGAGAAGGAAATAAGCTAACGGCCTTAACGGGAGTCACGCAGGAAGGCTTACGTCGCAAACAGCTTCCCCGTTTGTCGGAGCTATTAATTTAATACTGTGAAATCGCTTTGTTTTCCCTCTAAACAACTTTATGATGCTGTACGACAATGGAAACTCGGTCCTGGTTATCGAAGGAGGAAATATCGACGCAGTTTATTAAGTCTACAGAATGGAAGCAAATTATTTATCGCGATTTTTACAGGTGATTTACAGATTGGGAGCGCTACAGATTCTTTAAAAAACAATGTGTCACGAAATTGACCCGGGATATTGTAATTTATTGCAAAAATAATTTTATTGCAAAGTGTGGTACTCACTGAGAGGGTTTTTTTACAGTGTCAATGGAGCCGTGACTTCAAAATTTCACGTTTTCCTTTTTTTATAGTTGCTTTATATACACTTTGAATAGCTAGGAATGAATTCGACAATTATAACAGAAAATAATTACGAATAACTAGATATATGTATTGACATGAACTTTGGGAACAAAATGATCAACTGTATTTAATAGAAAAAGAGTACTTTTCCATTAGGACAATACATAAGGCCCGTTAGAAAAGAATTAATCATCCAATTGACTCTTCTAATATCAGTAGAGAATTATTATTTTAAAAGTATATATTATTTCAAAGGAAAATACTACATAATATTGACACGCTGAACGCTATTTGACATTTAACTTCATTTAGGCTCGGTCCGAAACTACACATTTTGTGAATATGCTCGAATTTGATCCGAATCGATTGGAACTTCGATTTTTGAGTTATCACTGCAAAACAAAAGAAACTTTTTTAAAAAGCCTCTTTAATCACCCATCTGTAGCGTTATATATAATTCATATTTTTGACTAAACAAACATATTTTTTAAAGCTTGTGATGTTAATAAAATTCATGCCAAAGTACAAGTCTCAGTTTCAATCTGTTTCTTTGTAATTAATTGAAAGAGAAATGCTTCATTTTAGACAGGAACGACTGCCTAGTACCCAAATCGTTATGTTAAACTCGCAGTGGTTGCGTATGACAAATTTACTCTACACTAAGCTGCATTAAATGCATTTTTCGCTACGGACGTTACAGAAATATTGTAAGTCATTAGTACATAACCCACAGTTCTTGAGCTCGAAATTTTCATCCCGTCACTAGAAGCAACGAATAACTTGCAACATAATTAAGGGCGTTTCCAACGGCGCTGTGGTCCCCTTTTCACGAGCACCAGTAAATCCGTTCAATTTCAAACTGACCTCGTCCCTTCGCTTCGAGGCTTGCGAAGTAATTATTCGCGCTCATCGCCTTCAAATTTCCTCGTCTCCGCCGCGGGCCATTCGTGCCCACTCTCAAAGAAGACACGAAGCGAACGTAATCTAACCGACGCAATACCGCCCTCTTTCATGCAATTATCAGTCGCCGCACGCGGAAACAAAGTGCGGAATCGTATTTCGTCGTTCAGTCAATGTGGCGCGATGTGATAAGGCGTCCCTTCAACCTACACCCCTCTATACCCTTGCGCGGCTCTACAGGGTGATTTACAAGCCTGCTGCCCAGCCTTCACAGCACTGTTGGTGTCAAGTGAAATCTGTTTTGATGTAACCACTGTAAGAATTTTGGTTTTCAATTATTTCTATTAATACGTCCCCTGTGGTATGAGATATATGTGTGTACAAGAATACGGTGATTCCTTGTACAAGAATAATCCAAAAATATAGAATCAAATTTTATGATATAACCTTTCGTTTTCGAGAATATCAAGTTTTTTAAAAATCTATTTAGGATGAGTAGGCACATTTAAGTAAAAATCGGCTATGTCTGTATATCGACTTTGTCTTATATAAAAAAAATTTATTTCTCATTTTCGAGTTACTTTTGTAGGAATAAAGAGTTACCATATGTTCGGATTACCAATCCGCCCTGATCCACCCTCGATACAGGGTGTTTCACTACAGGTGACACAGAGGCGGATCCAGGAGCCTTTCTTGAAGGAGGCGAAATGTGTAGAAGTACATAAGTACAATTTTGAATCTTCTTTTACAAGATTTAAAATTAGCTTGTAATTTATATTTAATATTTCTGTCTGATACTATAGCCTAAATGATTAAATTCCCATTAATTATTTATACATAATAAGAAAACAGAATAATTACAATACCTGTGATTAAATAATCGCTTTTAAAAAGAAAACAGAACTGTGAATCTGATTGACACACATTTGTTTCAAGAGAGGACAGGGATTCGGTCTTGAACGCGACCGGGAGGTGCATTTGTCAGTTATTCGCACGATTCGTAGTAGCATTGTTTCTAGACATTTTTAGGGAATATTCTAGCAACATTTTAAAAATTTCCATGCACTAACGAGCACGTACGCTATGCATGGAAATTGTGAATAGCTCGGGTAAATATATGTTGACAAACCATTAAGTATATATATACCTAACAAGTTTTTCAGAATGTGACATAACACTTTTATATTTTATTACGCTTGGGGGTGTGACGGGGGCGGTGATAGTCTCTATCGCCCCCTCAGAATCCGCCCCTGAGGTGGCAACCCTTTTAATGAATGATTCTACAGGCTAAAATAAGACGGAAATATAGAATACAATTTTTTATATCGCGCTTCGTCGTCGAGAAAATTGACATTGAATTTTACACTTACACTTTTAGGCGCGAAAAAATTAAGTTCTCGATACAAGTATGATAGTTTTTAAATGTTCGCTTACCATTGCGTAAATAATTTTGTGGAAAGCGATATTTCACACCCACGATGTTTGCAGTTGTTGAATAGTGTACACCCAGTATATGACACTGCAGTGTCAAGCATATTGTAGGATCCTTTCTGCCGAGGGGTAGCTACCCTTATCTTTAACAGACAGCATTCCAATCGAAGCGTGTGCTCTCCTTTGGCCCTCATAACCGAGCAAACAACTTGCTAGGACTCACACGTTGCCTGAATGGGGTTAGTGTAGCGTGTTCCTTTTATTTCATCGTGCTAATCGAAGTGATCCAATAAAGATGCATCGATTACGTGTTGATCTTTTCAACTACATTTCTATTAGGTTTATGACAGTTGAGACCAATGGATTGGGATATTTTTTAATTACTATTATTGCGATTAACTTAGCGAAGATGAATTAAGTCGTCATTTCAAAATTACACTATCTTTGGTAAACTGAATTAAAGTTTCCCAGAAATTTAATAATTATTCGAATAATAATAACAACTAAAGTAAATAGTTATTAAGAATTTAATCTTTTTTACTAACTCATGCGAGAGGAAAACGAGTAAATTTGGTTTTCGATATTTTATAATGCACAGGGGAAGTGTCGAGTCGAGAAATGGCACAGTTAACAGGTTAATCTAATAAGGGAGCAATTTCATGTTTCTAATTGCAAGGATAAGGTTTGGTAAAATATTACCAAAAATGTTCAGATATAATATTTATTGGGATGTGTCAATATGTACCTAAAATACAGAACAAACTTCCACAGCTTCAACTTCGCAAACATTATTTAAAAACGGAGAAAAACAATGATTTTTCAGCATGTTGATTGATTAAACAGTCTCTGTTCCACTTGCCCCGAATTATGTCATTTATATTTTTGCGAGCAAACAGTTCTACAATCTGTATTTGTAGCATTTTGTGTATTGAAACATCGTTTCATGTCGATTTCATAATTTGCTTTAACAGAGGGAATTGGGTGAAATGACAGTTTGTAAGCTGCAATTAAACTAAAATTCAAAATGGTTATATGTGCACCCAAAAAGGGGTTTTAAGGATTTACGTTAATCAGGTTCTATCATTAATTTAAAGACTTTAAGAAATTTAAACGTATTTCTAACTATATTGTTGCTTTAAGATAGGTATGATGCTTTTAGTACGAGCATATAATATTTTAATACCAAGTGTAATGTAAAATATGAAAATGTAACAATATTATAACAGAAATAATGTGTAGGTATACCTAATAGCAGTTATAAATAAAATTTATCGAAAATGTGCGACGTGTTTTACAATCTGGAGTATGTGAATTTATTACAATTCTGAATCTTGGTTCTGAAACTCTTTATTAGCAGTAGGTATATGTCATATTATTTACGTCACTTATGACATGACTTATTATTACTAATATATTTATTGTTAGTAAATTAATTCTCTGGCATTTTATCGTTCATCTGTAGTACTTCTCTCACTTCTTACATGTTATTATTTATACAATAGTGCATTAATTTAGACAATGGTGCCTTTTTATTAACATACTTATTTATTTGTAATAAATGTACAGCGAAAGTTAAAATATTGCATTCAAATGTAATGCATTAGTGAACAGACATCCTATAATAAATTACGCAAAGATTACATATAATAGTCTATTAAGAAACCGAAAGGACTTGATGAGTACTACAGATAATACCGTTTAATTAATATAAATGTATTATTATCTTCGGAGAAATGCCATTATATTGTAACTCACACGAGGTCCACGTAATGCTTATGATGGGAAACAGTTTCTTATGGCCCATATATCCTATTATATGTAGTTATTAACGCATTAGTTTCTCTTTTTATTAAGGGATGGAGTTTACTGACAAATTGGATCGACTAAAATGAAGATAGATTGGCGAAAAAATAACATTAATTACTGTTATTCAGCCTTTCAGTGAATGCTTGATTATTAATCGCCCATCTTTGTACAGATTAGTCGGTATAAAAGAATACTTTTCGTGAAAAATAGTAAAATAACAGTGGTGCTGTATTTTCAATTATACAAAATAGAAAACTATAAACATCCGTCTGGCCCCTATTGTTAAAAATTAAAATAAAAGTAATTCTTAACGGCCTTGCTTATTAAAAATATTTGCATTAAGTATTTTTTATTACATTTCCTCCTAACAGAATTACAACATTTAAGTATTAAATGTCCACTATCAATACCCAATAGCTACGCGCTTCCTCGATTTTAATTTAAAAATTGAAGTCGATATTATAGTGGAAAAGAGCTGTTACCATAGTTTCTCGACGAATACATAGTGTGTAATCAGGAAACAGGTGAAACGAAGCACAGTATATACAAATTCAATATTTCAAGGTGCTGTGCTGCTGCAACGTTCGCATCGACATCGCGGGCGAACAATTGCACAGTCTAGGCAAGCACACATACGCTTTCGCAAACGTAGCCTCCGTTATTTGGAAACTTTGAACATTGCCGCGTTCGCCATGACAATAGAAACGTCACTTTATTGTTTAACAGAAGATCTTTAGGAGCTCGAGAATTCTTACTAACCGGTGCAGGGGAAGCAGACAAATATTCAGCATTTTTATTCTTCGTTCGCATTCACTTTTAAAATATAAAACAATTTCTTGAAGAATGACGCGTGCCATTTTTGATCTTCCATTAATATCTTATTCACAAGAATCATGCACAAATTTCTTTATACTTTATAAATATGAAACACGATATATTTACATATAAATATATAAATGTTTTCTCTATAAATATTTTTAATTTCCATGGCGCCATTGCAGTACACATTCGTTTTTGTTTAATTAATATCTTATTGCACCCTGGATTCTATAACGCAACTATTAAATTCTCTCATATTGTTAATTAAATTCAGTTCGCACTTTATTAAACGAATAAAGTGAAACCCCAACAATAGAATTATGTGAAAATATTATTAAACGGTTTATAATTCAATAAATTTAAATTTAAATACTCTTTCCAAAAATCGTATTTTATTTTACGCGTAAAAAGAATTTGCATTTGTAGGTGCCATTCAAGCAACACTAGAAGAGCGACTCATCGCGAAATACGAAATTTGCCGTACACGTGTGCACACGAGTGTTCTGCTCGAGAATTGAAGTGAAGTGAGTTACCAAGTTAAGGGTCAACAAGTAGAAGGGTGCTAATTCTCTCGTTATATTCTCCTTTGCACCCTCTTTCCATCGGCCTCTTTCCATCCGCTCACAGCCTGCCTTGTTCTCTGTGTGGAGCGACCGATAATGGACTTTTAATGCGTTCGATTTGCTAGTCGTAGTGGTGGGATCCCCCTACGCTCTTTATTGTAAGATTTCCATATTTTCGATACCTTCTGTTCGAGTAAAATCGCGCAGACACTTGGTTTTCCTTTTTTTGTCTGTTCCATTCGTAGCGATTAATAATAGTTGTCATTTCAAAAGTATAAGTTTCTTCTGTATAGACGTTCGAGTCTTACATTCGACTCAATAACTTAATTAAACATTAAATAATAAATATTAACGCTTATTTCCATTTGAGACTACAAAGTATAGGAATATTCGAAAAACTAGCAAGCCATCGAACGCCAGTTTGCTGCCCGAAAATGATGTGTGAATGCGTTTTATTTCGCAACATGAATGATTTCGACTCTGAGCATTCCATTCACGAAATTCGCCCAATGACGTTACAGACATTCTTGTGCAATTAAATAATTTGGCGTCATATTTTCTTACGTCGTGATAAAAGATATTAAATGCTCCTTCTAGTGAACGCTTCAATAATAAGGGATGTATCCAATATTTATGTTTTCTTTTACAACGCCTGGAATGCCTTAGGCATCTATTATTTTCAATGTCCATTATGAAACTGAGAAAAGTTGGCGTCGAGCGCGGCTCAATAACGTTATATATTTCACATCGCGCGGCTGGTCACAAGTGGAAATACGGCCTAAAATTTGTAAAATTTATGAAACGTTCGATGATAAAATTTCTATCGTGGCTTTGAATTTTGTGATTTAAAAGAACTATGTTCTGGAGAATAATTTTGACTATTTTTGTGTAATGGAAGAATATTTATTATTCATATAGAAACTTATTTTGCAACTAGTATCAGGTGCTTTTAGAAGTTTCATCGTGAGTTTTTATCATGAAACCGAATATAGTAGAAATAACTTCTCGTCGTCACAAAGTGTTCCTATGAAAAAGAGCAAAGGTTTTTGAAATGATTTAATATATAATGCTAATAATAAAACACGTTTTAATTATGTTAAAAAAAAGCAAGCACATAAAACAGGGATAGACGTAATTAATGTAGGAACTTTGAATTTAAACCTAACCATAAATTTATGAATACACTGTAGTATTCTGTTTGTAATACAATAAACTATATACCTACCACAATTTTTCCCCCAAGTATATTGTAGAAAGTACCTAAAACTGAAAACTTTGTTTCACGACAATATATTTTATAAAAAAAAACGTCCTAATAATTATTCAGTCGCAGAATATAAGTATATCGGATAGAAAAACTCTAATTTTGCCAAATTGATACACTTTGTTTTAATTCTTTGAGACTCTACGCCGAGAAACTATAAAAATCGTCCAAAGCTTTCTACTTCTGCACTTTCATATTTCCCCAGACCACGTCTCGCGCGACAAATCGTCGAAATAGTAACTCGAATTCGTTAGTTGCCAGATTTTGACATGCAAAATAGAAAACCTTTCAGCAGAATGATACTTTTCTTTTCGACTAACAAGTAGGGAAGAAATATAACCTAAATATAGCAAAACTTCTCGCGGGGAAATATCTTTTTCTTTCGCATTCAGTGATTTAACTTTCAAATAACTTGCACAATTCCTCGCCAACCCAATGATTTACTATGAGGGGGTCGCCATCCGCGGCAGAAACTATTTAGCGCAGATATTCGATGAAAATTCATATTCCCATTCCTCTGGAGTGCTCGTAAAATAGACGTCGCTAGTAGATATTGACATTCATAAGTTTCCACGTGAAAAATAGTCGTTGCTCGTGGGACAATTCCGTGAGGTTGACTCATTACTAAGGGGAGGCTCGACGCAATCCTGTGGGGCTTGCCGCGTTCATTCGATATTCTATCGAGTTATGTCTCGGCAAATATCGATCGAACCGATACACGTCAGTTGTACGTACAGCACCCTCCTCCCCGTATCGAGTCGCAGTAACATCATCGTATCCTCGTCCGAACGTAACCGATTATACGGGAGTAGTTGCTCGCTTGGTTCACCGCTCGCCAAAAAATCTGTAAAACTCTTTGAATGCTCATTCTCTCGCACTGTCGCCCCCAACCGACCCGACTGGAATTTTCCCCAGATTTGCTTGCCCATCGACTACATACATCCGTTAGAACGAGAATTGACTGGGGGCCTCCAAATACCAAACGTCACTATCGGGTCAAGAAAATGCGTTGTTAAAAGGTACCTTCGCTGGAGCTGGTTTACACCTTATAAGGGGATCGAGGGTTAGATCACAGATTTTATTTAAATGCGTATAACTGGTGCACGACGTATATGTATAATACTGAAATGAATTGAAAATCCATTTAAAAATGCTGCATTTTATAGGCCCTCGATATATACGCTCGTACGCGAACACGAAACGGTTATTCAGTTGGGGTAGATACTCTAATACTTCAACTGCAGTTCATATAGTAATTCTAGGTATACCTATAAAATTTTATTGACTTTCAATTATTTCTACGATTAGTTGTTTCAAATGGTCTAGTTTTTAGATGTAGATTCACGTGCAAGGTTTGGAAAAGATGAAACATTGTGAACCAGATATTCATACAAAATTTTAATTAGTGCCCCCAATGCGTAAAACATAATTGTAAATGCTATTGGGCAACTGTATGCGAAAAGACAATCAGTGATCCAAACCGTATACATTCTATTTCTTTCGATTGCAGATAGCCAAAAAATGGGGGTAGCTAAATGAGTTTTACTCGCATTATGTTATTTATACTATGTCGATTCTACCTTGGATCATGATGATCGTTTAATTAATCTATATAAAAAAATTACTACGTAATTAAGAATGAAATCTTGAAGAATTGTTGACCACTTAAAATGTTTCTGTTACTTTTAATGTCAGGAAAACATGTTTGACGAGCAGGTTACAGGCAAATATGGTGACAAAAGTTGCCCCCCAAGGCCATTTTTTAGAGATTTTAATATGAAAAACGATTTTTTTTAATGAAACCATATGTTTTGTTTCAATGGTAATATGACCTTCAATATGACCTTAAATATTAGAAATACATATGTACATATCCTTAAGGGAAAAAGAAAAGTCAAAACAGACCAAATTATTTATTTCCTTTAATTTTAAATTCTTAAACATCAAACAAATTTCAGAGGGACATGTAAAGACACTTTTATACTTTCCACTGAATTCTACTTTCTTTTCATTATGATTTTCTATAAAAAACGAACGCATAAAACTCATTCTTACAGAATCTTACAGTTTTATTTAACTAACAATGCGATTGTAAACATAAACGAATAATCGAGATATTTTCCACATTTCCGATATCACTAAGTTTTTTGGTTGAGACAGTTAAATCT
This sequence comes from Andrena marginata, assembly GCA_963932335.1. NCBI lineage: Eukaryota > Metazoa > Arthropoda > Insecta > Hymenoptera > Andrenidae > Andrena > Andrena marginata. The sequence continues at coordinate 43,706,341 of OZ010659.1, read as the reverse complement.
GTAATATTTTATACTGTATAATTTTAAATGAAAATAATTTTTCTCATGAAATTTCAATCTTGAAATTGCAATTATTCAAAAAGTGTCTTGATAATACAATGAATAATACTTTACAAATTTCGCATAAGAATCTGTAAAATTATTAATTAAAAATCCGATTTGTTAAGGTAGAATGAAATTTCATTAGACATTACTACTGGTCCTTTTTATGGTGGATTAATTTTAACTGACTCATACTAACCATAAATAATATAAAAAAGTGTATACCTACATCTAAAAATTCATATAATAAATAAATAACATTTATGTATGCCTGATGTTTGACTAGAAAATTAAAGCCAACATAATACCTACTATCAAAATTTAAGGCAGTGACTCCCAACCGGTAGGTCGCGACGAGTTTTCTGAGGGGTGCCACGGTTTGTCGTGTTTTGTTTAATATTATTAAGTTAGAATTAAATTCTGAAATACCTATTTTTAATGTGTTTTTTTGCCTTATTCAATTTACCTTGCCTGATATGGGGGGGTCGCAAGTATTTGAATATTATAAAAGGGAGACGTAACTCAAAAAAAGGTTGGGAAAGATTGATTTAAGGGATTCAAAATTCAAGCATTAAGTAGATACAAAATTAGTCCCATTTTTATACACATTAAATTAGCTATTTTTGCGCATACAAAAGCTTAGAAATTATTTTAAAATAAAACGATACTATATTGTTTTTTTATAATCCTACATTTATTTCTACACAGTATTTCTGAGTAAACGAATGTGCAAAAGTGCCCAATTACACATTCGTAACACATTTAATAAACATTAATTATGTACTTTGTATTCTCCAAACGACAGGGTGCGGAAGTGTTCTCAAATAGAATTTTCCGTCTGTGAGTTGACAGCGTTAGATCACGTTTCCAGGGGAAAAGGCTCGAAAGTACCTTGAATGATTTAAATGGTTGCTCGCGTGTTTCAGCGTCCTCCATCGATTCCTTTCTTCCTGTTTGCTCAGCATGTCCATGCCGATTGCTTGCTCCTTTATTTATTTACTTAGGAGCAATTACCATTCGAAATTTATCGAAGGCAACATACGAATGGTTCTCCGATGACGAACATGGTACTAAAATATTTTCACATACGTATAAATGAAATAAGGAATACACGTTTAAATTCATTAAAAGCTGTGCTTTTCATTTAAACAATTTATATTCATCTTGAAATTGTATGTTAAATACCGATTCACTGCCATTCGGAACCAGATTATCTAAAATCAAAAAACAAAAAAGATTTCGTTAGTATATTAATCTAGCCTTTGATTAACGGAGGGAATTTCCGAAATTCCAAATATTAGTTTAAAACAAAATGACGGCTATTTAAAGTTGAAATCCTGATTTTTTTTATGCAATAATCACGCGAAAAATTAAGGGGTACAACCCCTTAAGTGCTTCTTACAATTTTTCCCAAATAGTTTTTGCAGTTCTATCTTATTATGGCCAGAAGGATATTTTAAAGCCTTCAATTCAATTGTTACATCTTGCTAATCAAAGAAATATAGCAGAAAATGAAAAATTTTTAAATCGATCAGAAAAGAAAAATTCTTTCATCGCATAATTTTATATATATTCTAAGGAATGAAAAATCAATAAGGATTTATTCAAAAACTAATGAGAAGGTTGTGATAAACACGCGTTTAGTGTTTGAACGTATCATTTTATTCTGCTCATATACAACAATTTACTAAATCAAGTTCACAAATTAGGTTTACAGAATTATTTACTATCAGGAGCACGTGTAGGCGCGCCTCGCGCTCTCTACCGTGGTACGAATTCGTTTGCCGCGGAATTTAAACGCATCTCACAACGTGTAAATACAAAAATGTTATTGTTATCATAGCTCATCTACTTGCTATGTTGCGTTCTTTATCCTACATTAGAATAATTGATACGCAATCCGTCATTCATGCGCCCACACATCAATAGTAGAAAATGATCAACAGTGTCAGTTACGCTCTCGCCATTCTAAATTTGGATATTTTTATATTTTCCGCACCATCAATTTATCTGCAAATGTCTTCAATATCTTTGTAATAATTTGAATGCAGCGTTCGGTTACCGTTTCTAAATTCGCAGCCGCAGTGTTGGCAATACATTTGAGTACTTAACGTTTTGTTGATTTGTCTTATAATATTAGTTACACCTTTAATGGTTTTAGAACGATATTTCTGAGCCCAGTGTACTATTTTCTCGATAAATAAAAACATCATTTCACCAACGACCATTCTATGTCTGTAAAACACCAGTTCTCGTCCGATCACTGAAGTTAAGCGACATTGGGCGCGGTTAGTACTTGGATGGGTGACCGCTTGGGAATACCGCGTGTTGTTGGTATTTTTTTTTCTTACCGACTCTATTTATACTCTTTATAGTTATGAAAATAGAGGTTTTTACGTTCTAGATCTGCCCCATCTGTCTTCCAAAGAGCTCGCATCTCCCATTTCCGAAAGAGCTCGCCGCTGCCCCCACTATTCTTTTTGTAGTTACCGCGGCAAGTGAGAGGGACTGATCGTAAGAATGAATGAAAGGGCACTGCAATATCTGACTTGTCGCTGTCGCGGGACCTCAATTCTCAAGTGAGAATGCGTGAAAATCATGGGTGAGAACTTCTGAAGTGACGTGCTGAAAAAGGCATTCCCTAGATAAATTATGATCCGAAGAAAACGTAGTCGAAATATTACAGCTAGATGATCTATAGTCACGATTATGTATATTCTTGCATCTGCAACATGTTATCATAACTTTCCCATCACTCCTAAGACAAATATCATTAGCTTCTGATTCCTCAGACCACACAGAATCACGCTGCAAGAGAATTTTTCTTTTTCGATTACTTCAAAAATTTGTTATTTTCCACTATCCTCTTTTCTCAACTGGAAATCAATCGAATTCCATAATCCACTCCATTCATTAGAATCCAACAGATGATGGTGTCATTTGTTCGCCAGTAACAAACGAATTCGAACTTTTCCACTTAAAAAAGGAAACCTCAACTTTAGAAGCGATTCCGTTACGGCACTTCTAAAAGTGCAACCGTACGGGACAGATACGAAGCAACCGACGACGAGTCGCCTCGATCGATGTTCAATAATTATTAATTATCAGAGTTAATGATCTGGCTGATTGGAGGGAGCTGTCTCGAGGACCTCGTTAGTCTTACGCTGGCTGTCCCTACGATATAGATATTTGTTCATTCGTCCTGCCCGCCGCGGCAGTTTTACCGACGACTGTCCTTGTGATCGTTAATTAAATAAATTCACCGCTAATTGTATTCGGGCTTTTCATTACCGACGTGTTGGATCGTTACTGTTCCCTGCGGAGCCGTGAGACGGCCTCTGTCTCTCGGGCTTTCTACCGCGCGACTCTCACTTCCGGTGCGTCTTTCTCCACTGACATTGCAAATTCACACACCCGTGCGTCCTCGCTGTTTCGAAACGGCGGTTAATTAATTGCACTCGACGCTAATATTTTCAGCCGAGGTCGCATCCTACTTTCAACGATTACCTCCTCCACCCTCGAGAATTTTGTTTTTACACGCGAAAAATATTTGTCCAAATGTTACTTTTCAGCAGGCATCGAGTAATTACTCAGGTCTTATGAAACACGAGTTGCAACCGTTGCTCGTTTATGGTGTTGCTACCTGTAGCTCGACTGTTAATTGAACAAGATCAGCTATGTAGTTGTCGATGCGTCTCGCGAGCTTCTCATTACCGAGTACCGAGCGCTTGTGAGTCGTAAAATGCCGTCAACGAGGTTTGCTGCTACTTCAACTATGTAAATAATTACCTTTATGTTTCGGCGCTTTGTCACTTGATATTGTAATTTACTGAATCCCCGATTGTATGGTAACACCGCTCAGTGGCGCACTTAGGACACTTTAATCTCGGGGGCAGCCGAGTTGAACGGGTAAAACTGTTTTTATTACAAATTCAATAAAATTCATTAGGTGATTATAAAAATTTGATTAAAGAACAAAGTCCAGTTTTATTTTCGTTTTATAAATCCCCTTCTTTGGGGGTGCCGGATCCCTTGTCCCCCCTCCTGGGTGAGCCATTGACACCGCCGTTAAGTGAACCGATATATAGGTATGCGTACCACCTACTACTAATTTATTTTTCTGTTCAAGGTCTAATTGTAAGTGTAATTGAATTTTAAGTTAAATTTAATTTCAAATTGTTATTCGTTAATGCTGTGTTGTTAGTGGAATTATTCGAGAAATGAAATTCACTCTTGCATGTACAGGGCCGTTCAGGACCGTCTTAACAAATTTGAGCGCCCTGGAAAGATTTGGCGCTCTAACCTTTCGCGTAACAACTCTATACACCGTAGGGCGTAGAGACTACAGTTCCTTCCTAATCGGTGCCAGGACATAAATAGTATGGACTTAATAACGGTTGTCGTGTCCATTTAGCCCACTGGGTAAGGAGGCCCTGGGATCGTTCTAATAAGTGGGCCACGCTATAGCTCCGTTTTAAAAATAACCGAAAATACAAAAAAATCGTTGAGGAAAATTTTATCTGGTTTCATGACCCATCCCTTCCTATAACCTTTTTTTCACAAGTATATCGGTGGGCTTGTAAAATCAATCGTGGTATAAGAAAGCGAAGCTCATTAAAAAATGCAAAATAATCCTTGATGATGTTTTTGTATACTTACTTAGGACAGAGCTAGATATAGATTGATCTAGCCACTAGAATCTCCCTATTATTATCATCTTCATTCCACGCCTAAGGCGTTAAAATTCCATGATTTTATAACCTATAAGCAATCAAGGCCTCGTTTATATTGTTCTTCCACGTTGAATCTACACGTAAAGTGGATCCTGCCAATATAAATGCACTCTTTGACTACTGTCTGCCGGCTACCGCACGATTTAGATAGGATGAAGCCGTAAGACCGGCAGAGACGGAGCTGCTCAGAGAGGCAGTGGCCGACAAAGAATATTTGCCATGATAGCACGTCAAAAGGGTACGAGTGGAGGACGCGATAACTCAAGTCGGTGTCCTAAAAGCTGCAACGGTATCAGGATGAAATAAGAGGGACGATGAAGAAATGTAAATGTAAATATTAATACAGAGAGTCCTATACTGTATGGCGACTAAGAGCCATGGGGAAACTTCCTGCGGGGATCTTTCATCCCTTGCCTCTTTCGCCCGTTCAAATATTTAATGGATTTGGCCACATCATCCCACTCACCCTTATACGTATATATATATATATTAACGTGGCTTCACTGTGTGGGTACGATGATTTCACGCAGCCCAATTCATATGGTTACGCGAGTATGCGGCATACAGACAGTTACAGGTGTTCCTATGAACAATCGTTTTATCGTGAAAGGCCCACTCGATTGAACTCTGGGGGATATTGATAGAAGCTCTCACTTTGTTAATCGACAACTTATGCGTTTAATGCTATGCATTTGCAGACTGGTGAGATAGAAGTTGTGAACTCGTATGTGGGATATTAAAGCACTTGATGAACGTTGTATTGTAAAGTAATTAAATTGCAGATTTGTTGCAATATTGATTTGTTGACTTCAAAAAAATAAGAATGCACTAAAAAGTATAAAATAATTAGTTTTCCTTATTTAATCTATGACTATCGATATTTTAAGTCAGCGCCAGATTTACACAGTGCAAATAATTAGACGACGACATAGAAAAATTGAGGGTAGTAGATTAAACAAGGATAAAAATTACTGTATCGATTCGTGAAGTTGGTTTTAATTATTTTTAAATTTTTTATTTTCTACTTTTTAGTTATTTAATTCCATTTCCAAACAATGTTGTATGCGGCAATGGACACGATAAAGTTCACGTAAATTTCAAACCGGACAAGGATACAGAACCCGACGAAAAGAAACAGATTGACCATTAATTAGTTGGCGATCAGCTCTCATCAACCCTCGGATGTATTCCACGAGATTTCACGGAGTTAATTAATTCCTCCCGTATAATTAAAGTTCCGTTTCGCTGCACACACACGCTCGGTTCAATTCGGGTAAATAAAAAGACACTGGGATTCAGAAGGAATTTACTGATCGCTGTTGCTGAATCTCAAATATGAAATACGTTAGAAAATGAACTTAGTAGGTATCTATAAAACTATTTCTTAATATTTGATGCGTTGTAAGTACAATCGATTACATGAATTGTATACATATGAATAGTGATGACACGAGAATATATTTCAAAGACTATGAATGTGAATTCATTGCACTTTTGATGTAAATTTTCTGACCTGATTAATTCACATACGTTAACGTTTACATAGTACATACTGTAATACGAGCAACCACCGAAACGCCTTCGACGATGCAAAACGTTGTGGGATCGAAGACGATGAACATGGGGCCCTCACTTCGATCCTAACAGTGTATAAAACCTATGCGTGAACCGCAAGAGCTGTTTCTCGTTGCCGAACCGATTAAGCGATCAGTATGTGATCACAAAGACAGAATCAGTTCAAGCTTAAATAAACTTGTTTAAACCTACGGTGAATTCCAACTCTTTAACCGGGCATGAGTAAATTCCCTTCGACCTTCGAGAATCTCAAGTCACGGTTAACTTGCAACGATAGATTTAAATTTGTATAGTTGTACCCCAAATTTTCTTACATTTTATTTTATTCCCTTATAATTGTGTGCATTTTTGCTTTGTACATACATTTCTTGACATACGTTTCAAGAATGCTCTCTCTAAATTTTATGAAGAAATTCGTAAAATTGACGGAGATATAATATTTTCCGTGTAGTCGTGTTAAGCGGGCGACCGAACCAAGCGGCACTTTGAACCCGTTTTTTTCAGAATCACATTTTCCAAACGTGTTGACAGTATACGTATCGTCAATATTACGTGACGTTCAGATTTTTTTAATTAACGGCCTCTTTCTACATTTTATCAACATTTTTCCTCAAAGAATTATTTTTTTTTCAATTGTCCGCCATTCTGTTATTTTTTGCGATTTTACCTTTGCTTTTACGCCACGTAAGAGACGCAGGCTTCTAATTTCTAAATATTTATGTGTATTTGAATTTAGATTAAACATATGGCTAACGCAACAGAAACGATTTTGCCGCAGCGCACATTTTGGCGAAGAGTATACCGGAAACGAATTCGTGAATTTGATTGAAAAAAGAAATTGTACCCCTCAATATGTACATACTAGCTATACTAAGCAATACATTGATTTACATGCGTTGTTTGGTTGCAAATAAAAATCCCGAAAACACCCTTACTTTTCAGACCGTTACAGTGCTTTCCCCCATTAAAGGATAAATTTTGCGTTCGTATCACGGTAGGATTAACAGAAAAGGGGAAAACGGGAAGAAGATACTGAGGCGCGTTTCGCCGGATTTTGACGGAATTAATTAACCCCGTGGTATAATTAAAGTCCCGTTTCGTCGACGCAGAACGCCGCTACTCCATAAAAGTTAAACCGACAAAGATCAAATCGTGAATTCTATTTAGTTGCAAACTGTGCGCAGTGCATTTGTGCAGACGTATAATGACAGAGCGAGAAAACACGAATGAATGGAGAATAGAAAAAGTGGCCGGTAGGGTTGGAAAGACAAGGGGAAGAGGATTTACCGGCTGGAGAGAGAAAAAACTTTAATTAAATTCTACCGATTCCCAGACTACTGCGCGTTTTAGATCGATACATCGATACAGGATGAAAGTTTCGATGGAGGTGCTTCGATGGATTATTCGAAAACGATCTTTATCATTTTGTGGCGTCTCTCGTTTAGAAAATTCTGTACTCAAACCAAATGGTTGTATTATGTCAGTTTTGTTTCATCGATATTAAAGTTCCAGAGTCAAGTATTCATTGGCATTTATTCTTCCATATGTAATTTAATTTTTCGAATTTAATGTAGGTATACGATTTTACAATATTTTGTGTTTTCCTTAGGTTTTACAAAGCAATGGACACTAGCTTTCATTTTCAATGGTACATGAGTTGAATAGAAAATAATAGTCTATAGTTAGAAATAGCATCTAGGTACTATTACTAATTTAGTATATGTATCTACATATATGTAAGTATGTTTAGCAACTCAATATAAATCCATACATTTGCAGGATTAGCGTTTCACGAATTGTAGGTAGGTATAGGTATATTGTTACGTTCAGAAACTGTCTGTTGACACTTTGACGCTGTCGGGTGTCTGGAATGTCCGGGATCCGGCGGGGGTCATTGTTTCCCGCAGTGGTGTGGTGCAGCCGAGGTTTTCCACGAAAAACCGATATTCAATTGAAGGCATTCATGCTCCCTCCCTTGTCTAACAATAAGTCCAATTTCAAAGTATAAAAGGTGCCACGGATGCATACTCACGGGCTCACTTATTGTTCAATATATTTAGAAGACAGAGGCTTAGCAAGCTCGGGTTCCATTCGAAGTTAACCATACAGTACATAGAGTTGCTGTTAGGCGCTATTCAGGGTGTTCGGCTACACGTGGCAATAAATTTATGGGGTGATTCTAGATACCATACTGACACGAAAACGAAAAATAACGATATTGCGGTTGAGGCTTCGTTTGTTTGTTATAAGCGTTTAACGATATGCCTAAAAGCAGGCAATCCGCGTGCAACGTTGCACGCGGGGCAGGTCAGGCGCAGGGTCGACCAGTGGTCGTCAAAGGCAGTGTCACATGGGGTCACTCACCACAGAGAAACTACGATGAAATTTATAGACAATCGGCCACACAATTTCGCCACACTTAATCCAAAATTAAAGAGTACTTACTCGCTAAAATCCATTGTTTCCATTATATCATGGATACTTACCGATTTCAATGCCCTTGGAATATGTTGTCGGGGCCATGATTCTGAACGACTTTTTCTATATCTACATGTTGCATTAACAACTGTGATCGGTAGTTGGTAGGGGTTAGATTGGTTTAGCAGCCAACTTTTGAGAGATTTAGGATAAAGAGATGTGTAGATTATCCGAAAGTTGGCGGCCCACCGTGAGGCGAGGGGAGTATTCACGCTAAATCATCAAATCCCTATCAACTACCGATCACAGATTTTTGTGAATAAGTATCTCGAAGAACTAAAGCCGAGCGACGGATATATGTATAGGGAAAAGTTGTTCAGAATGTTAACCTTGACAATATAGTTCAAGGTTATCGAAATCGGCGCGGCATACCTTTTTGGAAGTAATTACCGCAAATACTTTTATAGTGAATTTGAGTAATTGAAAAAATGATTACATTCAGAATATGGTATAAAATTATTATGCAAACGTGTCATTCAGGCGCATTATCAGTTAATAATGTTAGTTAAAGTGCTTGAGTGACACGGTTGCATAATAATTTTGTAGGATATTCTCATTTTTTCAATTACTGTGGCTTCTATACTTTTGCATACGTCTGTTCGTAGGTATTATTTTCATGCTAGGAAACTTGCACTGTACTGTGCAATGCAGAATTGTACATACAGGATCCTGAGGTAGAACAATACTTAAGGGGGGATGAAAGATATGATAAGGCGTGAATAAACGTGTAAAAAATTCTGTAGCTACAATTTTGTGACTTTGTTTATATCTCCATATCAATCTTCTCAATAGTACTATCACCTCGTACCTGTTCCATTCCTTTCGGTAGAGTATCTCTATTTACTGCTTCTGTTAGCGTGATGGGGCATTACGGTGTCAGGGGAATTTACTGTCATAGGAAATTTGTGGTCCACGAGCGAACGTTGGATATCTCTACCCCTAGAACCGTATACACCACCGTTAGAAACATTTTGTAACCCCAAAATAAGTAGTTTTGGATCAATACTTATTTAGACCACTTATTTTGTTGCGTACTATACATGTCAAATGATTTCTGTGTGCAAAATTACATTAAAATAAAAATATTACGTTTATAAAAGAATTGCTTATCCTTCTATCATCTATAATAAATAAGTAAACGTAATAATACAAAACAATGGAATGAATATTTTAATAATTTGAAAAGATATATAGGTATCAACAAACGTGGAAGTACTGTGACCAAATAATGTAGTGATTAACTGTAGGTACTTGCAGTATTAGATATATTATATATACATTACATACGTTTTAGATTAGATTATAGCCTTTTTTTATTTTGGAAACATCGTAAATAATTCCTGTATGACACCGGGTAACGGGTCAGCTAGTTCTAAATATTTCTAAAATATATGTTCCTATATCTTTTCTTAACATTTTCAAGATCTGTACTACTTTTAAACGTGACTGTTATAGGGCAGAAGAAGTAAAGAATTTTTTGTAATTAATTTCATCAATTATGATGAACACTCATTAAATATGTAAATTTTGAATTTCCTGTTAAGTAGGTATAATAGCCATTTGGAGTTTGTTAATATACTCCAATTTTAACATTTAAATAATATCATTAAAACCCGTTTGTTTCGGAAAACTATTAGTTCTTGCAAGCTGTATGCTGGAATTTGACGTGGGACAATTTTTAATTCCAATACGGAGGGTGTCGAATTCTGAGCAGGGTAACCCCTAAATTTTATGGCAAAGTTTGTTCGACAGTGGAATCTTATGGTCCAGAGGGGATTTAAATATTTCTGATGTTATTGGATCCTGAATATCAACCTCGACGTGACGTTGAATGATGGTAAATCCGTACCATCATAGCGGGTTCCTGTTCTGAATACGCTTATGTAAGACAAACACTCCGACTGGGTCTTACAAATCCTGCTATAAGTTAAACGCCTTTATGACAGACTATTTTGTAGTCACTGTGAATTAAATCGAAGAGTCTTTTAAATTTTATAAATTTTAAAATGTTAGGAAATGGCGCATTTGCCAAGGAGAAACTAATAAGTGGATGGATATGTAAAATAATTGTGTAATACATAATGCAATAATAAATTGTTTAATTTTCAACAATATCCATACAAACATATATGTTGTAGAAAACTAACAGCATAATCTGTCAACATTCAATGGGGTCATAGAATTTGTCTTTTGTAAGCAAATGGTCTTCTATTAAGACGTCATTCTACTTTGATCGGCCGAAAAATGAAGCTGTTTTTAAACATGTTTCTCTTAATGAATACAACATATAATGAAATAAATTATTTTGGAATTTATTAAGCAACTCTTATATTATACAAAAAAATTAAAGATTTTTTTTAATTTGTATCAAATGTTTTTTTATAGCGTCAATGTGATACCTACAAAAAAGTGGTATGTTCGTGGCGCAGATGATTAGACTACCTTTTTCACGATGTCACTCGGCTTCTTCAGGAAAATTTGGGGTCTCATGCTGCGGAATCCGTAGTAGGGGCCCCAAAGTTTTTTCCCCCACCGCAACAGCTCCCCACCATTTACCGATTAGAAGTGGCCACGAATCTTCCAAACGGCCTGGGTCTCGGGGATCAAGTGTGGTGTCTGAGGGTTAAAGAAACATAATTTTCTATCAACTAAACGAAAACAAAAATATCAGGTTTATTCAATCAGAACGTAAGAAACCAAAATCTATTTCCCTTGCACCATCATTCTCTGAAATGAATAGTTCAGCCATTATTTTAAGTAGCTCTCATCTCTAAATGCTCCGTACGACGTGATTCACTGTCAATAACGTACCGGAACAATCGTAATCACGCGCACGTTACCAGAAAAAGAGAAGCAATTTCTAAAGTTATTCGCGTGTCACCGCCTCTTTCACATCCCCACGCTCCCGCCTCCCCGCGCAAAGGGAAAGGACAGGAATGAAAGCGCGGAACTTCGTGTGGTGATTTCACGTTTCCCGATATTTTGACGATTCTCACGGCGCGCCACGGTTCGCCAGCTATCCGAAGGTGTGACTTACACCTACCGCGATTCGCAGCGCGTACGCATACCGTGTTTTATACAGTGATTTGTCAGCCGTTTGCGTATTTGGCGTCGCACCCCAAACGGGCGCAGGCGCGACGTCGCGTCGCGCCTCGAAAACGCGAGTGCCAGCCGTCAGTCGCGTTCCGACGCCTACAACGCCGGGGTCGTCTCCCATGGTTTCTTGGCACGTCCCGCTCCGGGCCTTGTCACTCGCGTTGCCATGTGACCGTCGCTCCTCTTCAAACTCACGAGACCATGGATGATCGGTAACCGATGACCTCGTGCCACGCTACACGGCCCATTCTCTGACGTAATACCTGGTTTCGCGTTGCGTTCAAACTCGTCAGAGGTACGACGTTCGAAATCGAGGGGGTAGTTAGCGATAGAAACGGCACGGAGAGGGAGGAGGGTCGAGTGACGGAGGTTTGACAGGACTTGGAGATTCGATCGTGATTCGATGACTCGTCACGTGGTCATGTAGCAACGAACGATGGACCCGCGCGTAAGAAGGAACCAGGTGAAGTTGGCTGGTGCGTGTACAGCTGGCTGCTGGATTTCTTCGTGACTTCTGGCGTGGTCACGTGGTAGGGAAACGGAGGCGTGTGGTGTACGATTTACGCGCGTGATTACAACGGTGCGTGATGTTATTATGTGAGACAATGCGGTGGGGTGATTGGTCCTGTAATCTGTTGGGACGCAAGTTCTTCGTCCTTTTGGTTCTGGTCGGCTGCGGCGATGGATACTTGAACATCTTCATCAGCCAGTCCCAGGTCATGAAGTTGTTGGGTAAGTTGATAGATGCATCTATTTCTGAGCTGTGAATGATATATTCTTTGAGAACGATCAGTTTAGAATATTTCATTACTCGCGTTCTAAAAAGATGAGCAAGTTGACTGGATAAATGTTAGTGAAATAGGACGTGATTAAAAATTAATACAATGAAAGGGATTGTAAAGTAAAGATTCGCAGAACACGTGAAAAGATTAATAAGATTAAGGCACTTACATCGTGGCTTATTGTTACTGTGTCCTTTAAAGGTTAATGATAGGGTGTATAAACATCTAGGATAGGGAGGAAAGACATTTATGCTTAATGTCCAATGACTTTTCAGTTTTCTAATAGACTCTTATGTAATTTGAAGATTTCTAACAAAGTTTACGGGGGTAATTCTAATTGTAAATTTTTTACATTGACGGCAATGGTAATCAAATAAAGTGTCATTGTAACAGTGGCGCTTCTGCAGAGTTTGCTTAATCCGATCCATTTAATCACTCTTTGTTTTGAAATTAATTATTAAACACTGTTGCCTCTAAATTGATTCAAACATAAAATCGCTTCGAATAAAACGAAGATGTTCAAAGAAATTGAACAATTTTCATACCTTAACATTCTGAGGAGTCAAGATACGGTAGAACTAGCAACTTCGGTAATTTAATTTCTGTATTTGTTGGGTAATGGTACCTACTTAATTTATACTATTTGCAGGAAGTAGAGTCATATTTATGAAAGAATGGCAAACTATGTTAGTATATATAATGCAAACATTTCTTTTCGATTTTCCAAACGGTGGTGTAGGTAATAATTACAAAGATAAGTCCTTTGTTGAAAAACTTCTTAAATTAGAAAGTTGAACTTATAGTCACAAAAAGGAAAAGAGAAACAGTTTCAGTGAAATCACAGTGGTTGACTATTTCCAACAAAGCTCACTTTTGTGGGAAACTTGTGTCTCCCTTAATTTCCTGTTTTCCTCGTCGAACTTACAAATACACAAAGCGCTGATGACGCTTCAAAAAAAAAAAGCACTCGTTGCTATGGCTCGTCATGGGTAGAGGAGACCGGGGCTAGTTGATACGTTATTCTGTTTTAAAGTGTTTTCATTTTTTATTTGAATTAATTACTTAATAACAAATATGCCAAAATATACTTTGTTAATTAATTGTTATTTGGACGAAGGCAAAATGTATCAATTTACCCCACTACGGGGCTAGTTGACACGTTATTCTGTTTTCAAGTTTTATTTGAATTAATTACTTAATAACAAATATGTCAAAATATTCTTTGGTCCTTCCTCTTTAATATATAGTAAGCGAAATTTGAGGAAATACATACAAAATGAATGAAAAAATGTTATTTGGACAATTAATTTAGATGTATCAAATCTATTTGCACTTTCTCTATATAAACGAAAACAGTTAAAAAACGATTGTTAACGTCAAGGTACACAGACGTATGCTGGATCGTAGTAAAGAATTGAACAAAAAACTTTACAAATCTTGCTCAAATGAAGCTACATATATACGGTGTTGAGATAACACGCTGTATCAACTAGCCCAGGTCTCCCCTACATACCAATTCAGACACGTTGAAGGTTGAACCATTGTTAATCCTCAAAGGTTACACTGGGTTACATTAACCCAGTCCATCAGGAAAACACCTGCCATTTCGGAACAGTAAAGTGTGTGGTGTTCGGGTTTTTGGAGGAAAAAAGTTTGATACCTCTTCTACAAATCCCCTCGCAGCATCGCTCGTATGCCTGAAGCAGCCGAGTAAAATCATTGCAAAGGCAGTCTGTAGATTGCGTTCACCCAGTATGACTGTACCGTTAGGAAATCCATTAAAAATGAAAGTCGACTTAGTAGTGAACATCTGTTTTTCTTCGACAATTAATTATATGTATAGTATTTTTGAGTTACCAAAAGTGAAATACATGCTTTTTGAAAAATGGAAACATAGATATAAATAAATAATTGCATGCATTTCGGAAATTTTACTACCTTTGTGGAATAAATTATTATTTCAACCATTTCATCGTATTATTTTACATTTTGTATCCGATTTTCATTAAACTCTCTGAAGCCGCTATTTTTGATCCGCCATTTTAGGTTTTCAAAGCCATCTATGAAATTACTTCTGATACTGTATACTCAATGCCAGTAGCAGTTAATGTCCCTATTTCAACGAAAATGACGATTTTTAGATTACTCAACTTCACCTCGGCAAATAATTATATTTTTTTGAACCAACCAGAATAACGTATTTTTTCCCTCAATGCATGACTCGAAACCTTTCGATTGCTGTGTAATTAAACCTCCGTATCTTTTTCTGAAAAAACTGTGATTAAAAGAAAAAAAAAATTTTTTTCAGAATTTTTTCAGAATATCTCGAGCACCAAACGATTTATGACGAAATCACCTATATACATTCTTATTCTTTTTCCTTATTGTCTTAAGAATCGATCAAAAGAAAAAAAATTAAAAATGGTGTAGCACATCCAGAGATATAGGCAAAAGAACGCTCTGGGTTACGCTAACCCATGTGTGCCTGTAGCCGGAGGAAATAATAGTGTGACCATTTGAGGGTTAAAGTCAAAAGATATATATAAATTCTAAAGAATAGAACAACTAACGTGTTGACTGAGACCTGGCCTTTTCACTGTCAAAGTGACGTTCCACTATCGCCTAAAAAAATTGTGAGTTTAATTATACCCCAATGAATTTTATCCTATTCAAGCTTAGGGACATGTCTATCGTGAAAAACAAAATTCGCATTAGCGTATCCTGAACTTTTAATTAGGAACGTGATATAATTGTGCGTGACTGGATGGTAACGAGTCCCAGCTGCGTATAATTGCCAAATTAACAACGTCCATGGCGAACGAGGTCGAATTTAACAATGCGCACCTGTGCGAATCACATCGAGCCTCTATTTTCTCGTGGTCCTTGATATAATATTGATTAGTGTTGCGAAAAAATCAAGCGGACCTTTTGATTAGACGGGATGCGTTACAAATGGTGATACGATCGGCGGATATATTATTCTGGAATAATAATTGTCAGAATATGGGATGTGTTTACATCGTAATGGTATTCATGACTTTTTCATTACTTATGGTAATGGAACAGACAAAAGTTACGTATAAAAATAATTAGCTTTTAATTGCCAATAAATTACAATAATTACAATATCTACAGTATTTTTTTATTATAAAACGAGGCTATCTTGAGTTTCTTTAATGGAACCATATTATTTATTTCATTTTGTATCGCAGAGTGCTTTATTTAAAATAAATAAGTATATCACGTTAAACACGTTAAAAATGAAATGTATTTATTAAAAATGTTTTATGCTAAATATCTAATTTAAATCTCAAGTCATTTTAATTATATTTTAATTATATTCTTATACATTGTTGAACACGCCTTGGTGTCAGCTGTAATATGAGAAATACATATAAAAATTTTATTGGTACACTGTTAACAGCTTCATTAATAGCATTAACAACCAAATTTCTTTGTATCTAACTAAATTTTTATGATTTCGCTACTGCAGTTTTTGTTCATAACAGAAATATTTAATGGTGCAAGCTTTCATATGTATGGGCGCCCGAAGACTTTTCCAGGGGGGGGGGGGAGGAAACTTTGGGATGATGGTAAAGAAAAATATACCCCTCTTGCTTTTTTAATCCATTTTATAGTGCCAATTTAATTAAAAATTTAAAATCGAAATTTAAAACGATTCGTGAATTGTGATGTGACGCCTGCAAATCATACATTCTGATAGCTTATTTAAAAAAATTATTTTAATATAGTGTGATTATAATGATTAAGTACAAATACTGAAGGGTAATTACGAAAGGATTGCAGAATACTTAATCAGCCGTATGTTTTGAAGTACAGCTGTCATTGTCGATCTTTTACAAATTTACAAACTATTCATAGATTTTTAAAAATGTTGGCAATTACAATTTGGAAGTAGAACAGACACCTTTTGGTGTTACAGTCTTCTCGGTGATAAATATAAAATAACATTGAAATGATAGATCGAAATCTTGAAATCACGTATACGTGACAAGGGCAGGAAACGCGAAAAGCGTTGATATCCATTAAAAACAGTTAATTCTATAAAATTGATTTCACGAATGAATTATGTATTTCTCCCCCTCGTAGATCAGTTTTGTTAGAAATTTAAACTTCAATTAAAATTGGGTGACACGTCCCTGGGTCATTTCGCGAAAAATCGATCACATTTTTCCTTTGATGTCAGGCATTTCGATGAAATTGAAATGCGATATAGCCTACATGTAATTAGAGGCGGTTTAACTCATCATTTTGCGAGTTTCAAAATCCTTTGAAAATTATGGGCTGTCAAAGTTTGCAATTGTCGCCAATTTTCAGAAAAACAAGCTCTATTATTTTCAGCGAACGGTACTCGTTCTTCTATTTCAATTCAGAAGGATTGATATCCCTAAATACATTAATTTGTTAGACGGAAAAGTTATTTTTACAACATGAAAATTACAAACAAATTCTTTCTTGTGCAAATTTTGCCGCTATTTAACACAAACTAATTATAAAACCGCTTGAACGAACAACTCAATTCTAACACCCCGTATTTCTATGAAGGTATGTCTCCTTCGAACTACCCTATGGCCACTAGCATTAGCGTCGCTAAAAAAACATTGTTCTATCAAGGGGATGGAGAAAAAATTTAGCATATAGTTAGTCCATCTCATATAAGTACAGGGAGGCGTTAAAAGCAGAGGGCACACTGTATATGTATAGCTCTATAGATACGTATACTTAAACAAGCCAGTTGAACTAACTGTATGTAGGAATAATGTGAAATAAATAAAAATGTATACTTATATCTGAAATTACTACGTGTTTAATAGTTGATTTTAAATATAATATCTGGATATATACATTGAAGGTTTATAAATGGCGAAACTTTGACACAGAAGGGAACCTTCAGGCTTTGTAATTTCAGAAAATTTTGATACTTAAGTTGTGTACGTGAAGGTCTTCACTCGCACATTAATTTCCCAAAGCAGTAGTGCTTTTCAGACAAATTCAAGAAAATTGACTTTGAAAAATTCTAAATTCTCTTATATACAGGGTGTTTTTCTGCCTATAGTCAATACTCAAGAGGGTGATTATACGGGCAAAAATGAGACGAAAATCAAGATTGACGTGATTGCGGTAAAGGCTTCGCTTTCGAGAAAATTGACTTTGAATTTTACCTAAATACGCGTGTAGTGTAAACGCGTGCCCCTCAAGCGCCTTATAATCACCCCCTAGAGCATTGACCATAGGTAGAGGAACACCCTGTATATAAGTGGAACTCAGAATTTTTCAAAGTTAATTTTCTCGAATTTGTCCGAAAAGCGCGTCTTACAGCTTTGGGAAATTAATGACACTAAATATCAAAATTTTCTGAAATTGCCAAACCTGAAGGTCCCCTTGTCAGATTCTCTCGCAGTCATGCTGTGTATTAACTGTATACATGCGAAATTTGAAGCAAATCGGTTCATGCACCTCCCCTGTATTGTAAGAACTTGTACGAGGCGCCCGTTTTCGATTGTCAACAGCTTATGCATGTATACTTACTTTCAATTCCATCCGACATCACTTCACAGTTCTATGATTCATACGCCTCTAACCGTCTGTGCATGGTGAGTGTATGTGCACAGCTTGGGCGCTTCAGTTTTCTGCTAGTGCAAAAAGTGGAATAGCTGTATTTACGAGCGAACGGTCGCTCGTGACTCTTGGAAAATCGAGCCAATCCCAGCGGCGCATCGCTCAGAAATGGCTCCATCGCTTGTTTCTGGTGTCAATGGTCTTACGGTCGGATATCTACGCGCTTTTCCATGGTTTCGCGCTATTATATAGCGACATGCCCCTATCCGACACGTACAGCCAAGGAGGGGGAGGGGTGGAAGGGGATACAAATTGAAAAAAGTCCCACGAATTTTTGTCGGATTAATACCAGGCTGGACCCTCTTCAACTTCGTTGCTGGAATTGCTGGACAGTATGTAATAGAGAGATAGATAGATTTTGATGTTAAAAGTTTAGTTGGATTTCCTTTGCCTTTTAGGGCTGAGTATAGATTTAGTATTATCTTTTGAATGAAGTATTTGGCCATTCCATAAATACTCAGATTCTTTCGGTACGTATGTTAGATGGACATTAACAACTTTCTGTATTTGATCCTAGCATTTTCTACAATATTTTCTTGTTTTTCTATGGAGTTCCTATTCGCCGTTTAGTAAACGTGACTATAATGTTCTTCGTAGCTAGAGTTGTGTTGTTTTCTTTGTTAAAGTCGTACAGCATAATTAAAATGTCGAAAATGTTCGTTTGCCACGTCCAGTATAAAGCTTTGTATTAAGTAGTATTCGACCTGTTTGCCAACGTTCGATATAAAACTGCTGGAAACGTGTATGTAACCTAGTATTTATGTCAAATGGATAAGTGATGCTTGTGATAAATTATACATATTGTTGTTAGTTCAGTTCACAGAAAAACGACATTACTTATGACTAAATAGATTGCGGAAGTTTATGCAAATATGATATTTATTACGATAATTACGACATCCTTATTGTAATAAAATCGAATACATTATATCATCTCCGCTACCAAAATAAAAAATATATTTTGAAACCCCCCTAATGACGAAACATATTTCTATCAAAGTTTCATTTGTTTAATCCTTTTCTGTAGAAATGTATATTTGCATAAACATCCGTAGTCTACTTATGACTTAAAGGATAATTTAATATAATGATACAAAGATATAAATGTGGAATTATTGTAAAAGAATTTGGCCTTCTTTTTATGTTATCTCGCGTAGAAAGGATACTGCATAGAGAGCTGTGCATTTAATGAACTACATTGTCTAAAATAACATAAAGCTAAGTGTAAAATGGTGCTAAAACAGCGAGAGGATTTATGCGGTGTTACGTACAGGCTTTTTTCGTCCGACCGCACTGGCTTTTTGTTTTAATGAATGGCAGATCGCTTTCATATAACTTTACATTTATTACGTTTGTATAACAGTGTGAGTTGTAACCATGTCGAGTTGAAATTATATGAAAACGATTTAAGACCCTCATTTTATAACCAAGGACCTTGATTGCATGTATATTTCAAATGTTCGGGCTAAAATTGTAATAGTGAGTTCGGTTCGAATAATAGGTATACTATGGTTTGGAAAGTTGGTACATATTGTTATTTTTTTATACATGTATATTTTCCTGAAAAGGATTTATTCATATTTTACTTGGTGTAGAAGGTAATAATAAATTTCAAATGGTCATCAGTTGCCCTAGTTTCTAGGTGCAAAATTTATCTGTTTCCATATCCTTCGCGTTTTCCAAAAATAGTTATCACCGTGACAAAAGTAAATGAAGCCCGTTACACGAATTTATGATGCGCAACGTATTCAGGCGTCCCGAATGCTTACCTCAGAATTTATCAGCCTTGAGCCCCAACAAAAGGAACAGCCGCGCCCCCGTTTTTCGGGGTATAAAACTGCGCGCTGTCACCTTGAAAAATGTCTGACACGCGGCGATGCAGCTTTAAAATCGTTAGTCTTCGTCCTGGCCGTGTCCTCGTGCAAGGATATCAAGGTGTCGCTAAGCGGAGTGACGTGCAACCGTTCCAAGATGAAAAGAATGGTGGCTTTAGAGTCGATTTCTCAGGTGCCTAAGTACCCGTGAAACCTAACGGACGACGTAATCCTCGTTAGATCTCGAATCCCAGGCCCCTCCCTGCTGTCCCCTGACCGTCGCGCGTGGAACCAGCGAGAAGGGTAAGGGAGAAAGGGTTGATCGTGTCGCGCGAGGAGCGATCCACCGGAGGCGAGTTTAGTCGGCGAGGCTCTCGAAAGTCACTTAACTTAGATTGCACCAGCGAAATGACTTTAGTTCCCCCGGAAAACTTCGTTCCGCTTTCAGAGCATTGCTTGAAAGCACCGAAAAAAAAGGACGCTTGGGGGTGGGGAGGAATGCATGGTGACAGAGGGCGAGAGGTAACAGACGACAGGGCTTAAGAGAAGTGCATCGACAAAGAGGCGCAGAGAGAGAGAGACGACGAGCGAGGCATATATTGGGGGGGGGGGGGGGGAGGATTTTCGCTACCCCGAGGCAGCTAGCGACCCCGGTAGACGAAAATGTAAGTACTAATGTCCTTTCAAAGAAAAAACCTTAAAACTACCATTTTTCTTCCCCGATATTCCTCCTTCGGAACTATTCAAATTGTGCTTTAAACATTTTTCGTATCATTAAAAACAAGGAGGTATTTAGGTGGTCCCCTTCAGCTGGGACACCCTGTATAGTAGACTGAAATCACTTATATAAACAGTTTAAGTGCCGCCGACGTGTTTTCACGCCAAGAGATTGTCTGACATTGAGTTTCCATGTTAAAAAGTTCCCCACGTTAAAAAAATTATATTTTTTTATATTTTTTTTTAACGTGGGGAAATCTTCAAGAGGCACTCCGAAGCTTCAGAGAATATTCAGCGAAGCTGCCTCGAAAAGGTAGAGCTAACCGCGATCGCGTTTTTTAATACATAAAATTTAATTTTTTAATCGAAAAATGATAAAAAATGTTTGTAAAAATTGATATTTACGCTTTCAAAGGAAAAAATGAAAAACTAATTCCAGAATAATTTTATTCGAAACTAGAATCAATGTGCACATACTGATTTAACGTATGATAAATGTAGTGAGACAATTAGTGTTTTAATTTGCTAAGCCACAAAAATATACGCGTTTTGTTTGCAAAAAATATGGTTCTAGGCAATGGAACGTGTACGCCGCTTGGCTTGGACCGCGTGTAAACTTTTAGGAAATTACTCTCCCTGCATAAATCTCTCTGTCAGACGAGAGAAATAGTCGCCCCAGCACTTTTGAGTTATCGGGTCCCGAAATTGATTTTTAATTTGCTCCCATGTACAGCAGTGCGTGCCGTACAATTGATTCCCGTGTGTTTGCCGACTGGACTGCCAAACGGACTGAAATAGTACAGTCCTCAACATTTTCAGTCTCGTCGACTGGCCGTGCCATCTCGCGAACAACTCTCGCCGTTAGTTTTACGCGGCCTCTGTCACTAGAAACGACAAGAGGAAATAACGTGACTTGGTCCGACCAGCTATGAAATGTGTCAAGTGCCGAGCTAGGACTACTTGATTGTCCTTTCTCCATTCCGACATTCGATTAATTCGAGTATTCGATTATATGTACCTACATAGAATAAAATTCGAATATTGTAACTCGAACAATGTACTCGAATATGATTCGAATTTTCGAATATTCTAATATTTCGGTCGAATAGTTGTGTATGTACAGTGCTGTCCCGAAAAGACACTGCGTCTTCTGCATTGAAAAGAAGCCGGCGCTATCCCCGCTACTCCTTTCGTAATTGCCGCGGCAAGTGAGATGTACTAGACAATCCTATTCTAATTGTAAGTAATTTATGGCTTGTCGCCGCCGCGCCCCCTCGTTCATTCACTGTCCTTCTCACTCGCCGAGGTAGAGAGGAAAGGCGAACCGAATAGATTACCCATTTTGAGAAGAGCTGGCGCCTGGTTCCGAGGTGCAGGGTCTTTTCAAAACAAAACTGCACATATCTACCAGGGAACATATGCAGAATATATTTTACTGATCACGTTATTTGTTTGATAAAACGATTCCTTACTCCCATATTTTGTATTATTATTGAAATTGGAAAAGAGAATATTTAGATGGCGAATTGGCGATGGTTATTTTTAATTTGGAGAATTAAATTATTATCCCGTCAATGATTTTCCTTACTATAAATTGCCACCAGAATGTGTTTCCCCCAAAACTGTTTTAGTAAATTTAATGCGTAAATAGTAATGTCCGAGTTGTGATTGAAAATTTCGAGGAAGCACTCTATCCTGTAGCTATCTCAATTAAATTTAACGGGTTTTGATCACAGCACATGAAAGCTTATTCGAACCAGCACAAAAGGCAGTTTATCGCGCGTTAGTGTATTGCTCTAGCGGTGGATATTTACCAATAAAATTATAGTTTCCGTTTTAAGTAAATTGTACGATGCAAAAATGGATGAAAAGTACCTATACGAACATACAAATGATAGAAAGTTTCTGGGTTCACAGAAAAACAATCTTTGGAAAGCTATGTCCGCTTGAAACAAATCTAAACTACTATTTGGAATTTGCTTTATCTATTCTTACAGTGTCCCTTTATTTTTTGTCTTGGCCTTAAAGTTACTGTTAGAAAAAAATATCTATGCTCACAGTCATTGAATGTATAGTATTTGAATTTTATATATTGAACGATAGTTTTATTTGGACTAAACTAATCGAAGAATTTTTTTAATTATATCCCTTATTTAGTTTAAACTGGTTTCATAAAAATGGTTTCCAATTATGGTATAGGTAATTGGAAAACAGGCCATTTCTGCATGGAAATAATTAAGAATAAAAATCCTTTATTCATTTCAAGATTTATACATATAAAACACAATAGCAAAAAAGTATATTCACATACCAACTGGTATACACTATACACGTTAATTTTCTCCCTCTAAATCCTGAGTTATACGGCGATTACTGTTCCTATAAAGTAATAATCTTCTGATATACGATCCCCAGGTTATGTTTGGTTTATGCAGAAGATAGTAAGTGCACGTCCTTGTTGCTACTCCGTAATATAATATTCTACTTCCTTCCAATATAATACCTAGCAAACAGCTCTGAAGAAAGCAACATAATACAGTGTTCACTATATTCAAATTTTCTAGATTTAGTTCCAGCAAACCCTTTCTTATGACACACATTGTTAGTGAATTTAACCGTGGAGGAATAAAAGCCTTGTGACACAAATCACTTCTGAAATAGGACATATGTTCACATAAACATTTTTAGTTATTTTCAACTTTCATATATTATCGAACATCTTCTTTACTCTCGACAGACAACAGAAATGCTTTAAACATGATAGAAAAATGTAGAAAATGTGAATATATTCAAAATACCAATTATGAGATTTTGCTCATAATATGTTCCTCTGTGTTGAACTGTTTCCTGTAAAAGTTTAATGTACCTACCTATATTGTTTCTTTAAAACAACCCTTCTTTGTAGCTATTAGTAAACTTAACATCGAAAATGTCCCTCGCATCAATCATCAAGGACTGTTATAAATAATTTCTGTTGAACTTTGGCTTTACTCTTTGTGACCTTACTGCCCATCTTAAAGCTTCGTAAAGACTGGATCCCACCTGTGCCACTGCGCGCCTCGCACGTATTTTCTCGATGCGCAGGGCCATTTGGCGCAAAAACACGTTTCCACCGGTGCACCTGCGCGTCACGCACGGGTCATTTTTACGAGTTTTGACCACTTTGGATCATTAGAAACGGTCAGCTTCTAATGACCAGGCGCGCGTCGGAAACGGTTGTGGGCGCGCTGTGCCGAGAATTGACTTCCATTCCGCGCTCGCGAATGCAGCCGCGCAATGTCGAAGAGACTAGCGAGGAAAGTTGGGGAACCCGGAAATGTAGAGAATTATGAAACTTTCTGTGCAAGTAGAGTGGTTCATTCGTAACATAAGCTTATTTTTTGTTGGTGCGGTTTTAGGGGGGTGGGAGGAAATGCAGAATTTTTAAAAAGTTAAAAAGTTTAAACGACAGTTGCATATTTTTTAAAATTACGAAACTGCATAAAAATAATTATCCATAAATGTATGTTTTTCAAGTTACTTCTACTACCAACTCTTAAAATTAAGTTTTTGTACTTTGTAAATATATGCAGAAATAGTTTTGGATACCCTATTTTCATATATGTGTCTAAATAATTCATGTGTTAGGTACGTATTTCTTGTAAACGAATAAAATCTCTTATCGAATTTGAAGTTTGTTTTGGCAGTTTTCATTAATAAAATGGTAAGCCCCACTGTGTAGATTTACTATAATTATTTAATTGGGAATATCGAATTCGCCATTTAAATTATTGCAACGTCTAATTTGTTCAGTGGATAATATTTTTGTAATGCTATATTGGTGGCATTTTCCGCACATCTGTCATATTTAGGTAAAAAGTGAACAGGATGAGTTGTGTCCCTAGCGCGGTGGAATAGGATTTGGCGACGGCGAAGTGTGAAACACTTGCTTCGAGCTAATCAACTCAACAGCCGATACCAGGTAGACACAAAGCAAGTTACGTAGCAAAAGGCTATCCACTGTTTTGGACGTGCGCGTAAAGGTGAGATCCCACGGCGCCGAAACACGCCGCGCCACGCGCCGTAGAAATGACCAGCTTGGGCTAGTTGCGTCGCGGAAACACCCATGGCGTGCTGACACGCTCTCACTAAACAGATTTGACGAGCATAGAACACTTGCTGAGCCACACAACCTATTATGAGGCCTCACACTCAAGTACTGTCAAAACCGATATCCTTGAAGGTAAAAGCCAGAAATGTGTTCATCAGCGCCCATTATAAACTTGCGCCTATTTGGCTATATTCTAAGAAGAATATTCTTCTTACACACCTCAAACCTTTAAACTACTAATGCGTAAAAAATAGTCTAAAAGGGGGTTGGCAAAAGCGCGATGAATACGGCGTAAATATAATTCCAAACTATATTTAACAATAATATCACACTGCTCGATGGCGACCAGTATGTTCAAAAGACCGTGCAATGAATGTCCGCGTCCCGGCGGCGAGGTCGTAGCGTCCTTCCCGCGACGCTGCCACCGGGTTTGGGTATTCTCAGGTTCTCCCATGCAGACAGTCTCAGCCGATGTTGCGGGCCTTCTGAACGGTAGGCCGATGTTGAGAGACACAATTCAAATGTGCGTACTATTACTGCATGTAGAAAGAAGGCTCCTGGTGCACTTTGCTGCTTTGACGATTGGTTTTTGTCACCTACCTGGGCACCTTTTAAATACAAAGCACGTGTACTTTTGTTATTGACGGAAGCGGTCGCATCTACTTGCTACTATGCAGCGTATGCCGCTAAAAATCTAGAAGTAGGGGTTACGGAAATGTCACAGGTGGGGGTCAAGCGTTGCTAGTGTCGGACTGCTCCGCTCGCCAATGGCCTTCTTTCTATGCGGTAATAGTACATCGGATTTTCTTACAAGTGTCCAAAAAGTGTGCCGGCTACGCGGCACACCGGTGTTCACTTGAGGGAATACGTTCACGGTTGCTAATAACTTTGCCCCAGCTCCGTTGCTTTCACGGCATAGATATATCTCTGCAAGGCACAATGCACGTTCGACGGCCTGGACGTCTCGTGGAAGATCATTTATCATTCAGTCTCCGCTATAAAAATATTGACGTGAACCCTTGCTGGCTGG
The DNA here is from genome assembly GCA_963932335.1 of Andrena marginata. NCBI lineage: Eukaryota > Metazoa > Arthropoda > Insecta > Hymenoptera > Andrenidae > Andrena > Andrena marginata. The sequence continues at coordinate 43,680,344 of OZ010659.1, read as the reverse complement.
CGGTCGGACGGGTCCTGGTGCGCGCTGCCAGGATGCAGGCGCGTCGTTTCGTCCCTATCAATTTCCACGAGTACACAGGCTGCAAGGAGCGTTAGCCAAATTGCAGCAGTTTGCCGACGGGTAGATCCGGCCAGACGATAACGTAAACCGCCATGGTTTATGGCTGAGCGATCTCCCGTGTCTCGTGTTTGTGCACACGCTCGGGTGCGTGCGAAGCGCGTTTGTACCTGTGGATTCACATATTCCCCCGATATGTGCATAAATACGGGGCGCACGTAGACGCAAGTGCAAATACATTACGTATTGATACACAGCCACCGAGCGGCACCACCGACGCGGTGCGCGTTCTCAGTACTCGATGGCGTCTTAAATAAACGATGACGAGTGTTTTGGAGAAGATCGGTATTTCTTTTCGTACTCTGTGGACACCGGGCATGGAAGCTGTCTTGAGTACTTTATATTGCAGAAATCTGGAAGAAGACTGACATTTTTTATATCAGTGTTTAGCATTGATAGTGACATAACTAAAAAACAAATATAAATTTGTAGTTTTTTTTCTCGCAAGAATAGACTCCATAGCTACAATATTAGTTTCACACCAGAGAGCAAATGTGTGGTTATCAAGATGGCAATTTTTTCAGCCACGTCGACTCATTTTCAGTTGTTTCCTGCAGCTGTAAGTGGAAAGTTATGTTGCTGTCTCGTATAATGACACATTTCGTGTTGTGTCAATGTTTGCGTCGCAAACTTCGCGATCAATTTACTTCGTTGATAACGTTTCGTTGTATGCTTTATTTCATTTCAACATGCGTTACACCTCGAAAAGTCTGGAATTATATTTTTTCGGACAATGGCCCAACTCAAAAGAGGTTGAAAAACATAGGGCTGGTTACGGTTGATTTGATATTCTGTTAAATTCCTTAGTGGGTATGCTATCTGTTATCCTTATTCTGGATAGCTGCAAGAATAGACTCAATTTAATTAAATCATATGATCCGAATTCAACTATTAGCTAAATACACATTATTTTAAACTGCTTTTCCTATAACAGTGACATTTTTTTAGTTATGCCACTATTTATACCAAGTAGCGATATACATAGTGGTTAATTATTGGTACCTATAGCGCAGATTACTATAAAAGGTGTTATAGAAGTGAGGATGATGATAACATAGCGCTTTGTAGAAAGGGACTAATGACGTTTGTACACGAGATACTTTTGTGACACATGAAAATAAAATTCTCCTAGTTTAAAGATGTCTCCTTATATCCCAAAAGAGTTTAATGCAATGTTAGCATTATTTTTTTTCTAACTACGCAAAGTAAGCAAAAATGTTTCTAGTAAACATTACTTGTTGTTAAAAGAGCTATGCAATACTGTAGAAATTTTATATTATCCCATCTAAAAAAATATGACCGCGAGCCCTCCTATTTTTATGAGGCTCAAGAATGGTGTCTCATGTGTCGCACAAAATGCAGTAGTGCCTCATTATTCGCACGACCATTCGAGACCGCTCACGTGCGATTTTCGGTGCATGGTCACGATTTTTATCGCAGGTTCAAGCATACCCATCACCGAGGGCAGTAAACACGGTACGTCGAGAGTTAGTCAGATAGATCTCGAGATGGGGATGTTGATGGTGCGTTTTCTGAAGGATAGGCCCCATGCAGTTTATGATATAATGTACAGGGTGTTTATAAATATGTGGGACAATTTTTCAGGATGGGTTATTTTCAACCATTAAATATCAAAACGTTAAATTATGACTAACGCTGTTCAGTTACCATTTATTGCCATTTATTCTGTAAATATCATGTCAATAGTTATAAATATTCATAGTAACAGTAATAGTAATAGTAATAATAAGCAATAATAATGCTAATAGCAACAATAATCCTGTTAGAACGGAAAATTACAATTCCCGGTCATTGAACCTCAAAGGGGATAGTGCCGATGTATGAACAGACGAACGCGTGTGTCAACTGATTGCTTTTTGAAACAAGCGTTTCAGAGCCGTATTTTACGGAATATGAAAATGCTTGTAACTGCCCAAGCTATGCACTTTCCGACATTTTCGTATACCAATTTGTCTTATTATCTTGATCAGTAGAACTCATCCTGAAAAATTGTCCTATATATTTATAATCACCCTGTACATGTAGGTACCGCAAAAACGTAAAACTTTGGAAAAGATTTTATTCTTAGGTATCCCTAATAATTTTCAAGGAAATATCTAGCGACACTTTACGTGGTCTACCCTGTATAAAGTCTGAATAGCTCACGTGCCCGTGTTTATGTTGCAGAATCATGTTTTCTATCTCCCTCTCTCTATCTCATTAACCTCGCCTTGCTGCGTAAACCTTTAGCATCACAATGAGTTAATTAATACACGTATTTTCTGCATAATTAAACGGAGCTTTCTGTACACCGTATTATTCGCCATGCCGTTGGTTGAATGCTTGGCGCGACACAAACGTTTAGCAGTCACGCGTCGACGCTGGAAAATATAACGGATATAAATTCGAGAATGACTGACGTAAAGTAAGTGAATTTTCTGGTAATGCGCCGTGACATATCCGCCCGTGAAAGCTAGGTACCAAATCTCGCGTGCAGAGAGTGTGCAACCATTTTTTGCGGTAAAACGATTTGTCGATAATACTGTATTTCGATTGATGTCGGGCTTTGTAACGTAGTTCGTAACGCGGTTAACCAAATGCTATTGCAAGAAAACAGAAGTAAATGTCGATGAACTCCAAATAAATACGATTTGCTTATTACCATTTTCGAATGGAAAGAAATCAAAGCATGCACAGATTTCAATCAAATATATTTTAATTACCTATAATTTGGGAATAAATTTTGTGACTACAAGAAATATCTCTGCTATTGTAATCATTAGAAAGAATCGAAGGTTATAGCTTTTTGCGAGTGAGGGGTTGATTTATATTTCGAAGTCAATTTTATTTTTCTAACTAATAATAAGTGGACTGTCTATTTTTTAAAATCTCAAATGTTAGGTCCTAATATCACCTGCTTATTAGTTTTAAAATAGTGTCCACTAATAGTGTATTGTTTCTACTATATATTTGTCAAATTTTATCCTTAATATATAAAATACAAAAAGCTAACATTTATTCTTATTTTAAGGAACGTGACATATACGAATAGATTCTTTCATTTCACAAGTGTTGCAAATACGCTCCAAGTACCTGTCAGATTTTATACCCATTTATTATCGTCAGCAATACACACCTAAAAGATCTTGCATGTATTCAGGAATATGCATCTACTTTTTTCCACATTTCCATTCAATTTTGTACCACTTCCTTCGATAGCATTTACAACGATACAATCCCAACATTCAAATAGACACATAACAAATCTGTAATTCATACAATATACTTAATATTCAGTCAATTAATTAACTAATTACAACTAGTAACCAGGAAATTAATTTACATGCCGCAACTTGTCCTTAACGTTACAGACTGAAACACTGCATATTTGCTTTCGTCGTTCACGACGAGCCATTACATGTTTCTCATATGCCCGTCGATTCGACTCGAGTGCACGCTTCGATTCGATCCCCCGCCATACGAAAATTTCTCACAACACCTAGACGATTTACTATCAGACGTTATTTCTCCATTATACCGCGGCGGTCGCGCGTCGAATAGAAAGAATTAATTTGACAGTGCGCCGGGTCGTTATTTATCGCGGCGAATTCCATCACGCGGCGTGCAGCATGCTATAAATAACGCCGTCGAACGCGTTCAACCCCGCTGATCCTTTCATTCTCGCCCGTTTCGCAAGACTGGGGTCCAGTCGCCTATCAAAATTGCATTATACAATGAAAAACTTGGAATCGTCCTGGCGCGAAATGAGCGACGGACGGATGTCCGACTGGAGGCCTGGCAAGGAGGCCCACAATACCATAAAATCCTCGTTGATCGATGAGGGACGAACGTCGCCTCGCTTCCTCCGCGTTGTCCACTTGACGCTGAACACGACGGTCGGGCGCGTACGGCACCACCATCGCGATTAATACGTCGGGCGGCAAGTTTGATGATGCCTTTGCAGTCCAATCGGCAAATGCTGCCCGACGCGAGCGAAGCGACGGTCCCTTCTATCCATCCATTTACACGGGAAATACATAAGGGTTGATTGAGGGTGGTTGGCACAACTTGGCGTAGATTGATTTCATATGTAAAAGTAAATCGAGAATGTGTCAAGTGTACGAGAAAGTTCTTGCATATATTAGAAACGGTGGCGTGCTTTACTACTAGTATTTTGTTCTCCTTATTTGTTTAACTACGATAAGGTCATATCGCTTCTTTGATTAACATTAGGAAAAAGTGAAGAGCTTAATAAATGCCAAGAAGATTTATTTCATTATATGTTGTATTTACTGAGAAAAATATCTTTAAAAATAGCTTAATTTTTCGGACGATCAAAGTAGAATGACCACTTAAGGGGCTGCTCCGGTCTAGAGCCCATAAAAATAGGTAATCTTTAGAAATGATCTTTAGTCAAAAAATTCATCCAATCGGTAGAACCTGTAGCACCTAAATCATTGGTCTGAAATAAAAAACAATGCCAGATTATTAAAGGGCATGAAACTCGCTCTTTGACTGACCAGAAAAATTGCAAAATGTTTTTGACAAAATAACGACACTTGAAGTTTGAAATCACTTTTTCTCTATATTTTTCGTCCTTTCAACGCCTTTAAAAATTGCAAATTTTCATTTTTTTTTCAATTTTACTGGGTTCTCCACGAGTCAAAAGTATATTCTTAAAAATAAAAAAGTTTCAGTCGAATCGGCTAATAACTTTTCGAGATACAGGTTCCACCGATTTTAAAAACACTGTTTCGAGAAAAACGCGTTTAAAGTTTTACGTGACTGCGGAATGACCGTGTGTTACCCATGCATTTGCCGCGATTCAAATGCCTATAACTTCGAGAATTTTACGGATTTCAAGAAATCCTTTTAAACGTGTATTCCTAAAAGGTTGAACATTGGAAAAATGAAATAAAAGAAAATCGATTTTTTAACCGGAACCTCCCCTTAAATAATTTTGCATTCGCACAGAACAGGTCCTATTCCGTCGCCGAGAGATTCAGGGAATATGGAGGATAAATTTTTCCTGTCGAAATTGTGCAACAATTCCTTAATTAACAAACTACTAAATGAATTATTAAAATATTAACATGTCACCAGTTGATATCCGCCGTGGCATTGTCAACCTTAAGTCGAGAGATAGTCGAGCGCTTGCATGTCCAATGAATTTTCAAAGTTGATTCTCCCGAAGAGAAAATCAAAAATTGCATTCCAAGTTTTCGTATCGAAAAATTCTGTTCCACATTTTCGATTCATTTTTACATAAGGAATCGCCCTATGCTCGGTTGCATCCCCCATCCTCACTCACCCTGTATCACTGCATACAAACAAACACGGGATTCGCGTCATCGCGGTGCGCGCCATCATACGCGTGATTCCGTTCATATTTACACGTGCCTCGTGTAGCTGGGTGTACCTACATGATTTACGCAAACACTCGCTGGACACAGAAGACGCGTGAACATTTATTCGTCGTCGATGAAATGGGTTAAGTTAAGCCTCGCGATCGCTTGTTTGCACGGCTGCGTATTAATATGCTCATCAGCCGTTTCTCTGTTTGCTAGGACAATTTCGTTGGCTGCCGGAATTCAAACGGTGTGTCGCGCATGTGTGTGTTGGGAAAGCAGGACCACTGAAATATCATGGGGACGACGCGACAGGAGAATAATACAAATCCCAGACATATATGAAACGTAGCCGCGTCAACGCGCAAACACGAAAATTACCCGAGTTGTTTTAACGGTTTCAGAGTTTTGTTCCCGAGTTTTGCTCATAGATGTGTTGGCGAGTTCGCGTCAGTTGTGGGTCGATTATATTAGTGTTTGCGTTTTCATGCATATGTGGGGGTTTGTCCTTAGGGATTTCCAATTCGTGGTGAAAGTCTGTCCTTTGGGATGATCTTTACAGGGTACAGAAATAATTGTAGACGATACGTGATTCTCATTCGGCGAAACAGTACGCGATGCATATTTTATTGCGCAGAGCGTTCCTTCTTGTGACCTTTGTCATCGTCGACGTTTGCCTGCGACGAGCGCCGAAGAATTCTGGCATCGTCATCGGTGAGACGAGCCGTCGACGATCGTTTGTTAATCACTCAGTTGCCGAGCAGCGATCAAGGGGAATAGACACCCTTTGCATATTTACAGCAGAATTATAGTAGAGTAGTCATGACTGTTTAATTTTCGCTCGTCGTCAATGAACCGCGTTGTTCACGGGTCTTTTGTTTTGATGCAGCGTTGCCTAGTGGATACCGCCGAGCGAGTCAGTCTTTGGTGTAAAGAAGAAAATATAATGTATGCAAAATTTGAACTCGATTGAAGAACGGGAAACCGTCCCGCATCGAATTTGAAAATGTTTTATTTTTGTAATTCGTTTTTCTTTATTGTAGCATATAGTTAATATACATGTGTATATATGCTTGAATTTTTCTCTTTACGTTCTGCAACAATATAAACACAAAATATAAGACTACTCCAAAAAAATCATGACCTTGAAATCTAAAACATTAACCACCAAAAAAAACTTTTTTCGTTGGCATTATATTTACCTTGCCAAACAGTATAACTTGCGTCAAATTTTTTTTTCATATAATTGTAAATAACAAAGGGAAAAGGCCACCTGAAATGCACCAATTTTTGCAGATATCTTTCAATTTATTTTAAAAACTAGGGTTCTAGAAGAAAATTTGACTACTCCATGCGATACAGCAGACATTTCCCCCCGGAAAACATCAACACGAGTAGTAAGTGAAGTTTTGTTTTCAATACTGAAACCAACAGCGCAGCGGCGGGCGTATCTACTGCCGCTTACAATTAGCGACTAGGTACCACTGTAGGCGCCGCACGTTTTGCCAAACTTATTCGCTCCGGTATTGAAAACAAAACGTGACTGATCATTTTCGTTGATATTTCTCGAGGGGAAAATGTCTGCTGCACCGCGTGGAATAGTCAGATTTTCCCATAGACCCTTAGTTTATATATATAGACAGATATCTGCAAAATTGGTGCATTTCGGATGTCCCTTTCCCTTTGATCGTTGTTTAACTATATTTAAATGTTAATAATGCAATAATAACTTATATCGTTGTATTCCGAGGGGTTCATAGAATAATTGGACGGAACAAGCAACCGAATAGCTATTAGTGTTTGAACACAAATAATGTTAAAATTTGAAAATTTGTTTTTTTTTTCAAAATCGAATTATTCGAAAACTGAGGGTGATGGCGTAAGACGGTTTGCGAATTCGTATTCAGTGCAGAAAAATCTATAAGAAATGGGTATTGAATGTTACAAGTCCAGATGGCTGTTGAATAGTGCTACAATTAAACTCTTACATGAGTTTGACTCCTCGTTCGGCTAAATCGTTTACTGCTAAATTATTTACTATATTTAATCCAATATTACAATTGGGATCATTTTCTCATTCTACAGGATCCAAATTTATAAAATCTATTGGAACAGTGTAATTTTAATAAAAGTATCAGTTATTTCAATTAAACTTTTAAACTCTGTTATTTAAAAATATATGAAAAACTTTCTTACACAAAAGTTGTACTGTTTGACGAGGTAAAAATAATGCCAACGAAATAAGTTTTTTTCTGAAGGTGAATTTTTGAGATTTCACAGTCATGATTTTTTTTAAGTAACCTTACACTTTGATTCTATATTGTTACAGAGCGTAAAAAAGACAAATTCAACGATATATAAACATGTATAGTAACGATATACTATAATGAAGAAAAACGAGTTGCACAAATAAAACATTTTCAAATTCGATGCGGTCCGGTTTTCCGTTGTCCGTCGATTTTAAATTTTGCACACAGTATTTTTTTAGCCAGTGGCACAATTCTAGGGGGTGTCCCGAAAAAATTTGAAAGTAGAAAAATAAGGTCTACCCTACTGTGCAGTGGTGGGGTTCTGCCACGCGCCTGCTTCCGTTCGAATCAGTTTGATTTTTGGACGATCTGAGGTTGCGGTTGATCCAAATCCATGTCCATTTCGCACGACATGTGTCACAGATATGAAAACTGATCGTCAGAATACGCAGCGGTATAATCGTTGCCTAAGTTGTCAGGGGAACCGTGCGACGTGCGACACTAAAGAGGCATTGGCTCGCTGTGGCGGCGTGTGTCACTATTGTCACTAATCACACGTCATACATAGCGTCAGAGCTTCCTTGATGACGGAGGGGGTAACCTGTCATGGTCGCCTCTTTGATGCCACGCAGTATCCCCAAGTATCCCTGACGACGCAGATGGGAGTAGGAGAAGCCCAAATGACTCACGAGTCCTGGCTTAGACAGCGCTGGTCTAAATATCCGCTATTCTACTTACTAGGTGTACAAAAATATAGTAGGTATGCCAGTTAAAAAATATAGGTGATCTTGATATCTCCAAAAACCTTCCACCTACAAAAAAAATATTACTGGCATGTTATACACCCCTTGTACTGTACAAATTTTGTAAATAAAGTTTTTCCATATCTCTAGAAATAACAGAGATATTCCAGGTGAACAGAGCTATTCGGCTACCTTGTATACTTACATATGTATTCGATAAATATTTAAGATTATTTTTCTCGAAAACAAAGACACTTATTAAAGAATGTTATTCTTTATTTTCAATTAATTTTCTCATGCAGAATTACCACCGTTTTGCTTGTATCAGCAGTTATACGACACAGAAATCGACTCTCCTAATTGAGAACCAATCACTTTACGAATATTTGGTATTTTTTGCGAGAAAATTAATTTAATACACTAAGAGTTTAAACATCCCACCGTTAGAATCTAAACATTTTCTTACTCGCAGCTTTACATTTTTCATTAAATTTTTAAGTTGTACAGCAGTTATAATCAGGCAATTCATTTTAATTCCACATTCTACATTTCATGTCATCAGTGCTCACGTGGTAAACATTGTCCACCTTCTTTATTGTGAAGAGTATCAAACGAAATAATAATTCTTCATGTTTTTCAACAGTTATGTAATTTTATCTCAGATTTGGAGCAAATGTAACAACTGTCCTCGGACTGCTGAACGCGGGTATACGTATTACATATTGTGTATTATATTATATACATCTTCTTGCGCATAATATATATCATACTTAAAAAAAAAAAAGAATACCATGCTGTAACCCGCTCTAATAGTAATTGGTTAATCGGGTTATGACCTGCCATCGCGTAAGAAAAATCTGATTATTTGTGTTACTGTACACCATTAACCTTTCGTTATGCGCGCGCTGTTGTAAAAAGTAACAGTTGTGAATTATTTTTTTCTGCCTGAGAGCGACCAATCGGTTTTGAATTTTTTTCTAATCCTCTAGCTATATCTTCTGCACTTTATGAAAAATCCCACCCCATTTACTGCAGTTTTTTAGTCTGAATGTACAGGGGTTGAAGAGAAAAGGTCGTCATTTTGTAGATAGTGCAACGCGCATATAAAAGTTCATTGGCAAAACACATTCCAAAGTGGAACTATTGTGCAAAAGGTGCCACCAGAGCAATAGAAGAGAATAAAACAATACTTATCTATAATAGTAGTCGTTTACTCTGTTCCGTATTTTTTCGTTTTTAAAGACAACCACGTCGCTTTTTAGTCTTTTATGTAGAATTATTTTTAAACGCAACTCGTATTCTTAAGCCTGGAATCCACCTGGAAGTTAAGCTAAGCTATGCTATGCTATGCTATGCTACGTTTTAAAAAATTACCCTCAATACATTCTTATGGAACCGTTTCCACCACAAGTTAAGCTAAGCAGTGCGACGCTATGCTGTTTTAAAAAAACAGCTTGGCTACATCCTTTTCCACCAAAAGCTACGTTTCTGTGCTATGTTTATCGGGTTAGCTCGACGTAGCCCGAGATTTTCTCCGTGAGCAATTTTTCGAAAACATAGCCGGCATAGCATAGAAACGTAGCTTTTGGTGGAAAGGGATGTATTGAAACTGTTTTTTTAAAACAGCATAACACGGCACAGCTTAGCTTTGTTTGTGGTGGAAACGAATCCGTAAGAATGTATTGAAGTTGAATTTTTAAAACGTAGCATAGCATTACATAGTTTAGCTGCGCTTCCATGAGAATTCCCAGCTTTAACTTAAAAAATTCAGAATACCAAATAAAACAAAGTACAGGTAAACATTTAAAAAGAAACACGCTAAAATCGTGATGTTGTAGAAATGTAGAAAGTACAACGCGCGGATAACCATGTTATAAAATAGGGTGCGGGTAATGAAAGTTTAAGAACTGAATCTTGTTTCGGTTACGGCTACCATCTCTGGCTAGTATTTCCATCTACAGAATAATAAAAAGAATCCATTTATGTAAAAAGACTCTAAGGTTCAACTTAAAAAATGTGCATTTTGCACTTACATCATTGCATACACGAAACAAAATTGTTATGAAAACATTCAACGTTTCCCTCTATCAATTTCCTGTACCATCGCGTGGAAAAGAGCAGCTTGTCTACAGCTTGTCTCAGTTTCTAGAATAACCCTGCACATACACATGTATATTTTTTTATATCTACTGAAACCATTCTGAGCGAGAATCGTTACACGTAGGGATTGAAGAAAGTAGCTTGTAGATATTTTATTATTTTCCATCCATCATGCGTGTAAAGAACTTTAAATTGGAGTATGCAAACACGATAATTATTCGAGTTATTTCGACAGTTTGGGGAGTTCTGTTTTCACTGGTTGAGTTGTAGATGTGTTAGCAAGTTTCGCATCGGATGCGTTCAACGGCGGACGCGACGTTTGCGTGGAAAAAATACGCTCGCTGGCTGGGGGTGCGTATTGCTTTCGAGCAGATGCATCGTTCCCGTCGGAATGCATTAGAATCCAGGGATCAATAAACCCTCTAATGGCGGGGAAAATGGTATTAGGGATTTTCCTTTAATCCGTGAGCTGACCTCATTGCCGAGAATCTACGGGTAAAAGCGCGTCGCCTGTAATTGACCAGGATACTTTGGTTGATTGTTTTACTCGATGTGTGTATTCTGGATAACCATTATTAGCGGATGGAGTTGGTAGGATCACGAATTTGAGATGATTGACTTCTTTGCTGAGTCAGATAACAGTGAGCACGTTTTTCTTGAATAATAAGGCGAATGTTTCTGTTGCTGTAATTGAATTATATTTATAGAAGATAAGTGAGGACAGTTGGTACCAGCGGGCGTAGGAAGGTTTGTACAAAAATAAATTGAAAATGTAGAGCAAGTGTTTCTTAGCAAATTGATTTTATATGTATGTACTTACTTATCTGGCATTCAGTCGACTAAAAATCAACAAAACACGAAAACCTATATACTTACTGTTGTTTATGAGAATTTATTTAGTCACACAAACAATGTTTAATATTTTAATAAATCAACTCAAAATATGAGAGAAAGGTATAAGAACTCTATAAGAAAAATTGTATAGTAGAAGGGACATTAGACGTATTTAAACACAAATGTTAGTAATAGAATATATTGCTTAATTCATGGTTAATTTTCGTGTACAATATATTGCATATATTGTTTCTTATATTATCGTGTATATATACAGGGTGTTTCCGCAATCGTGGAACAATCGTAAAGAGGGTACTTCCTCGGGTAGAAGTAAGTCGAAAACATAAAATGAAATTTTTTCATATTCTTTGAGAAAGAAACATATTATGTTACCATGGGACGTTGAAATGAGACTCGAACATGTTTATACAAGCACAGAAAGTACAAGTTTCGGAGCAAAAACCCCTTAAATAGTAGATGCAACTATGTAGTATAATTATTAGTTATACATTCTCATAGAAATAAACAGTAGAATATTATAATATTAATTATTACTAATAGGTAGTTCAGCTTCTTTCTTCCGCTTTTACAAGTGAATACGAAACCTGGAACTACTGATAATATTATTTAATTATCAAGCTTTGGGTCTAATTATGATTCTAAAAGATTGTTAATAGCAGTACCTGATGTATAAGGCCAGAACACGGTTTTGCAGAATTAATAAATTGATATCGCGGTATAATATAACTTATTTACGCTTGAGTGCTATCGAGCTTACTCCACGTTTTTAGGACCATCGATCGAACCGAGGTGCCATCGGTTTCCTGTGACATATGGTATGTGCCAAACGCATGGTGCACGCATGACGGCCAAAGTGGTTTAGCACGTTTGCACATAGACATATATGTGTAGTGAAATGCCGGGAGAGAAGAGTGAGAGAGAGAGAGAGAGAGAGAGAGAGAGATACAAAGAGAGAGAGGGAGAAAATTTATACATATTTAAGCATAGAGTTATAACGGAGGTTGGTAAAGTTAGCGCAGCAGTGCTCTAGAGTGACAGAAATTTTTCAAATGAATATTACGAAATTTCAAGTCAAATTTTAATTTTATTCTACATGTTTATTATTAAATACATTACATACCTATAAATATCCGGATTGTTTGGGACAATTTCAATGATATATTATAATTTTATAGTCGCTTATATATACATAACTTCAAAATATACAAAGTAGATAAAATCATGATCATTTTTAATTATTAGAAGTACACAGTCCTACTAGAAAGTATGTTTTTATTGTTATTAAGAATTGTTCCTTACAAGACGTACTTAATTTTAAAAATTTGTATATTTTTATTACAACCGAGCAGAATAAACAATAGTGTATGTAAGTCGTTTCTATTACTGTATGAAGAGATAAGAGAGTTCTTATAGAAAATAAATTATTAAAAAAAAATGGTATTTCGGGTATATTCATTTGACAGAGACAAAATTGTTTTAAGAAGTATTACTTGAATCTAGCATTCTACAATTACGAGGACTGATCGTAGTCTCTTTAGACTCAAACACTTTACTCGTGGTTTCCAACATTAAAAGTTGAATCTTTAGGTACTGCTCCCGCAACAAAAAATTTAGGAGGAATAGCATTTAACTTCACAATAAAATTCTACACGTTACTCGATCAGAACGTGTCGCGTAATTGCTATTTTCGCGACACACGAAACATTTTTTGTAATTACAAAAGGCATGGTAGATATGTGTTGCTTCGTCCGTGGAGGATGCTGAAGCAGTAAGTAAAAATATGGTCGTAAAAGTAACGCGTGACCTACCGATTGACATTCATTTCAATTCAGGACATTTCGAAGCATGCAACTTTTAGGGGGAACAGTTTTTCGTACACCGCTGTTCGCGGCTCGCGAGGCATTTCACGGTTGCAAACTAGCGCGCTTGCACAAAATGGAGAGGCGAAAGTGCTCCCGCTAGTAAAATATTAGACTTTCCGAGTGAGGAGTGGTTTGAGCCTACGATAATTCTCTCTACAGAGTGCGGCCAAAATTCGTGGGACACGCGAGTGCACAGTACACATCCCCCCGTGCAAAAGTATCCCAAGTTTCGGAATAAACTTTCTCACGCGTCGTGTTCGAGAAAAGGGACTTTGAAATTTCTTTCAGTACGCCTGCACTTACACTACCGCTCATAACTACATATCTGGATATTTAACCCGTATGTCAATAAGCAACTTTATGGCGTTCTTCAATGACCGGGGTACTGCTGCACCCACCTGGTGAAATCATGTATTTAAGGCTCTTTAAAGGAGTGACTCTGCACTGTGCTTGACTTCTGCAGCCCTGAGGTGAGCCGGGAGACCTTTATCAGGTGTACGGGACTTTTCATGTGAACCTGGAATTTACTTTTAAGTGATTTTCGACAAAGAGCGCACGGTTTTTTGCTTAGTTTTTCGAGCTCATTGCCAGACGTGCCGCAGCCGTTTGAAATTTGACGTAGGACGAAAAGCAACGGACTAGCAATCAACTGTAGAGTATGCACTTCAGTATATTCAATTTTTTCGCTTAGAGCTCGTCTCGGCCTACACGTTAGGAACTCGGCGCTAGGCTCACCGCTTCTTGCTTACTCATGACCTGCGAAAGCGAGAGCGAGATGGAACGACAACGAGTCAGAGGGCTTGAACGCGAGCAAGGAACGGTAGGAGACAGACGACGCATTGATAAAAAAAAACGGTAATTACACTGTTCGACAACCATCTGGAATCCGAAAACCGTTTTCGCCATCATCATCAGTTTTTGAGTCCAAAATACTGAAAAAATGGAATTCCTATTTTTGCGTTATACAAAAGTTATTATAGTGGAACGCATTTTGTGCAAGACATGAATTACATAGTGTGTTAAGTATTCAAAGTTACGTATATAAAGTTAAATTTCAAAGTTATCAAAGTAAAGAGAATAAATACTTAAGAGTTTGTTTAATCTTCTCCAACACCTTCCTTTTAAAACCTTGTGCCCGTAACGTTGTAAACAATCACGAGCAGAAGCGTATCTGTTCGTAGACAGACAAATCGATCCATGGTATGTACAATCGTACTAAAAGAACAACTTCAAGTAGTTCAAGTCGTTTTCAAAAACGTAGCATTGCATGAACAGGGCTAATTTCAAAACAGCCACAACCAATTTTTATACGACGAATCATCCTGTCTCCGCTTGTGCCACTGGTGCACCCTGTATAGGCAGAGTAGAGAGTTGACGATGACAGCAAAGCGTCATGTCGAAAAAGCGCTACTTCCTCAGCCGGAACGGAAATCAGAATGCGTAGAAAATCGTTGGATGACTGTCCACCGAGTGCCTGTACGTATATTGCAAAACGGTCGTACCAGTCGAACTCTATCACCGTATAAAATCTGCCTGCAGGTGTAATACCCGTCCCGCCCTCGTCCAATGGAAATTGCTCGTGATCCTCCAACATTTTTTATGTCTCTGCCTCTCGGCACTACGGCCGTTCATACTGCATTTTTGTTTTTTTTTAGCGCTGTCTTTCGGTGACGTTCCGCGGAAATATTTCTCTTAATACTGCGTGACTTATCGTTTTTCGACGGTCGATCTAGACAGGGTAGAAAAAAATTATTTGTTTGTGTTACGCGCGAGCCCGTATTCATTTTCTTCGATACAGGTATTATGTATTTCGTCGCCATTTCTGGATTTTATATCTTGCGTATTTTTATAACTGAGATAAAAGAATTATTTTCTTCTTAATTTAAGAAATATTGTTTGAATAGGTGCAAACTTCTTGTGAAAGCTTGTTGATTAATTTTATTGTTGTAGGAGTGCGAGCATTGAAAAAATGGGTGTCAGCGCTGTTTGGAATAATTAAGAAGCGATCGCGAATGTGTTTATTGTAGATATGTATGTAGGGTGAGTTCCTAAGGATGGCCAATGTGTGATAAATGCGTCTTTTAGAGTAATCTTTAAAGGATATACGGAAATATATAGAGGTTATATCTATAGAGCAAAAATATAGTGATTAATATTTCAACTTTAATAATACTAAATAGTATAGTGACCATGTAGAATATAAAAGGGTTGGCCGCGAAAATAGAAATAGTTGTATCCCTTGTTTGATTGCAATTAGAAGGAAATTGTGGAGCAAGAAGTTGCCCGGTTTAAGGGGGGAAGCCACTGTGACAAATTTTGAGGAGCGGATACTTGGGGAGCGGCGAATTTTGGGGAGCGACAAATTTTTAGTGAAAGAAATTGGAAAGTGTTTAAACGCAGGAGCTTGGGACAACTTTACGAATAATTCACTTTTTTCATATAACCAATTAGCAAAAACTTACATGTGAGTAGCCATATTCAATTAATTTTAAAATTCGTAAAATTAAAATATTTGATGATATTTCACGGAAAGGGCGGCAGACGCTTGTTATCCTAAGGACGCCAAATCTGAAAATCCGCCCCTGCGAATTCTAGTGATTCACGTTAGGCCGCGTACAGACTTGAGCACGAATGCGAACGAGGCAAGCCGAGGCAAATCCGAATACCTAGGGCCGGACAAATTGAGATTTTTCGTCCAAGTTAAGGCAAACTGAGGAAACTTTTGTAACATCATACAGGATACATTTTATTTATAAGAATGTAAAGGATAAATTGTTATGTAATTCGTGATATTTGTTGAAACGACTCCGATCGGAGTCGCCCGGCAGCGAAAGTGTTAAAAGTGGAGGAGATTTTTTAGGGGGTGAGAACAATTTTCTTTAAACTATGTATGTGACTCGGAGTTCATGAAAAAAAAAATGTAGGTTCCTCAAAACAGATGTTTCAGTGCGCAATAAAAGACCAGCATTTATGATATTCCTCTTGAAGCCAGTTATTTGGGGAGCTCGGGGATGCACACTACTGCATACTTGCCTGCGCATTTGAGAAATACGAATCTGAAAGGAAATGAATGTACAGGGTGGATCAATAAGAACATCCATCTTAAATAACTTGTTATTTATTAAAGACATGAAAAATGTATGAAGAGTATCATTTGGTTTCAATTTTTCTGTGCAAAGTTATGAAATCGTCTTTATATAGACTACAACACAGTAGTAAAGAAATTATGCTGTGTCATTTAAAAAACTGAGTTACCTTCATATCTCAGAAAATATAAAATATCCAAAAATTACAACGCGATATTTTTCAAGTTTCCCCCACCATCAATCCTTAATTTGATAATTACTTTTACGCGGTTTTGTAGATTTAATAATAACGATGCAACATTTGTTTAAACTTCTTTCCAATATCTCTCACCGTTCTCGAGATATTCCACGAAAAAGAAAATTCCACATTTTTTCAGGGGTTGATTTCACCTCGTAAAACTGCACTATGGCACCAGCAAAAAATAAGTTTGTCTTACGCATGAACTCTACTTGCACTCAAAGTTGGATAATTTTCTGAAAAACCGAGTTGCCTAACTTCCTTTGTACGTAACTCTGCTACGAATCCACCTAAAATGCAAGAAAATCTAAATTTGAGCAGCACAGTTACCAAGTACACCGTTGAATGCAATTTGAAACGAATGGCGCACACGTTAATTATAATTTCGGTCGACTCGATGACTTTCCATAAATCGCCGGTTTCCAACGGGCCTCTGCGGTTCGTTCCTCCTGCCGAAAATATACGATGGAAAAATTCGACACGCTTGGGAAAATAAATAATCACACGGTCCGAATGAATATTCAGGAGGGGAATCGCGTTTACGTTTATCGTTGGTTTGGCAGTCGTGTGCCTCACCCTTTCCTTGTGTCGGTTACGATAATCGATATTCGGCGGACAGATATTACTCGCTGTCAGAAATAATATTGACATTTAAGCCTGGTATTTCGAAACGTATTCTTTGAATATTTAATGCACGATGCAATGATTCTGCGATTTATTACCACGTGATCAGCAGCAATATGGCACGATGGTTTCGTTCGAAGCTCTCGACTGATTCTGAGTGTTACGAACCACTTGAAACGCTAATTGTATCGATTTTACCCTGCTCAGGGAATAAACTTGACAAGAACTATTAATAGAAGTTACGTAAGTTGGGTTACAAGTCCAGTTCGGATATACCTACTTAAGAGGCAATCGCTCTGGCGAAGACGAACGTGCCAGGGCAGTTGTTAATTGGCTTTTAATCATTTGCAGTTAATTTCGGTTGAAGTATCGTTACTTTCGTTGAAAATGGTGACGTATTCAGAGGAATAATGTGGAATTTTATATGAAAAATATATAATGTAATGAGTTAATTGGGTCGAACAAGTAGTTTTACAGTAAACTGTTACCTACTACAATATGCTTGTGTTCGAGGCGATTTCATGCCAAAATGTTAACGTTTTTACTTAAATAATTATTACTTTAATATTAATTGTAGTATATGATAAAATTCGAAACCCGTTTTTTTTAAATTCTAAAACTGGATTTCGAATTTTATAAATTTAAAAAAACGTTAATGTACCACGTGGTACCATTGGCGAAACTCGAAGACCGTGGGGAACGTAACAGTTCAGAGCGTATGCTTAGCAGATGTATCGATAAGAGAAGAGTGTGTTTTCATATGATAAATCCAACGCCCAAAGTCTGTCGCGGAGCAAGACGGGATTGTCGGGGAGATTGTACGAGACGTAGGTGCATCATCGCCTGAAGTTGGCAGGATAACTGTGCGCCGAGAAGGATAGGAGGGTGAGAAGTTCTTGACGTCTGAACGAGGATTCTGTCGAGGCAAATCCAATTCGACAAGTCTCGTACATAACGTGCAACGCGCCGTCGAGGAAATAAATCTAGCGACGAGTGTCTAAGGCAGCGATGTGCCCAGAACAGCTGTAAAACCACCCTGAAACTTATGAGAAGTCGTCCATTGTCATTAATGCGGATATCAGCGAGGAAGGGAGAGTTCGATTTCGCCCCTGCAGAGAACCTTGTAGAAATCTATTGTCGACTTCGCTGCGTCTAACATTTGTCGCCACAATTACAGCTTTCCTGCAGCACCTAAGGGGGCGCTGTGAGTGTCAGGCGACGAGGGAAAATCGTGGATTGATTTTCGATGAATGTTCTTGAATTGGTTAAAGCTAAGTTGTATGTAAGTACATAAAGTTTAGTGACTTTGGTAGAATGTAGCAGGGAAGGATGTGGAGCATCGAAGTGTACTGAAGAAAATGGAGCTGAGAAAAGGATGGAATAGCTACATACTCAGAGATTAGGGGAAGTCTAGGATGGATGATACAAGTAATGAGAAAAAGTAAAGTAAATAGAGAAGGAAGAAGTAAATATGCAACGCAAGAAATATTTTACAAATTGCGAAAAGTGAATTTTAGTATCACATTGCATAAAGAATCTTATGTAATTGTTGTAAGTATGAATTTATTAGAATGTAACTAATTATTACGAAATATTAGGTGTAATTACCTTAAAAGTTTAAATGTTCTTACTCATATTTCATTCTGCGTAAATGCAATCGAGTTCAACGAGTGATGTAGAAAATTTTACATATTTCACACTTTCAATTTGCATACGGGGTGTGATTTAATTGATGGTACAAGCGGAAAGACGGCGATTGTATGTATATGTATGAGAAAATGAATCGAAAACAAAGGATAAAATGTTTTCATACGCGGCTTTGTTTTCGAGAAAAATAACTTTAAATAATATATTTGTCAAGTACCTACGTGTGTACTTAATTGCAATTTCGACTCAATGAATTTCGCCGCAATTTTCATTACACATATTTTTATTCATATTAATTCTATTTGGTAATCAAAGTAACACAAGTAACAGGTCGTTCACATTTTAAACAGTTTATTCTATTAGTTTACTTTTACAGTGCAATTGAGTAAATCCACTTCTGTTTAACATCGTATCACGATTTAACAATACATTGTAACTAATCTTTCGCAAAATTAACAAGGGCGCGAATACGGAAGAGTTCTTTTCCTATCGTCAACTCGAGAAACTTCTCATTCCATTTTTTTCGTATCCCCTTGCTTCAAGCGAAATTGTTCCAGCGGGTATTCCCCAATTAAAAACTCCGTCCGACTGAGCTCCGCTAATTATCGTCGGTACCCTGCGATAGGATGGGTTTCTTAATCAGCGATGGTTAATTAAAAAACCGTGTTGATCATCGACAAATTTCGAGGACGAAACGAACCGTCTCTGAAAAAAGTGGCTCTTGTGTATGCGTCTGCTCCGATCTCATTGTTTTTCCCAGCATCGACGACGAACAACTCTTTTATTTCTATCGTGTCACGTTTGTTTTTTGTGCAAAACAAAATAGTGGGCTGGTGATCGAATTAGGTACGATTTTTTCCGATTCCCAAGGAGACTACATGAAATGTTATGCCGACCAAATTTAATAAACTTGGCAAATAGATAGGAAGCAAGAAAAGAATTGATCCATCTGTGGCGTTTCAGGTAGACATTCAATACTTTACGAGATTCTTAAAAATAAAGATCGCGCAATAAAAATTCCCTCAGAAAAGTATACGACTATTATTTCGTTTCATTAGTTTACAAAGCGAAGTCCAAGCAGAGTTCGTTCTTAAAGTAAACATTTGGGGAATCTAGAACAATACTTTCGATTCTTTTCAGAAAATATCAGTGTGAGAATACATCAACGAAATCCCTCGGCGTGACAACACTCGAACACCACTTAAAGTAGTAACAAGAGGCCCGCGTGAGGTGTTGTTCACCGATTTTATCGAAACTTTCCTGGTTGATAGAGGGTCAAAATTCAATAGTCTATGAGATATTTAACAATAAAAAGCGTTTAATAAAGGTTTACAAAAATGTATGAATATTACTAATTTCCTTCTAAACGATGAAAAAGTTATAAAGTAAAATTCTATATACTGTACAAATATAAACGAAACAAAATGAAAAAGCAATGACGTTCTAAAACGAACCTCGAAGTATGGATTTCTAGATCACAAAATGCCTCGATCCTACCAGTGGGTTGCATCATCTTGTTTGAAAGAAGTTTGAAGTCGTAAACTCTTCAAGGCATAAGAATAAATACTATTCCTAAATAAATAAATTTAAGAATAAATACTATGCCAAATATCTCATCAACTATTCTTCCCTATCTACCACAAAATTATATTACAATCGATGCGTAACGCTTTATGTTGTCCCGTAGCTAGTTGTTGCCTGTTGCCAATCGACAGCTATTTCCTCCAAATAAATTGATACACGCCTCTTTCTTTCTCTTTGCTCCTTCTCCCCTTCGCCACTTTCATCGTCGTGCTTTCTCCAACTTATACGCTTTCACGTTGCGTCGTGCTATACAGAGGTTTATCTTATTTGGCCTCTGGCCGTCAAACGGATTGTTGAGGGGAAGGAGCATGAGTTGTGAAAAGGAGAATCCAAGGTGAAGTAGTGGAGTTGTTGGTGGAATAAATCTGCGTTGGACGTGCGCGTCGTATGTCATTTGGGAAGGAAGGAACAGCTGTGGAAAGACTAAACGGAGTCGCAAAACGAGGAGTTAAAAGGGGGAAAGGGTTGATATAACGTGGACTGAGGAAAGTTTAAAGGGTAAAAAAGAAGCAGGAGGGTTGTACGATAGGTATATTGTAGTGTACTATTGAAAAACTTCCTGTTTGTAGGGAAAACAGAAGTTTGTAAAGCAAATTTTAAATGTATCAATTCTAGAGTATAATTTTATTTCACTTTTCACGTGTGTGAGTAAAAAGATGTCATATGTCCGTAGCATGTATTTAAAGGAGAAAGTAGTCGTATGTGAAAGAGTAGAATTAAAAAGTGAGCAATGGGTATGCATTATTCGAAGTTTTCATGGATGTATTAATAGCACTGGAATAATATTTCTTTAAAGCTTATTATATGAAGTCCACTTTGTTTCATAAGAAGAAAAGTATATTCAAAGAATTTGTAAACTTCCGTATAACTTGGGGCTTGCAAATAAAATGCCTGGATAATATTGTACACTTGCATGAAACTTTTGTTAAACCAAAGAATTCTTAGTACCGAAACTTTTCAAAATAGTAGATTTCCATGAAATAGTGGAAAGCCGCTCGAAATGATAGGACGGTAACATAAAAAGGTATTATCCACTCGTTTGATTAGTCTGAAGAGGAAAGGAACTAGAGAGTAAGGGAAAACAGATTGTCTATGGTCAGACGCGCTGGCGAATCAATACCACCAGAAATGTAACCCTCTATAACTTTTCATACATGCATTATTACAAAAATTGTTTCTAGTAAAATTTCTTAGGAAAAACAAAAACTTTAGACATATGTATGTACAAATTTAGCCGCAGTTCCATTTAACATTCTAAAGTTACATTTTAAACTATGACAACATTATTAATCCATTCTCTATAAACCTTCTTATAGTGAAGTATCTGTGCATTGGGAAACTATAGTTATTTGTATACTTTTACTTTCTGCATTCGTGGTCTGGAATTTTTACATTTTCATTAACAAAGATTACAATAGATGCATTACTGATGTAATCAAAATAATAATTTTAAGCAATACCGTAGAATCTAGGTAATTACAATAGATATTCTTGCATTTTTCTATTTCTGTTTTTTAGCTACTGAAAGTATTGAACTTTAATGAAATAACTACATTTTGTTGTTAAATAATTGGAAAATCTTATTATCCCAGCATGTCCCTGACAATATAAGATATACGGGTAGAAGAAGCAATAGCAGTCTCGATCTCCGTTCTCGATACGATTAAAATAAGTGTGGAAAACCTAAATAGGGAGTGGCTCAAAGAAAAAGAGAGATGCAAAATTTGAGTCACATGTGGAGCTAATAAATATAATTAAGGGAAAGAAGAGGGAATAGAAAGGAGAAAGACAGATGGATGGAGAGGAGACTGATAAAGGAAAGAGATTAGAAAATGAAGGAAGGGACACGTATAAAAGTGGACAGCGAAGGGGATGGCATTCGAATTGCAATTATAGACAGCAAATGGACACTCGAGTGCCACTCCAAACGATTAACTGATAAAATGGAACGACAACAAGGGGGAGGGATCGACCACATCCATAATATCGTTGATAATACCAATCTGATTAAAAAGTATTCCGACATTCAGCATTAATGATAATTGAACGTGATAAGTTGATAATATTCTCAGTATATTCCTGTACTATTATTATTTTGCAATGGTAGTAAAATTGATCAAATTTGTACTGATTTTTTGTAAAGCTCCCAGTGTTAAAGTTACGTGTCTATTACGTTTATTATACTGCTGTGTTTTTGCTCTCCACGATTATTTTGTGGAACTTAATCCGTTAGCTTTAAATTAGGAATAATATTCATTATTATAGATAATGATATTAATGTTAACACTAAAGTGAGTTGCATTTCAGATGAATGGCATTCTTACTAACTGACGTTTACTTCAATTATATTAACATCTATTAATATCATCAATAATATGAATTATTAAAGTTGTTTCCACCTTCAATTTCTGTTACTTCCTTGTGTCCATCTGAGGTCTATTCAAACCTATTTACTTTTTACGCAAACTAGCAATTTTACAAACTTTGTATAAATAGGTTCATAGAAGAAAGGAATCTAGCTGTGGTTTGGTATTTCGGCTTGTTAATTTTGAAAAGGTTTTCCGCCCCTTATAACGTTTATTAACAGAAATACAAAGAATGTGTTTCTAATATTGTTTGAGTGCTTTACAAATTTACCTATATCTGCTAGAATGCAACACAATTCCAATTTCAAAATGTTCCCTTGTAAGTATAAAACTGGTCGCATGTTCTATAGGAATATCTGCAGATTCGCATCATATTTAAGGTTTATACAAAAATCGACTTTTGAAAAAACCGGTTTTCGAATTACACTGATCCCCAAAAAACGATTATTTCAGATTTCAAATTTTCATAAAAAAAATATTATTAAAATGGAAAATAAATATTTGTACTTATTTTAAAAAAGTTCAGTTTCCTTAATATTTATGGAATTACAAAAATATAACAAAAGAAAATATACTTTATCTGAATAAAACCAAGTAAATAATAAAAATTGAAATAACTAAAATCCGTACAATTTTTGAGTTCATTTAATATTTATTTTTATATTCATTTTTACATATTAATTCTAGTATATAAAATCGGTTCTTTTAAATTTAAAACCCGATTTTCGAATTTTATAAATTTATAAAAGAAAACAGTTTGCAAACCCGGCTTTTAAAAACCGAAAAACCCTAATCATATTCGATAATTAGAGTATTGAAAATTCGAGTACAGCCCTAACTCGAATGTAGTTTTGGAGTATTGCCAGATTCGAAATTTAATTCGATGCATATTTGAATACTAAAATACTCGAATTTTATTAACCGCCTAATTGAGTTATCTCATACTGCTAGAACATTCGAACAGAGTATATATAATTCATCAGACAGCCTCAGCCAATATCCAACAACCTGATTTATTTCGTGTTCGGGGTCCCGACAGCTAAAAAAGAACGGAAAGCTCTGCGAAAAAGGACGAAGAAAGCCGATCGCAGTTTATTGTCCCTTCGTCTCCCTACTTTGCCCAGCTTACCGTAAATTCGCGAGAGTGGAGGCTGTTATTAACGCGCGACAAATCAGCTCGGTTAAATCGGCGCGTCTCGCTGCGTTTTCCGCGTGGAACGTGACTCCGAATGAACGGTGGTGGTGACGATAATTGTCGATAATTACGCCTCGCGTGTCACTTTTAAGCCATTCGAGGGTCTACAATCGCTTTTTTTTGTCCTCCCTTCATCGAATAGTTGGGCCCTTTTAACGGGACCCCCTCCTAACGAGCCATCAGAGTTTCTGTTCTACCGAGCCGCGTCTCGATCGATCTCACGGCGAGTGTCGTCGCGTTGATTGAGTTTCACGACTTGCACTTACCGAAACCACTCGTATCTGGCTGGTGCTCGTTTCGAAGTGCAATCGAATCGATCAGCGCGACGATGCTTGTCGAGGATCGGGCGCCAGTTATTTGAACGAGACGGCAGACCAGCTTAATGAATGTTTTCGTTGATGCTCGTGTAAGGTAGGGGCTGCCTCTTAAAAGTGCCGCGAACGTTACAGGGGAAGTAGTGCGGAGCGGTAACGATCGGGATCCGTGAGTGAGGATTTGATTGGAGATTTCCTGTGGTTGTTATCGCGATTTTATGATACCATCCATTTGTCCGGATGGCTCTGCGCAGTCGAATTATGGGATTTCCGTGAAATCTCTACTGATGGCTGTTCCCGATCCCCTTTTTAAACTAAAATGTCGAATGGCGTTGAATTTGGTTAGTAATGTTTTTGTAGGATTTCCCGATTTACTTTTATTCGCGTGTGTAGCGTGTCGTATTGTTTATAGTAGCGTGAGTAGGGTGGTTGAAGGGGAACCTTTTTGCAGTGAATCTGATTTAAAAATCAGATTCTATCGATAAACTAAACTTTAGATACTTATATTTTGTTCATAGTCATTTGAATTTCCTTTAATAAACACGGAAAATGTAGTCTTGTTGAATCGTTTAGAGTAATATACACATGTGAAAAGTAGTAAAACTAATTTCACTTTCGATAGTAGCGCAAAAGTGGATGCCATTATCTCAAGTTATATAGGCTACTAGCTTTACTACTCGGCTTCGCCTGAAATTTAAATTCAAATTTTATATAAAAAAAATGTGTTTTTTTTTGTAAAAGTAGTCACATTTATTTAGAATTAGCTAGGCATAATGAGCTGAGACATATTTCGTGACCCTAGAGTTTACCAACAAAAGTTTGTAGGCGACAGACAAACACACAAACACTTTCTGCTTTATATACGAAAGGGTAATTACACAGTAGAGACCGGAAAAGCAGCCTGATTTTCAGAATTTTTTATGCGAGTATAATGAATGGAATACAAGATCTGTTTGAAGGCCTTTATTGTACATACCTTGAAGTATGATCACATTTTTAATAATTTTTTTAATACAAAATGGCGGCGCCAAAGCTCGACACAAGAAGCTTCTTCTGAAAAACAGTGACACCGTGGGTCGGATCAGTGCTTATCTGGACTGTGAATGAAACCACGTTGCACGAGTCCCGAACGAGCATCACATGAGAAAATCGGTGCTCGTGCGATGCTCATTCGGAGCGAATGCTCAGATACGTGGCTTAACAATACTCATGTTTTTCGATCTCCCAAAGGAAAAACTGCTCCCTAATGCCTTTCCAAGATCAAGAACTGTTACACCATACAGCAGGCCTGCCCCAAAGGGTGCAAATACCTGCTGAATTTCTGAGACCCGGGCAACAGCCAAGCGCGGGACTGTTACGTTGCTAACCACAGCTTGGGCTGCGGGAGAACTGCACGAGAGTGCGGCCGTCCTAACAGACTCGCACACTCATGCAGTTCTCTCACAAATCTCGCAACGGGTAGCAATGGAACAGTCCCGCGCTTGGCTGTTGCCCGGGTCCCAGAAATTCAGCAGGTATTTGCACTCTTTGGGGCAGGCCTGCCATACAGCAAACGGTACCCTTATACTTTCCACTAGCGCCACTGTATCGCAGCAACAGACGGCGAGTCTGTTAAAAAGGTGTTTCTGTATTGTGCAGCGTTTCTCTCGACTTTCTCAATTAGCCGCGTTCGTTGTTTCGTCAGGGCTTTAATTTACATCGACGTCCTCGGCTGGCGTTTTCCACGCGGTAGAATCGTTCTCGTTGGGACCAGCTGTGTCATAAAACCTGCGGGTATTCATTGCTCTTCTCGACAATCGGTTACTGGTAAATAGTCCCGGTTGTAAACACGCGGAAAGAGAATAAGAAGAAAAATGGCTGAGCCGTGTTGACAGTAGATAAAAGGTGAATCCGGAAAAAAGGGACGTCGAACAGTGCGCCACTCAATGGAAAAATATCTAAAAATCAATATTTTTTGCAATGATTTGTAACATGTGTGTGCGAAAGCCAGACTCTTTATTTGTATATGAACACTTGAAAGAAAAACAAATAAAGGCCCTCAACATTCAAAAAACACGTTAGTATTTGCAGAATCTATTTAACTCACGTCCTTCATGTGTTTAGTTCTCTGTCTTATATCTGAACGCCACCTACGCATTATCAAAGTTAAGCATAAATAAAAATAACTTTCAATCGATCATTCAATTGAAGTTGTTAGATACTCGTTGCTCTGATTACGAAGCCATTTTTTTACATACCTAATTTAACTGCAGTTTTATTGTCTCGAAATTACACATCTATTAAATTGCTGACTTATACGTTTTTGCAACTTTAATTTAACTTTTCTCGGAAAAGGTAAAACACGTCTTGAGATTTATGTGGGAAACTATTTTTATAACAGTCCCAGACATTATTATACAAAATTGTTCTCCATATGTCTGCCCTTTTTTTACTTGTATCCATTTTTTTAAAAATACGTTCAACAACGACAAATCAAGAAATTTTTTAACAGTGGATTTGTTCTGCACCAAGAGCAAAAAATTGAAGTTCTAAACAACCAGTCTGTTTTTTTTTCAAATGTTTATACGGTATCTACCATAACGTTTCTATTTTGGATGCTGCCTTCAGTTTCAAAATAGCGGTCAAACAATAATTAAACAATAATTAGACAAAAAATGTTTCGAACAAAAGTTAGTCAGTATTTAGTTGACAACAAATTGCAAAAGTAAATATTGATAAAAAACTGTCTATTCAATAAAAAATCAAAAACACCTCTATTTTTTTAATGAAACTTTACATTTTTTATACACCAATCGATGCATCTTTATATTCTCGTTGAAAACTATTAGAGTACTTAGGTCGAAAATTGATTAGTTTAGATGTTACCAGTTTTGTCCCGAACGCCCATATGCGTACTATGTGACAGCTTTTTACCCGACTGCGGCACGCAAAGGAGGGTATTGTGTTTATTATTACATCGTAATTGCAGTCCCGCGAAACGGAAGGAAACAAGTGAATAGTGGCCATGTATCGTCGACAGGCCGTTCCAAAGCTGTGCCAGGAGGAAGATGGAGATTCATTGTTAATCGAGAATTATGTATTTCCTAGTCTGGTATAAAGAGTAGAAATATACATATTATTATATTTAGTGAAGAAAATTTGAGAATTTTCATAATAAAATTGCAAACGATCTTATGTAATTATTTGTTAACAAACTTTGACCTGATAGTACCTAATTTGTAAAAATCTACGTACAGTGTTATGACATATGTAAAAAATGATATAAACAAATACAACTTTAAACAACCCCGTTAAGCACCATTGTGTATAATAATGAAAACTCCGTAGGTAGTTACTACCGACACAGCTGCGTGAATAAGAATCTAACAAAATCTTCCCGTATTTCCACGACATGTTTTCTCGGTGATTTAAAATTCTGAATGCATAAAGTTGATGAAAAGGTCTTTCCCATGAATAAAAGCACGCTGGTAATAACGAAGAAAACTACAACACTTTATCATGCAAGCCAGCGCAGTGGACCTTATGAACTGAGGCTACAAAAAATAAGGGCAAGAAAGGTGAATAACTTAACGATCACATTACAATGAATTTTCCCACCTTAATGTAATCACAATTACATTATGTTACGTGATACATTTATACTCAGATTTTATGTCAGCTCGAAAACCACTACATAAAATTCTGTGCATCAAATTTAATCTAACTTCGTAAGTAGATAGGGAAGTAAAAAATATATTACTAATGCTTGATTTATCGTATAGACACTTAATAGTTTAGGAGACATTTGACAATGGGGATGGTGTTTACCTCGTTACTTCGTTAAGCGTTTACGATTTCAAACTTCTTTCAATTAAGATGATATAATCCAATGGTAGGATTAAGGCATTCTGTGATCCAGAAATCCATAGTTCGAAGTTCGTTTTAAAATGATGATTATTCATTTCGGCTTTGAATTGGCTTCGTCTTCAGGGGTCTCCCTAGTGTGACCGCCTGAAAAGAAGGTGATATTTAGGGATTTTTTTTAAGGAAAAGCATTAAATAATATTAATTAAAGACTTTATGTCCATATTTGTACATATTTCTACAACATTTTAAAAAAAAATTCAATTCAAAATGCAGTTGTAACTACGAGTTACTGGCCAATAATCAGAGCGCTTAAGAAAAACAGTCTGCTCTCGGCGAACACGATTGCGGTTGTTGCTGTTGGCTGATAAACAAAAATCAAGAATATTCCTAATCTATATTTGTGTAGTTATTGTTGGACCTACGGCAAACGAAGGATAACAATAAATAACCAAATAGCGGCATTTTAATAAATATTCTGTTTTCTGTGAAAAATAAACGGTAGTTTTATTAGTGCCAAAATTTTATTTTAGCAAATATTAACTCGATTATAGGCCGAACGAAAATAATGTATCCCACACACTAATCTCAAGTGGATTGGTCCATAAATTTTTCAGAAATCGTGCGCGCCAGCTTTGAAAATACAGTTTTGAGAAAAACGCGTTTAAAGTTTTAGGTACCGTTTTCTTATTTTTTTTAAATGTCTTAATATGTACAAATATAGGCAGACAATTTTCAATTAATATAATTTGAGCACTTCTCTTAAAAAGATCGCAAATATCGCGCTCCTTTTCAGGCCGTCTCACTAGGGAGACCTCTTCATTTTAAAGTAAACCAGAAAAATTATTCATACATGTTCCTTGGTAAATCCTTGTCACGCGATGTTTATTGTTTTGTATCTCATAAGCTATCGAGTGTCTCCGCAAAAACCCAAGCATGGGTGAAATATTTTTTGGTTCCCTATCTACCTGTAAAGTTTCATTAAAGCCGGCACCCAACACTTCACGTGGTCCCCTTGTGAAAACACAAACTTGCACCTCTCGGGATCGGTTGCCAACGAGCCGCGACCGAGAACAGCCTCGCGTAATGGCGGACCCGCAACTATTTAAAAGCATCCCGAAATAATTGAATATTAAGAATTCTGCTTGACAAACCGGTAAGTGGCTGAGCGGTGCTAGAGGGGTGGAGATGACGGTTCGGAGAGCGGCGAGAGGATTGTCAGAGCACGTGAAACGGGTTGCGACTGATTTTAATTAAAGACAAACATCCCTCTAACTCGACGACGCTCTTTTGCGGCCCACTCGGGAAACAATGATTCTCCCTCCGTTATGGCGGCTTATTCCATCCCTCTCTGTCCCTCAGTCACTTCTCTTTCGCATTGACTCTCACTCGAGCTTCACCCTCCCCCCCCACCCCGTCCGTCCCCGGCCAGATTTCTCGCGGCACTTCCTTTTTAGTTTTTCCACAAACGATCCGACGTAACTGCAGCCTGCGCAACCCCTTCGAGCGCGGCAGCGACGTGAAACGGTGGGTGGAGGCAGCCGGAACAGGCGGAGGAAGGAAATTTTCAGTGAGGGAGAAGGAGAGAAAGGGTGATGGTGTGAGGAATACCTACTGCCGTTGGATGGGCGCAGATAATTTTCAGACGAAGTGCTCCAGACTCTCACTGGCGAGATAATTTGCGAAAAGTAACGCCAGCTTGCTGAAATGACCCTCTACCCCTCGCCCCCACACCGCCTTTCACTCCTCTCGCTTTCAGATCTCTCTACCCACGTTCGACGTTAAGGGTGGATACTGGCTCCTAAATGGGCCACTTTGGGAGTACGCTTGACGTTGAAATAGACCGGGCGCCTTCGTAAAAGTTCCGGGAAGATTATGAAAATATCATGCCGCGATTATGGCAGATTAAAGGAATTTCGGGTTGGGGGTAAAGATGGAGGAGAATATTGAGTGTACACAGACCTTCCCTCTGCAGAAACGCCGCAGGGCGTAAAGCTCCCTGAATCTGTCTTGTCAGATCAAATGTTTCCCCAGAACCCACTGCGAGCTTTCGATAAAGAAGCGTCGTTTACATGTTGCTAAATGGGGAGGATATTAAAAATGGGGAACTGTTTGTTCCATCTTGAACTGGACGTTATTTTGTGCAGAGTTCAACGTGCTGATGTTGGTTGTGGAGAACAGATTTATGTATAAGGTGTCTTATAATGAGTGATATGACCGCGGAAGTAATATCAGATGTAAAAGTGACTCCAGAATGTAAAATAAAATGTTTCCATGGGAGCCTTGAATTCTAAAAAAAAAATGGAGTTATAGGTTTAGTTTGGGACGCGTTTATGTACTCGACTGTGAGTTGACAGAATGTTGTAGTGAATATGGTATAACTGGGAATGAAGTGTAGAGTAACTTTTCCTCGAATGAGCCGTCGTTTTTGAGAAAATTAATTTCGATAATGTAATCGATTCTTGCGGTTATTTAGCCCAGAGTGCAGATAATTGAGTTTCAAAATCGATTTTCTTCGAAACAGACTTATTCGTAAGGCCTCGATTTATTTTTAAACGCGTGTTCATTTCTTCTGTAATTGGACTATATTTTTAGCTACACTTTAGGCATTCTTAATTACGTGTACACGTCCTTGAAGAATTATCAGATTCGACTTCCTTTTTATTTTACATGTCTTGTTTCTTTTTGTATATAAAATCATTTCCTTTCTGGATGCACTACTAATTCCAGGCTACCCTATATATGTATTATGATTTGACATTTGACACTATAGAATGTGTTCCTGTAATATGTAACCAAACTTTGCATGCATACATATTTCATTTACAACAGAACCTTAAATAGACACAAATCCGGAATAGTTTCGCCTTTAATATTATGTAGATTGCGAAAGTTGCACATTACTGTTTTCACCCCCAAAATAGAATGTTCCATATTTCGCAGTATAAGAGGATTTCATAACTGACATTGAATTCTATTCATAGTTTTGCTTACACCTTATTGTATCAGAGTAGCTTTAGAAATGTAGGAAACGCAGAGTAGAAATGCTTAGTAATATTTATAAATTAATCACGTATTCGTATCTTTACAGCACTTCGTTCCTTTCGCAACTCTTCTTTCTTTATTATTTTACGTTGCACGGTTACCAAACAAAACACACTATACCAAATGCCAACTCTCACTTAATTCAAATTAACATTTAACGAATTCGAATAGTTACAAAATATTTACAATTTTCCTACAATATTTAGTCAGGCATATGTTTTCGAATCGCTAGAGCCATTTAAATATCACTTTCCTAAAAGCAAAGGAAAATACACTTTTCCATTTTAATTAAAAATTTTTATTATTTTGTATAATATAATCTGGCAACTACTTTTAGCATGTCTGTAATGTGCAACACGTGTTACAGAACATATTAGCGGACTTTGTCGTCTTTCCATTTCAGAAACCTTTTCGCAGCCTTTGGTAAAAAACGAATGGTAGCTCTGTAGCTGTAGCAGGGCCTCTTCATAGTCCACCACAGTGTTTTGTTTCGTCCCGCCGAACGTTTCCTCTCTGGACAAAGGCAATCCAAGAACGCCGTCGAAATACCGTCGCCACAATCTTTCTCTTACACACGCGGAAAATTTTATTAAAATTTAGGTAAACCAAAGAATTCGCCGCTGGTTGCATAAAAATAAGTATTAATAAATGTATACATGTAAGACGAAATATTTAATATAAACGTGACTTGCCCTTTAATGCATTGTCCAGAAAAATACATGAATTTATATGGCAATTCATTTAAGGGGTCTTTCCACTGTCACGCCCTGATAAAGTGCCGCTGTTTGGAACTTTTTTTTGTCACAAAAACAATGTGTTTACTAAATTGAAGTTTTTTCTATTTATTAAGATGTGTTTTGAGAATACAATAAAAATTTCATATTTTTTTAATGCGTGCCCCAAAATAAGGAAGCATAATATGCGCTGTGAAAAAAGACGCTCGACTGCGTAGTCGATTTTCAAGCACGTATTAATAAATAGAAAAAACTTCAATTTAGTAAATACATTATTTTCGTGACAAAAAGAAGTTCCAAACAGCGGTACTTTATCAGGTCGTCACAGTGGAAAATATCCCTTAAGCCTTAAAACTTAGAAGCAATACTCTATACATAATATGTAATGTGAAAGAGAACGCGAGCTCTAAAATATAAAAAAATGAATTCTATATCTATCCCTAATAATCTCAAAGAAAACAGAATATAACAATCATATCTGTATCTCACCCTTTATATTGATATAAAAAATAAAGGACAAGAAAATTTACCCATTATACATGTTGTACATTGGCTTACTGTATTCTAATAAAATGGTTATCACTGAAGTAAAATGTTAAAAGCGCGTTGAAATAAAAGGAGGTTTATATAAACGAACGCGTCTGAGGAACTGAGGATCGTCGAAAATTGCACAACGCGCAGCTCAGTTGGCAAAGCAAAGTGAAGCTTAATGAATAACGAATGAGAAAGGAAAACGATGAGAAACGGAGGAGCAAAAGATTAGCCGCCGGCGATATTCCCCTCGTTTCATCTATCTTCTTTATTGCAAATTCGACCAGTCAACGTGACGCCGTACTCCGGGCGCCAGGTTACGACAAATGAGTATCCTGAAATTCCATTCGACGCCAGCAGAAACGCGAAAGCGTGAATTACGTCGTGGTAAATGGCACGGATGTAATAAGCCCAGCGAACTATTGTGGATTAAATTCTTAACAAGGGAGCCACATGAAGTGTAGCAAACCGATTTTAATGACTTTTTGCGGATAGATACGGAGCCAATAAATATTTAAGCCACGCTTGGTTTTTCGAGCTGGCACCCAATACTTTACGAGATGCCACTTAGCAATAATAATCGCGTAACAAAGATTTGTAGAGAAAAATGTATGATTATTATTCTACGAATTATTGATAGATGAAAATGACAGGTGAATCAAAATTTGTATTTTATTAAAACGAGTTTTACAAGTGCGTGTTTGCAATATTGTAAACGTAGAAGTAGCAAATATTTAAATACCAGACACATATAATTTCTGAAATATGAAAACTGAAAACAAACATTATAAATTACAATATGTCACTCTACACTTTTAATGTTAAAAATTCGCATTCCAAATAAATGCAAAAATTGAAATTGAAGAAATATACATATCGTTGGACAGGCATTGCTGTTGCTACTATCGTACTAGTACTAATAGTAACTAATAAATGTCAGTTTTGAGGTTTTTGCTAATATTATAGGTACAATATTTTTGTCATGTAAAACGGCACATTTCCAACTTTATGAGTTTCACACCACAGACCAGATGTCCAGATTTTACATCGGACTTTTCTATCGTGAGACAAAAATCTCAGCGACGACTAATTGTAAATCTAAATAATAGACATAGTTACGAAAGATGAGATTTTTGAAAATATATCATGAAGCTTGTCCCGTGAGAACCTAATTTCATGAAACTAATGACAAAATAATTAAAATATAATAATGTAATGAAATAATTATCTCGTGAGATTAAAGTCTCGCGTGAGATATGATATTTTTGTTTCATCGTGGATTTGCACCTTTAAAAATAAATTAAAGGCTACCTTCGTTACTCGCAGTTTATTACAAATTTAGAAAATTGCTATGAAATAATCGTGTTATGTAGCAAAAGCAGCGAAATTTTTCCTATTCCATTTTTTCATACACTCGCCATAAAAATGCTAGGCATCAATAACATGAACACTCCGGGTACTTATTCGATTTAATTTCCGTATCGTGGATATCTTCAGTCTTTCCCAAATCCAACGATGTCTATGAGGCATACTCTATACAGTATACACCATGCAGCTAGCTTGCTCGTCGACGAAACCAAAGTTGACAACGATAACAAGATAGACGGCCAAACTCGCGCTGTACCAGCGATTGCCGTGATAACGAGATTTTCCAGAATCGGCTGGAATGAAATTAACATCTATCGGTTACGCGGCACGAGGAGTTTGGTTGACTCATGAAAATGTAACGGCAACGGTTACGCGGACTCCAGCAATTTTCTCGAAACTTCGTCAGCCGTAACTAAATTCCATCGAATCAACGAAACTTTCCTCCGTTACTGGTCACCGAGTGAATCGAGGAATCCTGGAAAAGTTTCGAGATTAGCGTCCACGATCGTACAAACGGGCTGCGAGAGGGATGGGGCCAAAGGTATATCAAATCTCAGCGGATCTCGATACCTACTCCGATCGGTCGGATTAACTGGCGAACGAAGTCAACGTTCTCGTGCGGTAGATCCGATTTGCTTCCTGTCTTGATGTCTATCATCTCTTTCGGTTGTTTTATTATACCTGACAATGAGCTGTAATACAAATTTAAGGGCTGAGAAATATACATATATTTTTATTTATTTTCTAAATAATTTTGGTGTGCCGAAACCTCGATTTTGTTGATATTTTTACATCTCCTTGGTCGGTTTTTCACTCACCTCAGCTTCCTCACGATTGCAAAAAATCGTTTTTTTTTCGAAAGTACATATCCTCAAGAAGGTACTGTTAAATTTTCATGGAAAAATTCCCATTATTTAGCTCCTACAGAGGCATTTTGCAGGGGAATGCACGGGGGCTCGGCCTCTATACATAGATCAAAACTTTGAACGTGTTTTTCTCAAAACGTCATTTTTTCACATCGCGAAGATGATATCTCAAAATCTGTCAAACCCATTGCTTTACAAATATTACTGCTGATTCTGCACAGCTATGACTCTCGCAGGGACTACACCCAAGTATTTACACTGAGTCTAACCTACTTTTAAAATCCAAAAAAGCAAAGAAAATAACCGAAAAAGATTTTTCTTGCATTTTGTCTGCCATTTTGTTAAATTCGTAGATGAATCACTAATTATAGTCCGAGCGATATCGACAGTCATACTGATCAAGAATGTGTTTGGATTTTTGGGTTCATATAAGTCTAACAGCTAAAATCGCCTGCACGGGCGAGATATGAATTTTTAAACATGTCATTGAGACCGCTTTCAAAAGCATTTTAAAAGCAATAATTTTATTACTTTTATATTTTTTATTTACTGTAGAAATGTACTTTACTATATAGAAAAAAGTTTTATTCCATTACTATAATTCTATTCGTCGCAATAAATTCCTGAAAATCGCTGAATTTATCGGCGTGCTAACCAGAATGACCCTTTAATGAAATTCTTTTTTCTATGACGCAATGATAGTATAATTTTATCTGTGGCACACCACATAATAGATGCTATATTTTGTCGCCCTGTCTTATCATGCCTGCTTACACACTTTTTATTTAAGAATGATTAAGGAATGTTATAGTACCAACTTCAGTGATCCAAGTTTCAGTTTTCCATTATGCGTGGAAAACCAGTATTCACTGATACATACATATACCTACTACAATATAACCGGTTTCTATAAACTATCGTAACTATAATATTACTTGCAAATTAGAGAACATTTTAAAGTAAATTTTCACAAATTTGACCCTAATTCTCATTAATAAAATCTAACGAATACCATCGAAACATTTTAAAATTAAATAAAACTTTCATCTTCAATTCCCATATAGGAGAAAACATACGAAAAGCAACGCAACTTATTTCCATTCACAAATCCCAAGATTCCGTTAATTTTCATAGAGACCAAGTACTCTTTGTCTTTATTAACAAACTTCTACATTTTCATACAAACGCATCGGAAACTAACGAGGTTTCAGAACATTTTACTCCACCCTTTGCGCCAGGGGAAACGATCGAGTCCATTTACGAATGAATAAACAAAAGGGAACTGCTGAAAAGGAAACAGAGAGTTTACAGACGCGAGATTAGTTCAAGGATGTGTAGCGGAGCGGCGTCGCAACCCTCCATTGAGTTTTTCACCCTCTATTCCCAAGACGTTACGAATTTCCGTCGCAGACGGCCGTATCGCCTCGCGCTCCCCTATAGGCCGGGATACGTTTCCTACTAGGGATGTTATGCCCTTAATGTGTTTACCTTGGCTGCTGACCCTGATTCACCCGAACTAAACATTCGGCTCCGAACGTACCTATATACGTCTACGCGTGCGATGTTTACTCGTTTTCCTGATTGCTTCGCATTTAACCGAACAGGAATTCATGTACAGGGTGATTCATAGATAAATGTCAATGTTTCATGACCAACACACTAACACAAGCAAAACGTATTATCCAAAACGTATCCATATATACGAGTAGAAAAAATTTTCTAGTCCCAAAATCTCACAGATGATCCCTTGTCAGAAACTATAAGACATAGGAACAAAGTTTATTTTGCTAAACTGAATAAAATGAATAAACTGCTAAACTGAATAAAAGGTGTTGATTAAACATACATAGGTATAAAAATCAACCCTGTTATTACAGAAGTTATAATATTTTCATCATTGACTCATAGTTTTCAATACCAGCAATTACACCTTTCCATATCTACGTGTTCCTTAATATCTACCAGAAAATTGATTTATTAAAGTCAGCTAGCGTTATACCTTCGTTACGACAGACAGACAGATACATAAATGTATTGTGATTGATGTAGGTGCACTTGAAACTTAATTTGACGTCGCATCACGCTATGATATAACATCAATTCCTATGCTGATTCAATTTAACACGCTGTACATATCCAGAACTAGAATTTCTATTTCTCTTTGAAACGAAATTTAAAAGAAAATTTAAACTGACCACTGTACTGACAAAGGTGAAAATTTTAAATGTTTAATTTCATTAAAATATCGTTTTCTTCTTATTTAAAAAATACAAAGTGAGAAATTCTGTTTACTTTTCAACATATTGTTGATTTTAATTTTATTTTGACAGGTAGGTAGTAAAGAGTTGATATTTAATGAAACCATAGTAAATTCAAAATTATATTTTTCTCTTCGATTACTAACAGGT
This sequence comes from Andrena marginata, assembly GCA_963932335.1. NCBI lineage: Eukaryota > Metazoa > Arthropoda > Insecta > Hymenoptera > Andrenidae > Andrena > Andrena marginata. The sequence continues at coordinate 43,643,221 of OZ010659.1, read as the reverse complement.
TACGAATGATGGCTTTAGAAACACGTGAAGATACACTATGCTCTTCTGTAGTTCGTAATAATTCTTCCCAGCGAAAATTAGTTCTATTCATGCACAAGTGTTAGAAAATGTAAATTCCACGCGCTCGTGACACTTTTATCAAATAAAAAATGAGCAAATTAGGTAGCATGAGTTTAATTTACACTCGGAATAAACGAAATGTGCTGGGTGGAATTCTGTGTGGCGTCGGATGACTTATTTATTTAATATGGCAGACCACACGGTGGAAACTTCATATTGTCCAGAATCACGAACCACAATTATCGTAAACTCTGTCATTCGCAAACTATTGCGTCTAGCTTAATTGGCAAATCAGTTCGTGGTTTCTGAAGAAGCTTGACTTGACTATCAATGGAGGATAAAATACTTAAACCAAACTAAATAATCGAATAATTCCCATACTTCTGGGAATAAAATAAAGTACTTTAAATTATAGTCATCTGGTTAAAACTATATATATATTGATTCCTAATTTATTCTTAATTTAAAACGAACATTCCTGTTTACAAATCAAATCAGAGAAACAGTATCATATATTGAAGCTTTATCACCTGTTTAACTCTAAAAATTCTGCTCGTACCTGACTTTCAGCTGAGATTTAATTACACAATAGAATTACTATAAACTTAAACGATGGAGGAATATCATGACTTATTAAAATTTAACACTAGTAAAGACAGACAATGTTGTGAATATATCGATGGCTTAGTGCACAAATATTATATGTCTACTTTTTGCGAAACTTGAGTTTTTATATGCAACGAAGAGTTCTTGGCTGTTTTTACGTTGCATAAAAATTAAATTTATAAATTTATTTCATAAATTTGTCAAAAATGTTTTTTTTGTTTATTCTATGTCCCCGAATCTTGTTTTTTCTTGAAAACACTAAAAGTGGACATATGTGCAATATTTGTGCAATTAGCCATCGGTACCTACATTGGAACCATTTAAACTCTAGGAAACTGCAATGTATGTATTTTACATAATACTCGAAGTCATTCAGAATTATTTAGTGAACGTTACGAATATCTCGATCAATTAATTTTGGCTGCAGTAAGTACATAGGTACTATACGACGAGAGTAAGTACTTGCATAACCCCAATCTCCTGATGGGAATTTTCCTCCATTTTTTACCTATAAATAATGTCTCATGAGAGTTCGTAACTTCTCATCCGTAGTTTAAAAAGGAAATGGAAATTCAGTCTGTCGAAAAATATTTTTCCAGTCTAATCCATTGAATTCGCTGTACCTACCCCATACGTGTGAAGACATTCGGTCTCTTGTGCCACGCTAAGAAATAACGCCCATCAGAATTGCTAATGCCCATTAAACGGCGGCATCGCATTATCTTGATGTAACTTTGAGAAATGCATCAGGTTCGTCTTACTACTCATCGTCAGTCTACATTTAAGATGCAAGCATTCCCTCGACATTAGTATTCTGAAGTGAGTGCCAGTAGTGGCTGCCCGTTCATACGGCAGACATGATTTTCTACTTAGCGCGAGCAGAAGAGGTAGTCATCGACACCTCGCTGAGGGAACCCATAACCCATCTTCCTGGTCCCTGCACTCTGCCCCATATGCCATCTGGAGTCCCGCGGGAGGAAAACCAGGCCACCCTCTTTGCGGATTTTTCCTTCCGCTATCCTAGAGCTAAATTGATAAATCGCTACGTGACCCGCTGAGAGTTCGATCGCTACGTGCAAGGGAATTTGCGTGAAATGTCTGATGGATATGATTGCGATTTCATCGCGGGAAAGAACAGAGGTGGCTTTGCGGAGATCAAGATGAAACGGGGCGAAAGATGTGATATTTTCTTTTCCCTATAGGGTAGTACATTGCCTGTTCTTGTCTTTGATCACTTCTTAAGTTTTCATCTTCAGAGGGAGAAGGTATTCAGGAATAAAACTTTATTATATGTACTATCAGGTTCTCAGTAGTAAAGTATTCACCTGAAATATTTATCCAGGATAGTCTCAGCGAGATTTACTTCTGTTTTTAAAGTAGAAAGTCCACTAATTAAGGAAGCTCAATCGAGTACAATTGTTTCAAATTTTCGAAAACGTGCTTCTGAAAACAAAAATACGTTTATTACGTAATTTCTTTATTCGACGAACAAAGTTAATTTTTTTATTCGACGAGAATTTACTCGACGAATAATGTTAATTGTTTTTATTCGTCGAGAGTATCAACTTCAGTGTCGAATAAATTTTTTAACTTTAATTGTAACTGTAACTTTAACTTTATTCGACGATGTATTCGGCGTCGAATAATTTTTGTGGCGCGTGTTCGAGCCGCCGTAACTGGATTTCACTTTATTCGACACATGGCGAATAATTAACTTTTATTCATTATTCTAAATTTCATGTAAATAAAAATTTGGCCCATCTCTGCGGGAATTATGTTCGAAAATAAACAATGGTATTGGTATGGACATCCTCTACAGAGGATCTTGCTCCTCCTAGGGACCACGATTTAGAAGCCACAGACATACTGTATTATATTCCTTTCTTGAAGTTATTATCCCATAAATACTATTTACGTCGTCGTATGTATTCCACATTACCTACAAAATTACCCTTCACAATAACTCGTTGAATAAATTGCAAACGAATGCACACGCATATAAATTGCAATCACCTCCGTATAGGTGTATAACAAAGATGCTATCCTATTTCAAGTTTATTAATCCCAACGAATAAAATTCCCCTGCCTCCCTATTCTCGCCAAAATAGTCAGCATCGTGCATCTCCCCCAGCAGGAAATTCTTCTGCTGTGCAAAGACAAAGGGATGCCCATGGGGTAAAATTGTACAAAATAAAAGGTTCGGTAGAAGACGCCACAATCTCGGTAACTTAATGCAAACCAACGTTTCATAACAGCCCGCGCCATGATTGCGTCTATTTGTTTGTCCACTCGAAACCCTCGACGCCGGAAACTTAATCCAGCCGAGTTAGCTGCACGTGTTCCTCCAAGGATCACATAAGATTTATCCTCCTGAAATATTTTCCCGGGGGCATCAACGCACCGCCGTGTCGCGCTCCTCGCTACTGTAAAGAAGCCACACATATACAGACAGCAAAACAAAGTCATTTTTTCCCTGGCACATAGTTAACTCTGGGAGGGCTTTTGGGGTCGTGACTAATGCCACGTATTTCTAGATTCACTTACCTACATTGGTACATAGTTTGCCTTGTTTCGTTATTAATTACGTTGCCAGAGTCAAAATTGTGTAAGGTAATAATATCTCGCAGGGTTACAACTTTGGAATGTCATAAATCTAATAGCATTCTTCCAAATATCTCTTATTACATTTCGAACGATTTTCATAGACACCTACGTACATCCTATTTTCGGTATAAAGCTACATTTATTTAAATTAACGGATGAGTTTTATTGAGTTGCCATTCCTCTGTTGGGCATTTACGACTGCCAATTGTAACCCACTTCTTTGTTCCCTTCATAGTCTTACTTTCCCATAAATAGCCACAAACACGCCTAATTTTCCTAATTCAAGCTTGATGAAATTTAATCTCGAGAGGGGTCTCAAACCGTCCTACAGTGGTGAAAGAGCCCAACTACAGTCTAGTTAAAACAAAAAAATTAAAAAGAAAATATACGTTGAATATTTGCAACACTATGCAACGAAGGGTTAATACAGAATCAAGCGTAGTAATGAGCGATGAAAAGCGACGAAATATCTTGCCCCACGACTTTATTTAAGTATCAATATCATCATCGTAATTATAGTATAAGAAAATAATTATTTTTTAGTTTTTAGTACATTTTGGATGAAATTAAATAAAATTTTCTTTATATATATTTGTTGTATTAACAAAAATATTTCTTCTGTACAACACATTCAGGGCACGGCGTACAGGAATGATTGAAAACAGGAATTTTTATCTAAAAATATCTACAAGAAGATTAAAGATATAAAAATATACTTTTATTTATCGGCTCCCGCGGGAAAAAACGTCATCAGAATTTCTTCAACTTCTTCGAGTTTTTGAACCACTGTACGCCCCAGACGCCGAGCTTCGAATCCGCTGAAGTCATCGTATAGTTAACATCACTATTTGCATCCATAGATAAAACCTCTTTCGCGGCTTTACGCGTGTAACATTCCCGCAGGAATTTCCCTATTGGTACCACTGATAGTGATGTGTAAATATGTGAACGATTCTGCACGCCGCGTATCGCGGAACACAGGTACCCCCAACTGCGTAATATTCGCTCGAGGCTGAATGTAATTATAAAACGTGGCGGCCGCTCTCGCGTGTTGAGTTTCAGGGTTCGGCCGCGATAAAGCTTTTTTTATGAGTTATAATTTGCTGCGCAGCGCAATGGGGGTTTAAACGCGCCTGACCGCAACAGGGCTGGTTATTGCTTTTTATTTCTCGTTACTGTTCATAATAAACGGGCGGCCACGTTACAGTGTTCGCGTGGATTGCCATGACACGGGCAACCATGACGCTGATGGACGGGATGTTTCCATTTTGCCAATCGAACGGCGGCGTAATGGAATGAAAGGTCGATGGATTAATTCGATCAACATAACGCTTTGCTTGATACCCGGCAAACTGTCATTACCAGCTTCGCTTTTTGCTGTTGGTGTTTCGCTCGTAAGAATCCTTGCGCGGAGTAAGAAGTTGCTTAATCTTCTTAGGACGCTTACTCCTCGACTGTGCTGCACTCTGATTTCGCTTCGCGTGCCAGTATTTCGCACTGCGCGAGTAGGTATTTGGAAAACATGAAGCTAATATTGAATAGCGCGTTAATAATTCGTGTGAATTTTGAAAGGGGAAACTTATGGCCTTTCGAGACATTTGATGTAGGTACACTAGGGTGGCTCTTATTTTCGACTTTTGAATTTTCTTCGCAGCACCCCTCAGAATAGTTCCAAATAATAAAAAACATCTTGAAAAAATTTCATTAAGAGTAAGTAAGAGCCACCCTAAGGTACACTTTTCGCATTATTTTGGCAATTAGAACATATGCATACCTGTATCTTCACCGTTTATAAATTATATATCCTCAAATGGCTTGTATTTTGAGTAATTAAACTGGAATGGTTGTCAAAAGTATGTGAAAATATTAAGACTTGTTCTTATTAAATGTAAACTTAATAAGAACAAGTCTTAATATTTTCACATACTTTTGTAGCATTCTGCTTTAAAAATGACAACCAAAATGTAAAATGTTCTCATACATGAGCTAACAAGTCCTTTAATTTAATAAAACGTAGACTAAATAACCGTGTGCTCGTTTGTGGGATCCTAACAAGACACTAATTTTTATTTAGGTAGATACCTTTTTATAATATTGGAACTTTACAGCCTCGTGAAGAGTCCGTGAAGTGACTTTAACAGGCTTTCAATACCAAAGGGTTCTCCACTTCTGGACTAAATTATTTAGCAGGTCGACCTAGTGATGTTTAGAAGAAAATTACATGAATTTTTTCACTGAGATTCGCCTTGTCAAAGGTTTACTTTCTTTCGGGGAAGGTAGAGATATTTTCTTCTGAGATTTTACGTCGCCATCTCTGTTGATGTCTTCATTTGTGTCGTCTTCATTTGTTTCTGCTACTTTGTATCTGCTCTGCTTCTTCCTCCTTTTGTAACGTACGTTCGTAACAGTTATTTCGTATTTACTTTCTGCCGTCTTAACAAATAAATGTTATACAGAAGTCTATTTGATCGTACCATTTTCACCATTTTCATGCGCAGTTTCATGTTTACAATTTCTCTTGAATGTTCTACTTCGGAATTTACATTTCTATTTGTTTCAAATGTATCGAAAGACATTGTTAAATTTATATTTCCTTAGAAAAAAACGTCACTATTTTTTATGTTTCGATTCAGAGTGCTGAATGTCCAACGCACTGTACAAAGGGAAATAGAAGTTATTGCTTTGGCGTAGTAGTAGATATCCGTATAAAGTCAGACAGTTCATCAGTAGTAGTACATAATAGTGGTATTGCTATTTATATCAGAATCAGAAGATGATATGTACGGCCAAGAAGATTCTCAAATATTTAAGCAAATCAGTTAACTCGTCGTGTTATAAAAATAATTAGTTAAATTAATTAGTTAAATTAATTTTAGCTGAAATATATATTAGTGTGGACGTTCTTATCATATTTATGCACCGATATGGGTAAAACAGTTAAGATATCTAAAACATGACAACTGAATATTTTCAAAATATCAATATTATCATAAAATGTTATTCATATATATTAAAATCTATTACGATATATTATTACCTCTATTGTTAATTCGATACGTAGTAGGTGATAATACTTATTTTTTACTTCCCTAATTTCTAGTGTAACATAATTTACACGCTGATAAGACGATAAATAATTAAACAAAGCAACCGTAAATTGCAAACGAATCTAGAAATACGTGGGGTCAGTCAGGAGTCTTAAAGTCCTAGCACGGTTAACATGAATCCCCGAATTTAAACTGCCCTTAAAATTGCTCTCATATCGGGTTCTATCTGATGGCACGACTGTTCGTTGGAAAATATCGCTGTACGATTCATATGCCCAGGAAAGACACTCCATTCACGACGTGCTTTACATCGTCCAGATTTCAGGAATCATTTCCCTTTTCCTCTTACCCCTTTCTGCCGAGATGCATACGTATTCGGGATTCTGGATATTTCCCATCCTTAAAGGCATTTTATCGCGACGCTACTCTCTTCCCTATCCGCCCTTCCGTTTGATACCTACGTGTACGTACGTTAGATCAGTGTTTCTCAAAGCGGGTGCTACCGTCCCCTTAGGGGAATTTAAATTATCTAGAGAGCATTAAGCATTAAGGGGAAATTCGTATAGATGACTAAAATAAAGTCTGATTTTTGAAAAAAATTTCAAAGTATTTATTATATTCTAACTAGTTGAAACTTTCGGGATGACTTAGTACATACTTAAAAAAATAAAAAACATTTCTAGGAAATTCCCCCTTAAGGGGCGGCACGGGGGCGTTAGGCATAAGGCGGCGGAAATGGGTGGATTAGGATTCTAATAACGCAATAGGGTGGCCCTTATTTTCAACCTGTGATTTCTTTTGCTCTCACCCCCTAATATGGTTCCATTTCATAAAAAAATAATCCCTGAAAAAGATTATTGCAGGCGGACAACAGGAAAGGGCGCCGACCAGGCCTTAAAGTTTAAAATTCATTAATAACTTGGATTTCAAGAATTTCCCAAAAATGGTAAGCCGTATCGAAATTTTGTTCAAATAATGTGAAAAGAGCACACAATTTTCTACAATTACTTTATATATAATTTGTTTGTGATTCCAACCATTTTTTTATTCCAAAGGGTAAGAGCAAAGAAATACAAAACAAAATTTCGACACGCATAAATAAGGGTCAACCTATTACCCAACATAGATCATTAAATGCAAAAAACTGCACACGTATAAGCAGATTTTCTTATATTAATAGAATATCTTTTATATCAATTACATCAATAATATTCGACGGACTTCAACTTTATAATGCTCGAAACAGTCATAACCGGCGTAACACACAATGTTGCGTTGCAGCGATGCGATCCTAAACGTTAGAAGATAACTGCGTGGAAATATTATAATGGGACACCCCGTATATGTCAGGGGGTGGTTGGAATAATTTGGTAGAAGTAAGAGGGCGGTGGCCTGAAGTAGTTTGAGAAACACTGCGTTAGATAGCGAATGCAACTGCCACTCGTACGCTCGTGCACGTACATAGGTACGTGTATATACAAGGTGGTCCGTTAATCTTGTTACAGTCGCGAAAGGGCTTATTTTTTAGGGACGAATACGTCGACAATGCAGCAGAATATTTGTTCATTTCGGAGTCATGTTTTCGATAAAAATCTGGTACACAAGTATTCAACTGACTGAGACTTGGCAGAATACAATGGTAAATGTGGTGCAACGGGTGGAATAAGTATAGTGCAGATAACTCTTTTCGAACTGAACTTTGTTTTCGAGAAAGTCGATTTTGAATAACCAACCAGTATTCTCGCCTCCGACGAAAGTTCCACCTTCAAATCCGATTTTCTCGGAAACAAAGCCTCTCCTCTATGATCCATTTCACTCACAATTGTTGTGTTATTATTGTTATACAGTTACACGTGCGGTAGGCGAGTTTTCGAAATCGAATTTCGACCCACGGGGGCCTCGAACGAAAAAGTGTTATTCCATATTTTCTACTCATTTTTTCATGAAGCACCCACCCCTTTCGTCTTGTACCACCACCAATAACAGACCACCCCGTATATCTGTCCAAACGGGGCAGAAAGAAGAGGCTGGAGGGAGGGTTTGTCGCAAGCGTGATATCGAATTGCGTAGTCATACGTGAATCCAGACGGATGAGGCACCGATCGCCCGAGGAAATTCAGATCGTGTACCTGGCCCGTCTACGAGATTCTCGGTGAACGAGAGCAGGGACGTGTGCGCGACATAGCTTTCCAAAAGTGTTCGTAGATCATGATCCAGAAAACGTGGCGGATAGGAGGAACACAGAAGATGTAACGGTACGGTGAGTGGGAAGAGGGTGAAAGGCTGGGGGACGGGGGCAGGTCTCGGTGGATTCTGCGATAGAAAATCCGTCCATGAAATACCCACGGTTATTTCGCGGTGTACACCCCCGAGATACGATCTTATCGTGGGGCAAACGTAGCGACTGTAATCATTGGATAAGTTTCTGCCGGGGGCGGATTGTTAGCGAAGTGACCGTGTCAGAGGTTTACTTAGAATCTTTGCAGTGGAGGAGTTTCTGGCACGGATTGGGGACAAAATGGAAAGGGATTAAATGGAACTTGGTGATTTGGGTGGATAATTAGTGCTCGGAGCTGAGGAGTGAAGTAGAGAGGTTGTGAATTGAATATCTGTCTTGTCGTGTGATTAAATATCATGGTATTGGATTAGTAGTAATCTAAAAGCTGCGTTACAATTAAAGTTTGAAAGGTACGTTGTTTGATCGAAACTGAATTAATTTTGATGATGGGAAATGTATTTGAAATGGAATTCAAAGTAATTGTTTGTTAAGCATAGTATATTAATTTGTTGTTAGATTAGAAAGTATTAAGAAATTTAATCGTGGATGGTGAAAAAGCAAAAGTGTACGAGATATTTAAATTAAATTAATAAACTGGACATAATTTAATGCTTCCCTTTGGTTGTAATACGTAAGTACGTACAACTGCATTTTGTTTGTTAATACTTAATACTCTCAAGCTCTCCTTCGTAACTCACTTTCAATTAAACTTCCCCTAAATATATTCTCCCATTGAACATTTCAGGTACAAAGCTACGATAAGACAAAAATATCATGTCTCACGCGAGACTTTAATCTCATGAGACAATTATTTCGTTATTTTATTGTATTTTAATTATTTTGTAATTAGTTTCGTGAAATTAGACTCTCGTGAGATAAGCTTCATGATATATTTTCAAAAACCACATCTCTCGTGACTATTTCCATTATTTACATTTAGTTCTTACTGAGATTTTTGCCTCATGATAGAAAAGTCTTATGTAAAATATCATCATAGAATCGCACCTTTACTGTTAAGCAGTCCCTGAAAGGTAAAAGAATTTGAACTTTCTGGTAAAGGTTTCTTGCCTTATTTATGTTAAAATAAAATTGCTTAATATTACACTAGCGTTACACTTTTTGCAATAACTCAAGTGTCGTAAAATAGATTACATACATTTAAGGACCATAGGTGCAAACTTCAAACTTTGAATTATTTTAAGTATTTTAGTACTATAAAAAAGTACAATATTTTTTCAAAATGTATCTATTATATTTTTTATCTCATTTGGCCATAAAGTACTATATCATTCCGAAACAAAAGTTGGCAACCCTAGTACACGTGTCTGTTACACGAAATTCCGGTCAATGTCCTCATCTTGCAGACGAAAGGTCACACGTACTATACCTTTGTTCAGTTAATTCACGAAGACGGGAGAAAGGGAAACGTCCACGTGTTGGTTTGCATCGACCTACAGCTTTTTCATAATTAATCGACCAATCGATGCGAATGGCTGTTCTGTTTTCAGGACTCGAAGCTGAGTTGTACTACGTCAGGGAGGGGGTGGTCAATACGTACGCGATGAACTTCGTTGTTCCAGTACATGCAAATATTGCAGATCTCGAATTCTCCTGGCAGAGCCTCGCTGGACAACCGGTAAGTCCATTTGCGAAAAAATGTTTTGGAATTACTTGCTGATTTTCATTAAAGTCACATCGTATTGCATATTTTCACCTGATTCGAAGGTAATAGTATGAACAATGATTGTAATTTGTAATACTCTTTATTTTAATGATTTTTAACATCTCGTCACGCGAGAATGTTACTTGTTTGTTCTATGAGAACGACCCCGTTTTTCTTCATTCTCAAAGTGATACCAATTTTTTGAATCGTAGCATATGCCTGGTTTGTCGACATATGTGTAGAAACTTCTATGACTGACAGCAGCTTGACATCTATAAAATTAGTGTGATATTCGAAATAATTTGAGATGTAACAATAACTCAATTTTTAAGGGTGCGGTTTCGTCTTTTAAAAAAAGGATTTCAAACATCGATGAATTTTATCTGTCTGCTTGGTATGCACACGTACAAGTGTGTGTTGTTTATTTTATAATTACAAGTTCTAAAGAAGCAATTTATTGTTATATTTTTCTCATCGTCACTTCAGTTCCTAATCCGTATTCTGTGACAATAAGATAAGGCATTTAAACGCTTGTTTCTGTTTGTATTGTACTTGTTGTCAGGGATTTTGATGAAACTAAAATATGATGTAAAGCCGGGTCCACATTTGTTACCGCGACCTGTTACCTAGCTAACTGATCATGGTAGCTGCATACTGTGACTCGTTACTTGGCTCAACACTGTCGGACATCGCCTACATTTATTACCATGAAGTACGGTAACAAATGTGGACGCGGCTTAAAAGCGGTTTCAGTCATAATTTTACTGATTTTGAATTTGTGTAAAATTCACAGACAGTTGAAATTTGCAATTAATGCAGACCTAACCAGGATGTCTTTCAAGCCGGGGCCGCATTTACCACAAGCTGCGTTAGGTTTAGGCTGGGGCTTTACTCTATTTGGACATTTTAAAAATTTGCATGAATGTGAATAACTGAAATAGACTTGTTCTTTTAAGGCCTAATAATGGTGTTCCGCCTAGGTCCTGGCAAAGTATAAAGGCAGCCCTGCTTAAACCCATTCTAATTTAATATGGACTACATCATATCTAGGTGACATCAGAATCCCTAATATCAAATGAGGAAAAGTAATCAATTTGGCATGGAATCACCCATTTCCGATTTTTCTTTAGAATCCTATATTATTTAAACTTTCAATGGTGTCTCCTGCACACACTACTACAATTACAAACTATAATTTATAATCTGGTAAAGGATAATAATACTAACACAGGAAAAGCTTATTAACAAAGTTTTCTATAAAAATAGTGTGATTACTAAAAAAACTAAGAACACAAGAAAATCGACGCGAATAACAGCTAGTACAAAATATATTAACTAGTAGCACGTACCAGATTTTTGGCAAAGTATTATATAATTCTTTAAGGGTACTACTTAGGCAGTCGTTTCTGTCGAAAATGAAGCATTTCCTTTTCAATTAATTATAACGAAATAAATTGAAGGTGGGACTTGTTCTTTGACACATTGTTCATTAACATCATAAGCTTTAAAAGAACATGTTGGTTTCGTCAAAAATATGCATTATAGATGTCGCCACAAATGGATCATTGAAAAGGCTTTTTAAAAAAAGTTTCGTTTCTTTTGCAGCGATTTTGACGAAATGAAACGAAATTCAGTGACCTGTTTGTAAATTTTACTTCAGAATACCTCTGATTCTGCACTGAAGCTATAAAAGAATCAGAATTATGAAAATGACAGCTACGAAATGGCGATTTTTCAAAATAGTGCGTTTTTCGTTATACACAGCCAAGGGTTTTAATTTCTTTTCATAAGCATGTTTTTTTTTAAAGCATATGATGTTAATACACATTGTGTCAAAGAACAAGTCCCAGCTCCGATTTATTTCTTTGTAATTAATTGTACAAGAAATGCTTTATTTTCGACAAAAACGACTGCCTAGTAGATACCCTTAAGTAAGTTTTAATGGCTATCATACTTAGTCGCTATAAACAAGAATTTATTTTTCTGCTCTTATGCAATAGCTTTCAAACGACAATCAAAATTACATTCGTCTTAAATAACACCAACAGTTCCGGAACCACCAATTCCATTGTCGCGCAGGATGCGCATGTAAATACGTACACAGCCTATCCCTTCTATTTCACTGTGCAACAATTTCTGGTCCACCTAATCCCTCTCTTTCACGGGTTATCTGTTACCTCCGTCCCATTCCCTAAAAAGGTACCCGTTCATCTCGTCTGCAGCTTATAATGACAATTCGGGGCACGATACTCTTCCACGTACATACCCCTACATTTGCTGGGAAGCGTGCACACGTATAATCCAGTGGGGCCGAGGAAAATGCTTGCTCCGGCCATTAGCGAGGTGCAACAATGCGGAACAAAGTAAACACGTGAACCGGCCGAAATGGTAACTCACGGCATGCTCGTTTGCGTTCCCGAGACCGGGACGGATAGCGGTGGTCCGTCACGGCAGTTCGCAAGGTTCGGGGGCAGGAGGGGGTGAGTTTGTCGACCGGTGGGGTTATGCAGGAGGGCTGTATCAATACTCTATCAATATGAAATACAAACAGGCAGTATTCGAACGGGGGCGATGGTTGGGGGGCTGGGATCGGGGAGAGGAGGGAGAAAGGGTGGCTGATATAAAGCATGCAGCTCGGTGTTGCGTTCCCTTCGGTCACCAAGGAAACCGAACGAGGCCCTGAGACCCTCAGAAACGAGCGTCACGAGAGAAAACGCGAAAAGTCGTGGCTATCCCTCCCCCTTCTTCTGTTGCCTCTCTCTCTCTCTCTCTCTCTCTCTCTCTCTCTCTCTCTCTCTCTCTCTCTCTCGCGCGCTCTGGTTGAGGGAACGTTAAACGTCAAGGAAATCGGGCCTACGTGCCTGTCGTTACATGCTTCGGTTGCCGTGAATTCCGTATTAATTTCTGACGAGGGGCTGCTCTACTTTATTGCCGGACGTAATTGTTTGGTTTAGTGTCTTGAACGCCGTGGAAGAGGGTGGCGGTGCTTATTAATGGTAATTGAATACGATGTTCTTTAACCCGTGCAGCGTTGCGTGTTCCATGGAGGATGTAATTATACGACCCGCGAGGACCGTAGGCTTGTTACGGGGGCACGTATTATCGGCTTGTTGGCAACATCATCTTTAGAGCTTCTTACAGTTACTAAATTTAATTCTAGATATTCTACTTCTGTAAATAAACGTGTGAGGAAGTTTTGGTTTAAAATAAAATTTTGGTAGATTAACGTGGGGATAGGTGTAGGTACTACGTTATAAGTAGGTATAAAATTAATTATACTTGTGATAGGAATAAATTTGTATCAGGTTGGCTGTAGCAGTTTTAAAGTTTTACGGGTCTAATGGCAGGTACCTCAAGATTAAACGGTGTATGAAATTTGTTTTCTCAAATAGGTATATTACTTATGTTTTCAATAATCCAGAAATACAGAAATGGTCACAATTACTAACTAGATTGAACATCTAAATATCTACTATTATACTCGCAAGAAACTGACTGGTATTTGTCACTGTAAAGTATTTTACTAGTCAGTTCCATTTTACTAATGTAAGTTACATTATGTAACTTTACATCTCTATAGTTTCTTCTTAGATATTATATTATCAGAATTGTAACTCTAGGAAAAGTCATAAAGTTATTCGAAACCCTGAACTGATTCGTCACAAAAATAGGTATCTTGCTCCTAAACCATTAAAATCCACGAAACAAAAAATAAACAATTTTTTTACCAATCCAATCTCTGTTAAACGGCCCTTTCAATTAACAAAACATTTTACTCCAGTTATGTTACTCGCTTATCCCTCTTACAATTAGAGATACGTACATCATTGATATTTAAAGTAATAACGAAACTTCACAAAAAAGGTCAGTGATGGTTGAAAGTTAATTTTATTTCGCTACCAAGTACCCACTACGTGTGTATACATTTATTATATTCCACGTAATACTTATTAACAAACATACCCACAAACAGTTCTTAGGCCGATATGCGAGTTCACAAAAATATATAGAAATTTATAAATATTGTAAATCAGCAACATACCTATATGCGAAGTTTTACGAAATTAACTGAACTGCTGTTTATTTTATTCTGCGCGTAATTGCCCCTTATCAGAATGCTAATAATACTACCGTAGAATACGCCCAGCGAATTCGTCGAATCCACGAATTTCTACTTGGCGAAATGTCGATGGTGTGGAGTTACATGTTGTACTCGAGTAAAATTGCACGGCTGCGTGTCGCCCGTCGAAAGGGGTTACATGTATCCCGGGTATACCGTTTCGGTGACGCTTTATCGTCGCTGCGGGAGCAGGAGAACTAGCCACCTTATCCCGCGGGAGCATTTTCCATCCCTTCGTCGCGTTATCTCGTGGATATCACAGTAGGTTCGTTAACCGCGAAATCTCGCCATTCTCACGGCCACGGGAACGCCGTTTCTCCTTATCTCCTTTGCCTGAAGACAGTCCCGCACCCCCTTGCGCCTGCAACACCGGACCCAGATAAAGAAAAGTAAGAATTAGTTCTATAGACCGAGGTCCGTAATTAATGGGACCTCGTTACGCCGCAACTTTCCAAATTATTTCTAATAAAACTGTAACGTTCGCCTTTTATCTAACTGATTTTCTTTCACTTTCCCCACGGCATGTACTACTATCTACGTAATGGAGTGGTAATAAAGTAATCGTGATCTACCTAAATGGAATATAGTCGTACATTTTCCTTAGAATCTATATTTGACTCTAGATCAAAGATCTTTCATGCGATTCTTTTCAGTGACTATTACGTGTGCAGTCTTCAACTTTTAGACATTGGAAATACATTTTATTATTATTTTTAAACAATTTAATAGTAGTACAATACGTGGACTTGATTTGAAATTTTAATGGAATAGAAACAGTGTGCATTGTGTGCAATAGTTTGAAAAAAATTACGCTACTTAATAATATTTGAATTTCGAATTAACTATTTAATATATAATATTAACACTGCGTAATGTATTAGCACACATAAACTATTGAGGAAACTTCGTCTTTGACATATTACAACAAATTGAACTGGCGTTTTAGTAAATATACTTCAATTTTGTTTAAGCGCTTTTATCTATTACTGTTTATACATTTACTGTGTAACGAGTTTCTTATTTCGTTTTATAAAAATTCTCCATAATTCTTAAATCTACTACAAAGCTACTGATCCACTGACAAATTAAATCCCGGCCATTCACATTCTTCATCAATTTTGAACACTTTATATTTTGTTGTTAAAGCCGTTTGTTCTATTGAATCCACTCGATAAAATTCAACAATGAAGAATTATTATTTCCTAAAAGTAAATACAGGAGGGAAATGTCCTCGCATAAAAGTGTGAGCGAGTTGAGAACTGGATAGGGGATGGCCGAGGGAAAGTCACAGATGGCAATTTACATTGGAATTGTTCGACACGATGGAACGGAAAATGCGATGGAATCCAAAATGTGATTCCAGAAAATTGTCCGCTAAGCGAGATGGAACTTATTCGATCAACGAGGAAGGTGTTGCATTCGAATCAAGATTTTCAGCAGTAATACGGACTTATCTCGAAGCCCGCGCCGTGTTCATGGAACATCGATCAATCTCAGTTACACGTTAATTTCATCCTACAGCTTTAAAGGGTGTCCAAAACAAAACGACTATAGCTTGGGATCCGATAGAAAATATAATTTTGAGTAAGCAAATGACCGTAAATATATATATTCTTAAATCATTCGTTAAGAAATTATTGAAAAGTCTGACTGTTATTTGTTTTGGCCCTACCAGGGACGACAAATCAAAAACCTCTGGACTTTTATGTTTAACATTTATAGATGAAGTGTATTCGTCATCAATTGTTTCGTACGAGAGAGCTCCAAAGTATCGCGAATTCGATAATGACACAATATTAAATATGCTTACAAGTTAGACGCAAAACATTTTAAACAATTTTTATATTAAGCCTCCATGGTCTTTGATTATTTACAAATTGGTCACATGGGGTTCACTGCACCACAGCGTCATTTTTCAGTTACCATTTTCGTATTTTTGAATCTTTTATCTGTATTTAAAGCAGGGACTTCTACCGGTACGTAAAATACCGGTATTATACCGGTATTTTTCGGTTGTATCTTCGTCTGAGACTTAATACCGGTATAACGCTCATACCGGTATTTCGGCAGTACAGCTATACCGAAACCGATATCACACCGAAACAGATAAATACCGAAAACAATAGGTTACCGAAAACCGAAATAAATACCGGTATTTTTTCGGTAACATGATAGGTTTCAATATTTTCCGGTAATAAAAAATAATGTTATACCGGTATTTTGATATAATAGTTCCAATTCTATAAGGGTTACGAAAGTATTACCGGAAAATATTGAAACCTATCGTGTTACCGAAAAGAATACCGAAAAAATACCGGTATTTATTTCGGTTTTCGGTAACCTATTGTTTTCGGTATTTATCTGTTTCGGTACAATATCGGTTTCGGTATTTATCTGTTTCGGTATGATATCGGTTTCGGTATAGCTGTATTGCCGAAATACCGGTATGAGCGTTATACCGGTATTAAGTCCCTGATTTAAAGTAAGAATATCCATGAATCTCATTTATAAATGTTTCCTGGCTAAACATTATGATGAGGAAAGTGTTTCAACAATATGTAACTTACTTAGAGACACTCCCTGTACAATGGTTGCCTGTGCCCTGCTCGCCTGTAACTTTGTTCCTTTGAGAATGAGATTTTGTTTAACTTGGAGGGAATTTCTGCCGCCTGACTCACCATGTCATTTCGTGCCATATTTATCTGCATCCTGTGATTAAGCCGGGACTATATCCAGGATTGTGCAGCGTCTAATCTAATCTGATCTGGACCAGAAAGTTCGATCTCACCCTCGTGACTCACGGCACTTTGTTTCGTTTATCTACCGAACAATCGCCGTCGAAGCGAGCGTGCCGCGATTCAGTTGCTGAGGTTCGATGCTCGTCGATTCTTATCTGACATCGTCAAACGTATTCCTCGTTTGTCAGACGTAGCTTCATTGTTGAAACGCGAATAATAACGAGGTGCGCGTTTAGTGCCAGTGGAACGGATTGAAGTGAAAGTAGATGAGACGATAACTATTAAATGTCGAGAATAGCATCCGCGAAACTTTCAATTTCTATGATCTTTTGTGTATTTTAAATTAATAGTACTCTTTTCTTCCCCTTCTTTTCAAAATATGTTTATCGTCATGTCTAAATGTACGTCTATAGCAATATACAAGGTGTTTCGTTTATCTTGAAGCTCGTACATAAATTTCAAGTTCCTTTCTTCTTCTCAAATTATTTATCACAAACTTTTCAAAATCTTTAAATGGTCAATATATCGTACATGGATCTATTCGGTTTTCTTTGTCGGTTGTAAAATGTTACGAACAAAATTATATAGGTAGATACAATTTTATTGAAGAAAATGATAATCTTAAAATCTCATAGAAATGGTCTCAGAAAGGAAGTTATTATTTGTAACGCTCATTAAGGTTAAGTTTATCATAAGGGTATCCATGATTTTATAACCACTTTATACAAATATACAGTTAATCAGTTTCGTACCCATTAATTAATTGGTATAGGTAACTGAAATTTGTGAAAATTACTTTGAAAATATTGCCACTAAATTCATTAATAAATATTTATTTATCTTTAAATTATTTCCAAAATTTCATAGCTGTAGCGATAACGCGATAAAATACAAAAAATACTCTTTCCTAATGAATACTTTTAACTTTTTTTTTTAAATTTAAAACATGAAAACAAAAAGTCATAATATAGAAATAATGTTAATGTTAACCTTCTTAAATTCAGACTTCAACGCATCAGGGCCGTATTTAAATAGACAATTACAAAGCTTAGCATTCAGATCAAAGAAGCGTCTGAAGAGGAAGTTCGCCGGGCAGAACTCGTAACGGGAATCGCGCATAAAGCGCTGGAGAGTCAAACAAACAAAAAGGGGGTCTTAAATTTCCAACGATAGCACCCTCGATTAAGCTCCAGATTCCTGAAACAGCGAATCGAGTTGTCCCGCTTTATTTTCTTCCCTCTTTTCGGTTTCTTTCATCGTTCCTTTCGTTCTTTGTTTTCAGTTCACCGAGGCGAGCGAAAAGAAAGTTATTGGTTGCAGTGAACGTGGGGCAAGGCGGAGGGGAGAGGGGAGAGGTATAGACTGAAACGAAGTTTCTCATTGAAGTGGGGTGGCACAGGCGGAATTGGGGATGATTTATGAATCATCCACTTGTTAGGCGAAAGTTCGTCGCCACTTTTTCCCCCCTACGTGCTAGGATCTCGGATGGCTAGTAGGGCGCGCGCTATCCTTAGAGTGATGGAGGGGCGTTTCGCTCTAGAATTGTGGGGAGTTGCTCTCTATCCTCTTCCCTTTTCTATTTACCTATTACTCTTGCTACTGCTTTCAAAATTCTGCCCTTTCCCTCGACAATTCTCTGTGTCTCGTTTCTTACGTATGTAATACTCCTGCGTCCCCTTCACCCCCATTTCGAATATTCGTCTGTGAGTTCACCTTACAAAATCTTTTGCCTCCGTCTCCTCGTTAAACTGTTCGTCCCTCTCCTTTCGTTGCCGTTCCTCACTCTCGCTGTCGCGGGTTTTCTCTTCCGTCTCGTTCCCCGATCGAGTGGCCAGGCGGGACGAGCGTGGGGAGAGAAGCGCGCCCACCCCAGGGCGACAATTACTTGTAACACCGTCGTCGGTCTCTCGGGGCCGATGGGAACTCGATGGGGCGTACTTTCGGCCAAAAAAGGATATTACTGCAGCCTAGACCGACTCTACCCCATTGCGCGGAAGGGCACGACCTGTCACCCTTGTCTTATCGCAGCTGAATGTGGCTGATGATCCACCAAAAACCGCCCTTGATTCGAACCTAGCATATTCCTAGGGAGACGCGGTACGCAAAAGATAATAACGGATATAATTTGCGCTTCCGACAAAATATTTTCGAATATAGAATGCTGATAACTCATGTGCCTACCGTTAATTTGTTACCGAGGGGTAAAAGAAATCCAATTTTATTTAAATATAAATTTTTTCCAGTTTCATTTAATTTTAGGCGGGTGTCATTCGGGTTTCATGTCGGTTCTTCATTATATATTTTCTGTTCGTATTGTAATTTAAACAGTTTGTACAGTGCGAGAATGTATTTTAAATCACGGGATCATTTTTAAACAAATAACGAGGAGGTAATTCACTAGCATTTTAGAGGCATTTTTTATGTACTTGAACATAGGTGATGCAATGCTATTATTTATGTATTTATTATTATTGCAATGTTTTACATCAGTGCTTATTTATTTCTAAGCGTTTGAGTATGAACATAGTATTTGCATTTTCATATGAAATAATTATGAAACTTTACGGAGAATAATCTTCCAAGATTATTGATATTCTCCAGGATTGTCAATAAAATTTTCAATATGAAATGTGATGTGAAATTGTTGAAAAACAATTCTCAAACTAGGGAATGAAGTATGAAGAGCCATTGTTACAGGTTTTCAACAAATATATAGATACCTATTACGTCGTTATAAATGTACAATTACATTTCATAAATCTCAATGAAATTCGTATGTCTTGTTTTGAAGTAGATATATGTATATATAAGGTATGTCTAATGTATAAGTACTATATAGAGTTAGCAGATTTGTTGCACATTACTTAGATGCATTAAATTTATTAAAGTCTTGCCTAATCATTACTTAAATGAAAGCTTATTCTTAAATTCCAGTAAATAATTACGAGAATTTGCGCCTGCAGATTTTGCAAATCTGAGAACTATGATATTGGTAATACGTATTTAAAAAATCTAGACGTATGCTAACTATATTTGCTTTTTCAGTTTATAGGATAGTTAAATTGTAATAATTATTTCACTATAAAAACGAATATATAAAATATTATTCACTTAGAAAAATCATTTAGACGGTTGAAAGTATTTTAATAAAATATCATTTAGACAGTACATCGATCTTTCCTAGAAATTTCTCAACTAAGGAAAAAAAAGAACAGAAATAAACAAAAAGATTCAGTTTGCCCAGATCATGGTTTCACATTCCCAAACCCATAGCATTCGTTATAAATTGGTAGGCGTAAAACTTATTCAGAAAAGTTGAACGTGTCCTACGCAACCTCGAGTCTAATTAAATCAGTGAAACAAGCCGAAAATGAATACCATAAATTCCATACATTCAACGATAATAAAATCGATTCTCCAGCATAATTTATTTATCGTCTTTCCGTGGTTACATAAATTATCATCTCCAATATACCGCTGCCCCGTCTCAATTGAAAATAACTGTTTCAAATGAAATTATACGGAGCTACCGTTGTCCCCCCCGTTACAAAACAAACTCCGTATAAACTCCGCTCGAATCCTCGTTATCAGACAGACGTTCATTTTTCATTTTAATAGCCGCCTCCCGAACACCTAGCTCGAGCACCCGTTAATTAATTAAATTGAGACCGCAAACAATTTATTACGTCACGCGATAGGTGTTCGCGGGAACGTGCGTGTATACTTACGCACTCATTCACACGCGTATGCGCATGTGTGGGCATGTTCACGCGAACCCCCGTGTTTTTGGCTAACGCAGACGAGGTTCGTCTTCGAGACACAATGATGACGGCAATTTCGAATTAATTGCAAATTCGCCGAGATCACGGGCTGGTGACGGTAGGTGATTAATGCCCGCCCCTGTTGTTAATCCAGAGATCGACCACACCCTTTCCTTCGCCCCTCGTCCTTTGGTAGCACCGCCGCCGCCACCCCTTCGCTGCTTTCTTCCCCGATGCGCGTCACGCCGAGCCGCAACGTGCCACGCGGCGCCGCGTCGCAGCGCTTCCGTATGGTAAGTCCTGTGGGATAACAGCCCTGCGTTTCGGATAACAGGGAATATCACCCACGGGGACACCCGACACCAACGGTCTACACGCCGCCTAGCCCGTGACAAACGCACCCACCGCGGATTATACGGCATAATCGCTCGAAAGCCGAACATCCGACGCGGCGCGGCGGACGGACGATGCGATGGACAGACGGATGCGACGCATTGTAATTTCCGTGCCGTTGTTGAGGAACTTTTCGAGAGCTGTCAGGCGAGATTGAGGAGGTGAACTTTTGACGGCAGGGTTTGTTGCTATAGTTATAAATGATCGGATGGTATCGCGCTAGTGGGGAGTGGTTTATGATTAAAAGATGATGAGAGTTGTTTTTTGCTTTAATGAATGTTTGACGATTTGTCAAATCGAGGGTGTTTTAGAGGGTAATTTAATATCTTGGAATAGTGGTTATAGAGTGCGAGGTATTATGTGTGATTTTATGTATAGGGTGAGAAGAGGGAAAATAGAAATAATTAAGGGATTTTAAATATGCGTGTTAGAATTGTCGAAACGTGAGAAATTTAATGATTTATGGTTTTAGCATTTACAACCTAATAATTGCGCTTTTACTTGTGTAGTCGAGAAACAAAAAATATTAATAGTCTATATAGGGCGAATTCCAATTACGTCCAAATCGCCCGCAACGCCTGTGATTTTCATTAAGGTATCAAGTCAAGAATTTCCATGTCGATTTTGAAGCGAGACTGAAGCACGATATCAAAAAAAGTTACTTTTTCTTTTCGACTTATAACAAGTAAATAAGTCGAGAAAAAGGAATAAAATCTTTTGATATTGCGCTTCATTTTCGAGAAAATCTCTTCGAGTATAATATAAGTACAAATAGGGGAGAAGCTCTTACTGTTGGTGATCTTAAAGACGCAGCAAAATTTAGTAATCTCATTAAATCAGCAATAATCAATTAGTCGATTAACAATTTTATAAAGGCAGAATAAATCAGAGACTAAATCGACGAATGAAAGAGCTTCGTTAAATTAAAAATTAGTGATATAGCTTAATCGTCATATGTTGATAGCTCCAGGATATACGTTGAAAATTCCACAAACTTATACTGTGTACTTTCAAGAAGTTTGGCATCTTTTTTACGCCAAGGATTTCAAATTAAGGAGACATATTTAATGAACGAATTCCTTCAGGCTCAGCATCGAGACAAGGAGTGGGTTTGGAAATTGAAATATCCCACACAGAACGGTGCGGAACTTTGTTCCAAACCGTCTGGGGTGTTCAAAACCGACCAGCCAGCGGATTCGTCGTGTAGGAGTCAGGCGTATCGAGTAACTTTCGATTTCGAGCAAGTTGGTAGCACATGCCGTTATCACGCGCGATATCGTTGTACATTAACTTTTCGTGTTCTCCGCGGAGTTCCGAAACTTAAACGCTCGCTCGACAAGACCTTAAGGCTCGAACGTGGGCCGCGTTTAAACTGGAAATTTTGTGTATACTGCATAATGCGATCTTATTATGTTAAGGTATACGGTAAGCTGTGATGGTCTCGGGAGGGGGGATGAATGCATAATACAGTCGCCGATCGGCAGCTTGGTAGACAGTTTGATTCTCGATCTGGAAGTAGATGGGAAACGACGGCTGCACGCAGTATCCACTCGCACGATCGGCAATAATAACGAAGTACTTACTTCCTTCTTCGGTGTATACTTAGTCTTGCGAATGAATGAGAAAAATGGAAGATTACAGTAACTCGATGAAGCTATCGATAGACATTATTCGATAGAATATACGTGGATTGAGACTGAGATTGAAGGATCAGAGTTTAATCCGAGTATTAGGGTGCGCCAATTTTGTGGGTAAATATAAAATTTTTGAAAATTGTAAAATGACTAGTGACAAAATACCTAATGCTATTTTTAATTCTGAATCGGAAACTGTCTTCAGAAATTGATTTCAGTGAGGTTTAGCTACTTCCAATCACAGTTGAAAAAAGTGAAAGTTAAGTAAGATTTAATTATCAATTATATATTCATACATTGCTAAAAGTGAGTCTTCCTTACATAAAATCAGGAAAATGAAAATAAAAATATATGGGAATTAGTATTTATTACATTCATATGGAAATGTATGGAAATGTGTATTTATTGCAAAATGAAAATATATGTAACTTTAGCAACAGATGTAGCCACATGTCATTTATGTAGTAAATTTAATGCTATTTAACAAAATCCACCAAAAAAGCGATATCTTGTTTGCTTCTGTTGCGGTTCATAAGCTTCTTAAAGGTTATTTTGTTTTATATACAACGGGATTTTAAAACTTTTTATTAAACAAGTTTATAACTTCCAAATCTGAAATGAAACTGTTGAAGAATTTCTGCATTTTTATAAAGTTCCCGTTGACTTGAATAATTCCTCTTGAAATAGTTTTCAAAATAACGCATATATCAAACTGTACATACATCCAACAAGATCCAGAAAAAAGTCATTCATTTGTAGAACTAGAGTGCCAAAGAAAGCCATAATGTGGGGAGTAAGGGAAATAGGACTATCTGTGGTCAGACACACTTACGAACCAATTTGACTGAAGTTACATTCCCCTACAACTTAATACACGTGCATTATTTTGAAAATTGTTTCGAGCAAATGTCTTCAAAATTCATACAAACTAAACATGTACAAATTTTTCATCAATTTCATTTAACACCTATTTCTATTGTTATAACAAAAGTATATACTATTTTAAGTACAATCCTGTCTGCATTATTTTCAGTTTCATATTACTTTCCAAAGAATAAACAGTAGAAATGATGTCAAAATCATTTCACAGGTTTCCAAAATCAGTATTATCCAAATTGATACAAATAGAACGAATATATTAAGTGACAAAGTTAAAAACTTCACACTATTTTCCCCACTAATATAATAAATTAACATGTTATTTTATACCATTTCAAGAAAACACAACCCTTCGACCTCGCTTAACACCCCACATTTATCGAACCCTTCTTCTACCCAACAAAGAAATTGACTCACCGATAACGAAGAACCTAATCTCCCAAATTCATTTGCCGATTCAGTTGACACGTTCCTCTTCCATCGTGAGCACCACTAAGCCCGTAATAATATTCAAATACCACAAGGCGACATTAGTGAGGCGAAAGGAAAGAAGATTTTGACCTCGTACCGTGGGAATCGCCGAGCAGGGGAGACTGAAATGAGTTTCGCGATGGAAATTGCTGACCGGCTGGTTCCCGTGGAATAAGTTGAGGTCACATTTTTGAATTCTCTCGCCGGGAATCTTGGTCCTTTTCCCGTTGCCGCGTTACTAATAGCTTCATTCTCGGGTACGTGGCGTTGACGTTTTAATAATTTCATTTGTCGCGCCGAGGCCCTCCATTTTCCGCGGAGTGGAAGGGATGAGGGTGGGTTCGCGAGGCCTCCCCCTCCTCCCCGAAGTCTGAGTCCGTGCCTCTTTCTCCCGCGAGTATATTCAATTTCAAGCTGACGGGATTGTGTGTATCTAGCGCGCGAAACACCGCGATTTAACCCCTCCGTGCTGATTCTTCGGGAAGCTCGTTAATTCCCGCGCGGACAAGAACTGTCGCCGAAGAACGAGTGGCTCGCAGAAACACCAACTACCGCCTGAAGTGGTCGCAGTTGAGCCGCGTGACAACATCGACGGATGAACAGGCGGCGATTGAATAAACGCGGCGGAAGTGCCTTTCGGTGAAGCTCATTACTGCCGAGGCGCCGATAGAAAATCAAATGAATATTTGCGTAAACGTTAATCGCCCTCTGGTAAATAGACGGGCCCCTCGAATGAATAAATCTTTATTTCTTCATCTCCTTTTTTCTCCCTCTACCCTTTCTCCTCCAGATCTTTTTGCGCTATAAATGGAGCCCGAATGTTTCGCTTTCGTTTAATTGTCCAGATTATTGAATGCGTAATTAAGATGCTTAGCGGGGTGGCGAGAATGAATTTATTATAATGAAGCTTAATTAATTGAATTAATTAATTAACTGGAGCGTAATTAAATGGTCCTTCTATAATAGGTGACAAGCCGGGGTGTTTCCTTCTGTGACTCGTTGCTGGCTATTGCAGATAACGGTGGATGTAATTATCAGTAATGGATGCATCTTGAGTCTAACTAATATCAAGTATAAATTAAATAGGTAGATACTATTCTATTTCAAGTTGTTACTTTTATACATATTCGCTACATATTTCGTACTGTACTATACTTATTCTGTGCAGTCATGAATTTGTAATTTAGAAATTCTAAAACAACAATATTAGAAGAATTCCCGTATGTCAAGGATAATTTCATCATTGTGAGATAGTAGGATGAATTATTAACAAATAAAGTTGCGAATTCATTGCTTCGATCTTAATTAAATGATACATAACTCGCAAAAAAAATTCTGCTCTCAACTTGAATAATAAACTTACATAGCAGACCAACAGACGAGTTCGCAAGAATAGGCAAAGCTTGCAAACTTTGACGACATGCATTTTTTAAACAAATTCCGAAACCAGGAAACTGATGACTTAAACTCCGTCTAATTTCTCGCGGACTACGTCATATTTCAATTTTATCAAATTTTCGAACAGTAAGTGCAAAAAATGATACATTTTATCCAGAATGATCCTACGCATGGACTATATCGTATTACATGAAACAATTGAAATTTCCCACGCTAATTTTAAAAGTCAATGCGATGATTAACTACTGAAATAATGCGAGGGACTCGATTTGTGACGGTATTCGACCATCCCCGAGCGAACTCCGCATAAAAGTCCCGCGAACAGAAATGGGATAAAGGCAATGTCCATTCACAGATCGACCGTTGAGAAAAATCCATTGTCGTTGCCACCCATTCCGTCTCCTTTGCGAAATTCCTCCATCCGAGGGAGGGATCTAACGGTGAAGTTCCCTATAGAAAACTCTCGGATTCCATCATTAATTTTCTCGAAGGTGGGGGCTAGGGGAGGAGGTCAGGTAGGTGGATGAGCGGAGTTATAGTGAAGATAGCAGCGCTGGTGATGGTGGCATTGAGCGATCATCTCATCTCAGAGTAGAAAGTTAGATGAGGAAATTTGTCGTTGCCATAGGTTCACTCATAGTTGGCAAACTTTGGGAGAGGTTGGACCGTGCTAAGCCTGTGCCTGTGCAGCACAACTAAAAGGCTCCTTTATAATTCCGTGAACTAAAATTTGTGAATAATATTGATAATGAGATATTACAAATTTTTGCTAAGAAGTTTTGACATCTGACGGTATTTTGCGTGCTTGCTTTAAGGAGCGGTAACAGCTCGCATTGGTATGCCAAGCAATGAGTGGACAGGTTGTAATCTTCGATCGAATAAACAAATTATCTGCGGCAGTATAAGGTAAATGTCCCCATTAGCGACCGTTTAAGAGTGCGACTGGTTCGAAAAAGTAATTTTTTTAATAATATAGGACAATGTTTGAATAAAGTATGGATCATTATATTTTTTGAAGTCTCTAGTTTCTTAATCAAATTTATTTTAGAGTGATATTTGACTATTTATACAATAATTATGGTGAAAGTTATATTGGACCTGATGTCCCCTTTATTGACCAACTTACAATTTATCGATTCTCTGCTACAATAATGAAAGAAAATGAATATTTTCTCATTATTTTATAATTCTGTATATATTTCCAGTTAATTTGAGTAACTTACTGCATGGATCCATGTATTTTTACTGTAAAATTTGCCAGTTTAATGATATCTGTAGTATAACCTCACGTTATTAGAGTCTGTAAAATTTACATGTGAATTTACT
Organism: Andrena marginata; assembly: GCA_963932335.1. NCBI lineage: Eukaryota > Metazoa > Arthropoda > Insecta > Hymenoptera > Andrenidae > Andrena > Andrena marginata. The sequence goes on along the minus strand of OZ010659.1, from coordinate 43,616,243 downwards.
TAAAAATGAATGTACGGCTACATAAATAACGTATGCAACTATAAACGAAATACCTCTAATAATAATTTCTGAACTTTCTGGTTGATATTTTGCTTTCTGTGTTGCAATAAACAATATAAATGAATAATTGGTCACTAATGGGGACGCGGTCAGTAATGGGGACATTTACCTTACGATGAAACAGTTTTGCACGTATATTACGGTCTGATATATCTGAGTCTGTAATATTCAAATTGTTATACTTGAAAATTTTAATTAATTGGAGGAATGACTTTTAGGAGCTGAAATTGGCTACACTCAATTTATATGTACCTATTGTTACTTTAATCAATATGATTCTACACTATTCATTAGGTGTACTACAATTAATGCAAACCTATTGAATATTCTATGACTTTATTAAGAAGTTTCTTGTCTTTTTATTAAGTAAATTTTATGGAATAATCTAGAATGAACAAACGAAGCTTATTGTAAATTTAATATGACAATTATTCTAGAGACCAGATTAACAACAAATTGGTGCATAAAGAAAGTCATTTACATTTATAATTGTAAACTTTAAGGGCAGTGTAATATAGAGTACGTTATTATAAAATATGCAGGTGTCGCTCCTTCGTATAAATTTTCTTATCCAAAATAGTTTACTGTTTGTAGTAATTTGCACTTTTTAGAGCTTGTTATCTCGCGACATTGCGTGTTTTGCGTTTGATGTAGCATATTGCTCCGCACCATTTTGCCCAATTTCAGGCTACTTATATGATAACGATAAGGTTTATGAAATTTTAAACTACTTGATAAACTCTACGAGGTCCTTGCCATTGGTGGGGACTTCGTGGAGTAACTACCAAGAAAAGGAATCCACTGAACCTCTTGAGGAGCACTACGACAGAGGGAGCAAATGACTTAACTAGTCCAATGATCGTTGAAATGACTGACGGTGTAGCAAATAAAATCGACATCATATTTTATATGAGACTAGGAGATCAGTCGTAGGCATCTTCTACATTATGTTTTATCACATAAAAATGTGTAAAATAATCGGGTTATACATAGTAAACAGGGAAATAAAAATAAATAGGGGAAAATTTGGAAAATAAGAAAATTGGGGTATCATTATTATTTTATTGTAGTTGATGAAAAAGCAGCTGTGAACGCTGCAAAATGTATAGGAATATATGTATTTTTTCATAGTACGATTATATTTTATATTTTTTTTTTATTTCTGTTGGGTGTTTTATTGAGTATTTCCTATTATACATATAATATTAGATTAATGCACATATTATTTCCTTTTCGCAGTTCCCGCAATTCATGGAACATTCAATCAAATGACATTCGGATAATCGAACATTTGATTAACCAGTACTTAATAATCCAGATTCTACTACGTGGGTTATCTATAAGAACTTTCATTCAGTTTAATGCGTATACAGAATGTTACTAAAAATATAAAATATCACTTGTCTCACTTCTATCATTCCTTTGGCAAATCTTTTAATTGCGTTCACATACATATAGTAATTGCCTAGGAAATTCTAGACCATTTTTTATGGAAAGATTGGGCTCAATCAACATATTTCCGAAAGAAATTAATCGGAGAATTAGATTTTAAATAATCAAATTACGGGCTGATTCTCTCGCTAGAGGAGTCAAAGGCAATGCTGCAAATAAGTTGCGCATCGCTGAGTTTCGTGGACTTTGACGTTCGAGACCAGGGACCCCATACAATGTTGCGCACTAAGCAGTGACAACTGCCGAGTTCTGCATTTCGCATCAGATCTTTGCGAAAGTGACGTTAATCGATTCCTTATGTCTTCCCAGTGAAAATGGCCCCAAGAACGACATAATTGGAACCATAATTAAAAAAATTACATGAAAAATTGATTTACGTAATGTAAAGTCATGTGAAATGTCTTGTAAATTAGACTACTTTTAACGAATTTCGCTTTACATTATGCAAATCAATTTTTCATGTAATTTCCTTAATTCCTGGCGTTCTTCTGATTGAAATCATGTGAAATTTCTTGTAAATTAATCAGAAGAACGCCAGGAATTCATTGGTATCACTGTCATATCGATTCGATGAAAAATAAAAAAGTTTTTAATATGCTGTAGTGAATATATTTCACGTTCGATCGTGCAGTGATGATTCACAGCTTACGCAAAAAATGAAATTCTTTATTCCTCATCGGATTGACATGGCAGTGATACCAATGAATTCCTGGCGTTCTCCTTATTAAACTCATGTCAAACGTCTTATATATCGGACTATTTTTAACAAAGTTAGCTTGAAATTACACTAATCAATTTTTCATGTAATTTCCTTAACTATGGTCTGAATTATGTCGTTTTTGAGGCCATTGTCATCAGGAAAACATAAGGAATCAATTAATGCCACTTTTCCAAAGACCTGATGAGAAATGCAGAACTTCAGATTTGTCATTTCTTAGTGCACAACATTGTATAGCCTCCGCGGTCTCGAGCGTCAAAGTCCACGAAACTCAGCGACGCGTAGCTTATTGGCGGAGTTGCCTTTGAGTCCTCCAGCAACAGAATCACTCTATGCATCGCTCGTTTACATTATTTAAGAAACTTTGAAAATAAAGTAACAATATTGCTCGAATACGTATAATATGTACCAATACATACGTATTCTCCTAAACCGTGTCCCTCCGTATTCCCTATAATCAACAAATATTATCAAAAATGTTTAAATAGGGACATTAAGGGATATTTGATAAATGTCCTTCTGTCAACCATTGTCGCACTGCGTCGCGAGGAATCCGAAGCTGAGGTACACTCGAGAACGGTCGACGAGATTGAATTATTACAGGAACTCAGAATCCTACGACAGGGGATGTGTTATGCCAATTGCGTTTGTCGTCGGCATGTTCGGTTAGATGGCGCCTACGTCGTCACCCCTAATGTCAGAGTCACAATCGGGTGCATAATTACTAGGGCTGGAAATTTGTCGAATTCTTCTCTATTCCCAATGTTCGAATATTCATCTAATAAAATTCGAATATTATACTGTTTCAAGCATATATTCTGTGTATTCGAATACTGCCTTATCGGAGAAATATTTCGACGCGCGTTACGAAGAGTAGCACGTTTCATTTTTGTTTTCTTACGGACAACTGTATGTAGAAAAAAAATGAAACGTGCTACTTTTCGTAACGCGCGTCGATTTGTATAGTGGCCTAACTGTAGCAATTACATGGTCCGCCTAATGAATCGTCTTTAAAACCCTTGAAGCTTCCATATTATATTTTGATCTCGTTATGATGTACATTTCTTGTTTTCTTAAAGTAGTAATACTAATAAGAAATTTGTAATGTATGCACCTTCGAATTATTCCAAAATGGACCCTTGCATCCACTAGGTGAGACTTAACGCGTTACTTGAACAGTGACAGACGTGACTTCTCGAAGAAACGCCAGCAGCTGCTGCCAGGAAGATCGGGATCGTTTATCAAACGAAGAATTGGGAACATCTGTCCGATCTGGAGCCGCGCCAAATTGAGCTTCCACTTTCCAGGAGCGGCACGACCTTCGATACTGATGTAATATGACTTTCGTGTCCACTCCCATTGATGATTAACGACAACTAATTTTTCCTGTTTGTTGAAGGCTCTGGCCGCCGGGTGATCATTAATTTAGATCGAGATTTGGTGGACTTAAGTAGTTTCATAACTTGCCCGCGATTTTGCATTCTTGATATAATATGGTAAAATTTCATTGATATTGATAATTAGAAGGTTAGCTGTCGGCTATAAAGATAAAGTGATGGAAGAAATAAATGGGCGGCGATGACGGGAAACTCCTTGATTTAGACTTCGCTGAACACGAAGAAAAATATATTTCAAAGTTAATTTGAGATAGTCACTTTGAGTTTTGAATAATAGTAATTTTAAGCTACAGGGTATACTAAGATGTATTATTTAATTGTATCAATAATTAAATAATATTGTACGAATTATTGACGAATTACAGTACAGCCAACTTTTTTTTAGGTATATTAGCTATATACAGCATAACATACAGCTTTGGTATCTTATAGTGTAATTGTTATTTTCTTAATGCATTTGGCATTATGTATATAATCTATAATACATTTTAGAAATATGTTTACATTGGAGAAATTCTTTTCTGGTTGTCTACGTGTGTGTGTCGCTTCTTACACAAACTTCCCGAAACCACTGATTTACTCTCTAGTATCTATCACAAACACTTCACTTCCTCCGTTTGCTATCTCTCACCTCCATCCCCTATTATTTTTACGTATGCTTGTAAAAGCACTCGAAGCTCTCCAAGTTTATCAGGCACGAGAACAGTTTACCTGACACAGAAACGTAGAATAGACACCTACGTAGAGTAGGAAGTAATTATCAAAGAATGATAGATTTCTGTTATCACGCAGTATCACAAACAGTGAAATATTCAATAAGTACAGCAATCGAATACCTCAGTCAGCAAGTTTCCCATGAAATAGTAGAAAACCACAAGTGACACTTGCGATTAAACCATACCCAAAACTATTAAATTTTCGGACATATCCAACGCAAACACGCAGCTCACAATCGGATCCCGTAACAATGCGTACTACATATTGGTGTATGACAAGTCACGCGTCCCATCATCACGATGATTGGGAGCGTTGATGAGTAACCGACGCGAGACATCTCAATCGATATTCATACGTTCGTGCGTCATAAATGTAATTACGTGCGTAGAGGCCCGCGAGCCAAGAATCTAATCACACGGTTGCCTTGGCTCGAGGCAACGGACTAAGTACGCGAGTCCGTCGAGGTGTGAGAAGCCCACCTTTACAGCAACGAAATGTGCGGAAAGTTGGGCGAGCACGGAGACGGGGGGGTTGGCGGCTCTAGCGAGCCATGACGGCGACGTGCTCTACTGCCCGAAAGTATTTATACACTTACAGATTTTTACAAAAACACGAAATAGATTAAATCCTTCGAAAAGAACATGATTTCAATATTTTACAACTTTATGCAATGCTATGAAGAATTAGAGACAGAGGAGAAAAATTCATTTTCATATAACACAACGATTCCAAACATAATGCAAGTGTGTCACAGACTTATTTGGAACGGTCGGGGAATTGTAATGAACTTAAAATAATGTTGTGGCCGCTACAGTCAGTCTAGTTGGATATGGTTGAGAAATTGTGGGATGGAAAGGATCGTGGAATTAGGAAGAAGGGAAATTTTTGTGGGTGCATTTGCAAGACACCTGGGAAAGGTTTAAGATGATACGCTGAAAAAACTTCTTGATAGATTACCGCGAATAGTTGAGGGTGTTTTTGGCTGTGATTATTGTTCAATGCATTTTAATTCTTCTATATTTTACAATGTTATATTATCAATTGGCATTCATTTTTTTTAGAAATGTTTACATTATAATGATGACAAAGGGCTTGTAATCAGATTGTCGATGCGTGAATATTTTTTGGATGAATATTCTATTTTCCTTTCTTTTATATATTTTGGGCGCTTTGTAGTACGAGCAAGATCGGGATGATTACTTGTTGCACAATTAATGGAAATTTTATTAAGTAGTATAAGTTTTTGTTTAATATTACGCTTTCTCCATATTTGAGAGAAACATTGCTGTCATGTTGTGTGGGCTAGACTAACTGATATACGCGTAAATCTGTTTCAATTGTTTCACATCTTCACGTTTTTTATATTTTGGTCGTTTTCTTGTATCTTTCTTTGTATTTTTCTTAATAAATAAATAAGTATTTTGTGTCTAATGTTATCAAACAAATCTTCACATATGACTGTAATAATAATCCCATTACAAGTCTCTTTTTAACATTACGCCTCGCAAGTAACACTAACCTGAAACAGGTTTTATTCAATTCCAGGTGCCATTTATAAGAAAAACGACTTTGATGCTGATATGAAGGAGTAACAGTATTTAAATATTCCATCAATTCCAAACCGATTTCACGTTTATCATATGATAACACAATTTAGTTTTCAAGACAAGAGCGACAGAGCTTCGGCGTCAGGAAAACTAAGGTCGCGTACAGACCTGATTGTCCCGAAGTCCCATGCGAGAAACCAGAAGCATGCATCTCGCCATTCGTTGATGGCGGCACAGTAAACCCCTTGGTATACATATACCGATATCTCAAGCAGTATAAAGTGTGAAATCCTTGTTTCTGCTACACAATCCAACAGCCAGTGCCAGATAACACAAACAAATATTTATTGACCACGGCTCATCTTTCCATTGCTGTCGACGTGCCCGTACGCGAGTACGAATTCTCTTTGACGGACCGACAACTTTCGGCTCGGCCCGAGGCAGTGGGACGAACGGTCCGAGGCACTTTACATGCCTCGAACGACGCACAGTGGGCTAAATCATGTTTCTACCCCGAATAAAATGTTATTATTTTTCTAGCAGTATTATTGGTTAAGTAACGAAATATATTTTAATGGTAGATATACTTATACGTGATATTAGGAGCACAAAGTAACAACAAGTTAAATTAACTTGCAAAAAATACTTTTAACTTGAATTTTATTTTACTTACTATATATAAGCACAATAATTATCAGTTCCTGATAATTCGTTGTCATCCTCCGATGTTGTAGAACTTTCTGGGAAGTCTAATAAATCGAGCATATCTGCAGGAATCTTTCCTTGTTAGTGAAATAAGAAGTTTTATAACTCAAGAAAATGCACAGATATGCAAATTATTTTTATACCAATAAGTTGTTACATATCTGTGTTATTATATACGAAGATCACAACATCTGCAAACATCTGCAATTTTTTGTACACTTGGATAAAGTTAGAATAACTGATAACAGAAAGTATGAGAAGAACTTCAAAGAAATTTATCTATGCAATATGTAAAAAAATTAATAACAAACATTATACATGCCTGGAGAAAGAAAAGCCATCAGAGAAAAATCAAAAATACTAAAAAAATTCTTGCAATTCACTTACTGTACACTGTTAATGACTGAGGACACTTGATGAGTACCTACGTGTAATAAACCACTTACAGCATTGATAAGCCAACGGTTTAGCATTTGATTCGTGGACCAGATGATTACGGCCCTTATAAAGGTAACCTCTGACAAGGTTCGTGGTCAGTCCACAGCCGCGAATCTATTCAGAGGTGAGTTGTCTTGCTAAGGGGAAGTCTTCCTCATTCAACTCCTTGTATGACATCTTGAACGTACAGATTTGTAGTGATGGGATCGAACATGTCACGAGTCCCTTTCACAAATTAACCGATAGATACTCCCAAATACATATTGCACTTAATGTAAATATCAAACATAGACAATAGTAGTAGATAATATCGTTAATTTATTATAACAAGAAGAGTAATAATAATAATACATAATATATGTAATGTAGCACCCCTTTTCTTTTAACTTTTAGGTGATCTTTAATTATAATGCTACTAAATAGATTACAGGGTTACTTATCGCGTGGTATCACGTAGCTTACAGATGCCACACATCGATCACTTACAGATGTCACTATCAGCACACTTTTCGCATACTTTTAATTTTTCGCTGACGTGTTCAGGACAAGTTCGTTTTTTCTCCGATTCGAAAACAGCTTGGCTCGACATTTCAGTCTACGGACAGGTAAACTTCTACTTACAAAAGCTATACATATGTATAGAAGCTCGGGATCAGAGGCTCGTTTATCAAGCCTCAGGGATTCCGGGCGTCTGTCCCGTGTCCCGCAAGATGAATTTATCGGTTTCATAATTAAGCGTATTTCGTAATACCGACCGAGTAACTCGCCCATAATTTATATCTGCGCGTTCCACCTAGCGAGACGGACCGTTACAACCAGTAATGGCCCTCTCCTTACCTTGTGCACACCCCTGCACAAATCTCCCACCTTATTTCGTATTCTTTCTTCCGGTTTCCGTGGCCGCGTTCCCACCAGAGCTTCGTTGGAATTTTTTCTGAAATTTACAAGGAACAGCCTGAGGGGAGGGGTCTCGAGCGAGGCAGGGCTAGTTTCTTCTCGCCTGCACGAGGAATTTAAGTCCCGTAGTGCGAACCGAACATCGGACGAGTAACTTGGTTAATTAATATCGAAGGGGGAAGAAAGTTCCCGGACGAGAAACACGGTAATTATGGATCTGGCGGTCGTTGTTTAATCTCGAGCGTAATGATGGCTGTCTGGGAATGGAACTGGGGGGGGGGGATGATTGCAACTTTTTATTTTGTGATATGCGATAAAAGAGTGCTACGTGAAAGTAAAGGTTATAGAAAGCTGATGGCTGGGAATAAGGTGCTTCAGAAGCAAACTCTCATGTGAATTGGAATAAAAAAGTCGCCAAGAAAATCGAAATTTAAGTTCGTAAGTCATCATGAATTACGTTCTTTTCCTGTTTGGAGTTGACAAAACGATATATTCTTTATGAATGCTTCATTCTGATTGTGGTAAATATAGACTATTCTTTTCCTCCCATTTAAAACTATGATTTTGATTACATATTTATATTAAATCGTTGACTATTCTTTTCCTCTCATTTAAAACTATGATTTTGATTATATATTTATATTAAATCGTTGTACCTTAGTTGATGTATGTTCGTTGATATGAAACTTAGTTTGTTTGATATGAATTATTTAGCTGAGCATAATCTACACCAGAACAGTATTTTCGTTATTCGTAATTGGATTGTGTAGTTCCTATAATACTGAACAGGTAATAGCGTTTGAAAAGATTGTCAAAGACAAAAAATACGAAGATATGTTTTATCTTGGACGCTTATAGTAAAGAGTGCAGTTGACCAGAAGCAGCAATAAAGGATCCATTAAATCTAAGGAGCAAGATCGTTCTCCCTCGATGTATCTTATCCTCATAATTTTCGAGTAATTGCCTATAAAAGGATAGGAATTAGTAGCCGAGCAGGGAGAGTTTCTGATTTATGCAGAGAACTTAGTTATGGAAATAAACTTTGGGTATAAAATCCAAAGTCGTATAATTCTACAATTCCTTAATATACAATTTAAAGTTGCAGTTAACCTATAACTTATCGAAGAATCCCAAACCAAACGTAATTTATTATGCAAACAGCAGATTTTTCTTTTCAGTGCTTAAATTTAATAAAAAAAGAAACATCTATTTCGGATACGTGGGACTCAAATTAATTTCTCTTTTTGCTACAAAGTGTTCATACACACAAATATTCGCTAATCGACAGAGAGCAATCCTCGTGTTTTCAACGTGTGCAGGTTGTAACTCATCATCGAATATTTTTCCACCGTAGATAACTTTCTCATAGAATAATCTTGCCAAACGGAATACCCTCTCCAAAATGATCAAACTTCATTAAACGTATTCGGTAATTTATAGAAAAAGTTACACTACTAAATATTCAATCATCTACCAAATATAATCATCATTATCTCCCCAGAATTTGCTGAGTAGAGTGGAAAATACCAACTGCTCCACCTACTTTCCGCTATTACTCTGTACACCTCGTATTTCACTTATTTACATTAATAAATCCTTTAATATATGCACAAATAAAACAGTAAAAATATATTAAAGTGACTAACAAGACGTGGATTGAACACAACTAGAATAATAAAAAAAAAACGAAATCATCAAACTTAATAAGATAATAGAGTGGTATAAAATAATATAATACGTCTTCCCCAATAAAGACTCGCGCAAAAGGCAACATGTCGCGCAGTGTACACCGTCGGATATCAGATGCTTACACACCTGTGTAATCATGTCTGAGGAATTGCTGATAGTTACTACTAGTGACCCTGCTTATTCTAATCCTCCGAACATAAACAAGGTTTGGCTGTGTTCCCCCGCTGCGTATGATACCAGTAATCCAACCCATAATCAATGAAAATCATCGAAAACTAATTTCTCACCCGTTAACAAGCGAGCAATTACAATGAAACGACGGAGTCGTCGTTGTCGCGGCGCAAAGGGAGTCTGAGTAGTTGTAGCGATGCCCGCGAGCGGCGTTCGTAGACCCGTGCCCGGAGGATCGTCGAAACGGAGAAGGGATAGTTATGGGAAGTGAAACTGACAAATAACGGGGGTGGGAAGGGGGAAAGAGAATTCAGCTGGAACGGGGAAAAAGACCTCGAGAGATAGATTGTACGAGTAAGAGAGTGCAGCAGAGAGGGGTTGATGGTGGATACGACCCCGGTATGGAGTTTGAGGCTTGTTTGAACAGGCTCCGGCTTCCAAAGAGGGTGGACGGGGGTATCGGGAGTTGCTATGACGATCACGCCCCATCGAATTACGCGAAAATTGCCCTACGTACCCTCGACTGCCCTCCCCTTCCCCTCTTCAGGCGCCCTTCATCAGGACTTCGGTAATTCCGAACTCCTTCGTTACGAATGCGACGATAAACGGTCCTGCCTGAGCGTACCTGTATGTACACTGGATTTCTCAGCTTTGACATCGGACTCAATTCTGGATCTGGCATAACACATGCGTGTGATTAAGAACGTGTCCCTCGAGCGAGATGTGGTACTTGAGTACGTCGGCTGACCTATGATGGGAATCAGTGTCTTGAAATTTTCGTGGTTAACAATAAAATTGGTGGATGCCTAGTGTACTGTTAACGTTCGTTGGTCACTGAGCTGTCTCATTAATAAGGACTGTCTTCCAAATTCATCCAAAGAACTTGCTCATTATCACACTTTCCATTTCAATATACAAATGATTACTCATTCTGTTATTAAGAGCTATAATTTTCTATCCACGAAACAGGTAATTTATTTGAGGCACGTGACACTACATCTATCGTGTAACATGTACAAAGTGCATTTACAAAGATTGTTTCAAACATATTTCAAGGTCAATTAAAATCTGTGTATCTACTCCATTTCTGCAAGATAGTTTTGTATTACAGTTGTATTTGTTGTTAGACTATTTTCTATCAGTGTTTAATTTACGTCTCATCATATCAATTTAACTTACAGAAGGTGGCGATCAAAACATTTTCGTCAATTTTTGGGATCATTTTAAAATGGATTTAATGCGATTAAAAAAATCTTAAATTGGCAACTAAATTTTCTGAAAGGGAACTTTCTTAGCTTCCGAAAACACTCATGAAAATTTATCTACGACCATGAGTTTGAATGTTATAGGTGTTCAAAGTGAATAGTACCTTTTTTGCTTTGATCGCGAATAACTCGGTCAATAAAAATCATACAACAAAACAAAAAAAAAACGAAATTAAAGAGAAATGTTTGCTCTATAAGAGCTCTTCGTTGGATTTGCCGGGAAAAAATTTGTTTGCCCCGTGCATACGTTCCAACTAGGCAAAAATATCTGAAACTTCGTTTCCTGCGCTTCATCCTGATAAAACAGTATCATAACGGATGAAAAAAAAAATTTGAGTCCCCGATTCAAAAAATAGAAACTTTAAACGTTAAAATGCGTTTTTAAAATATTTTTGCGACCATTTTTCGCTGAGATACCTACTACCATTCCATCACTTAAACTTACAAAATCTCAAGCCTTTTGTTTGAATATAATAATTTGGGCATCCACTGTAATATTAAGTTGTAGTTGGCGCTGCTTTTAAAAATCTTACTGAAATAGATTATATTGTTAATGTACAATCGATCTATAACAGTTCTCCGAAATATATTCTCTATAAACCTTTGGATACGCGCTTCTTACGTCATTTATTCAGATGATTTCAGATTATACCACGTATTTTGATAAACGCTGTATATGATTACTATTACCATTCGATAAAAACTAATATCCGCAGTGATGCCTATTTTACTATTTGCAAGTAGCTAAATTTATATCTGACTACATTAGGTTCGGTTCAACATTCATGAGTTCACTAATATGTTAATGAGTTCTAGGTAACATAAAAAATCACATAAGCATAACAGAAAAAGTTTTCCTTTCATAATGCTCTTCGAATGAGAAAAAGTTCTTATTTTGCATAACGAAATAATTTTCCTCATTTCCTATGATCCTGCTGCACTCTAATCATCCCCTTATTAAAAGCGCACTCAACAATTTCCGTTGAACGTAATATTGCTCTACCCTTCGCCAGAATTATGCATAATCCAAACTAACAATATGAAAATTAAAATACCTATGTATAATTATCCTGACGTATATGGCCAATGCATTCGAGTGTATTTGACATGGTCCCTTACTCTTTCACGAGGGTTATAGAAATTCGCAATAACAATATCAGAAATAAAAAATTTTTAATTAATTTCATGTCATGTCATGTTAATTTCAAGCTAATGTATACGGTTGTAATAGATATTTGTTGTGTCTGTTCCAAAGATCCTCCATTTCCTCCACGCTGCTCGACTCCCTTTTCGCAAGAAGCAGGAGCTGTATTAAATGATTGCGTCCAATATCGTCTGCGCTGTTGTTTCCGAAGCGAACTAAACGTTGCACGAAACTCCCCTGGGAATTTCTACAATCCTTTACGTGACTTTTTCCCCGTGGCCTCGAGGTCCATCCACTTTGTAGCACCGGAGGGACGCAATGTTTTCGCATTAAGGGAGTAAACCGTCGCCGGTCCAAGAAACCTGTGTCGACGTGACGACGCAGTTTATACGCCAGGGGCGTCAATTAACCGGGTTTTCTTGTAATAAAATTAATCTCGGACGATTTCAACCGGCCGAGGCGTGGGGTCAGCGTCGTGGAAAGGATTACCGTACCGTACCGTTTCGATCCTCCAGACCTTCCGGCTGTTGAGGTAAAGGGTTTATGAAGGCCTAAAAGAGTTTATAAGGTGTAACGAACTAAACACACTGCAATTCAGGTAGTTACCATTTCCAATACCTATTATAAAATATATCTACTTAAAGTAAATACATCTCAGTGCTGGTGTAACTACTAGTAAACTAAGAATTACAACTTATGTTAATTGAAACTCGTTTCAAGATAAAATATCGTAGATACTTGAAAGGAAGCTGTATGTATTTTTATTTATAGTACACGGCGGCTGTCGTCAAATAGAAGAATGTAATTTACTGTTTCAATAATTTCTTTACATATAAAGCAACAGATGCAGAAGTATTCAGAGTATCCTCCGGTCAAAACGCTTGAGAAATACGTGATTTTCATGAATTAAAAAAAAGCAACTGAACAACATACAGTGAAAAAGCTTTTTGGACTTTATTACTGCATATTTGAGGAGCAAAAAAATTATTGTTTGAATGTTATCAATTTTTGCATTAGATATACAACATTCATTATACCACTGTAGAAATCAGAGTTCTTGACGGGCGCCATCAGAACTCGTGACAGGATCGTTCGGAATAAAAAAACTAAAAGTATTCTTAAAATATATGTGAATGGTTATCGCTTTTTTCGTCTTCATTGCAAACAAACAATGCGGCGATTATTAGCACATGTTCAAACACAAAGTTGCAAAAAAGCAGTTTACCTGCGCATAAATCTGTCCATAAAAAAATGGGTGATTCAAAATTACTCTTTCTGGATAAGGCGATAGCGAGTCTAATTATGAACAGAATGCCGCAAGAGTTATTGAAATCGATCCATAATTAAGCTTTTTACAGTGGCGCCTGTCAAGAGCTCTAATTTCTACACTGGTACAGTGAATGCTGTATATCTAATGCAAAAATTGGTAAAATTCAAACAATAATTTTTCGTTTGTTCTTCAAATATGTAGTAATAAAATCCGAAAAGCTTTTTTACTGTATATTGTGTAGTTTCTTTCTTTTTAATTCATGAAAATCGGGTATTTTTCCAACGGTTTGACTGGAGGGTACCCTTAATTCCTGAACATTTGCAGAAATAATTGTATTTCTTGGAATACTTATTTCTGGATGCGTTTCGCGACAGTTCTGCAGCAGTTACGCCTTTCATACAGTAAGAAATAAAGTTTTAGCTGCGAGTGGCAGGCGTTTCGCCTCATTATCGGGGCCAGTTCGTTAACTTCTGACCAGTAAAGAAATCAATTTATTTTTGCGGTTCAGATTTCCATTACGACGGCCAACGACGTCGTTCCTCTCTTTTTGTGCCCCCGTATAGACGACTGCGTGGCAATGAATGCCGCACAATAGATCGAGGAGATAGATATCAATCAACGGCAGGAAAAAGCGGAAGATAAAAAAAAATACTCAGTAAAAGGAGCAGAGAATGAATAAACGGAACCGATATTTTTCTCGACGCGAGGCCTTTCTGCTTTTCACGGCAGCGCGGACAAAGTTAACTAACATGCCGCCCATAGGATCTTTTATACCCTATCGTCCGTAGGAGGAACACTGTATTTTTTTACGTTCGCGTTAAAGTGATGTTCCAGTGTCATCGCACTTTCAGCAGAAAAGAAGTTTCATTCGATTAAAAATTAAGAGTGTCGCGAATTTACTCACTGACATGAGTATTAACTGTTTCCACTACAACTTATTCGCTCTTCACTCCATCAGAGATCTTTTATGCGATGCTGCATTACCAAAATACCGAACTTTGGAATGGAGGAAAAATTCAGTATAGTGATATCGAAAATAATAATTCATTTCATTCCACGAATCACGAATATTTCCACTTTTACAAGGTTTAATTATATCACTATGGAAGTGTCATTTAAACTTTGATATGTTGAAGGGAATACTAAACTATTCTGTGCCTGTTATTAAAGGTGATACGTTTTAATATATTAAGTGGAGAAGATAAATAATTTAGGAAGGACAAAGCTTCGTGGAAGTTCGATAATAGGAAGAAGGATAGGTTCACCGCTAATCTTCTATTTCCCTCGGATCGCTGCAGCTGTCGCCTCTACTTCTTCCCACTGCTTTTCACTGTCCAGTTTATCTAGAGCTTAATAGTATAAGTATATCAAACAGCAAAGGTGGAGAATTCATATGTTTCATATTCAGCCATAAACTGATCCTTCTGGAACTCTGCACGAACTGGATCGAATAGTAGAATAAGGTAGTAGGTAGTGGATTATAAAGTACAATTTGCTGTAAACGACACATAATAAATGAACGAAACCGTACCAAAGATACTTCACGGACACCAATTCTACTCATGGGTGTACATGCTGTGAATATTCTCAGAATTTCCAGCTGCAAAATCGAACTTAAAAAAATTCAAACAGATTAAAAATGCCGATTTCATATTCAAATTATCAAGGCAACACATTTATATTTTTACAGTTATGGCGTCTTTGTATGGTTATTAATGTGTAATCTTTTCAAAATTTTCGAAAGGGCGGAACGCAGTTACAAAAATTAAAAACTGATGTTTCCTACTTCCCCGTACCCATTGGAGTGGAATAGGTACTCATGCGACGAATATATTTTGTTCATTAAATGGGTGTTATATGCAATTCTAAATAGGTACTTTCACATGCGTTATTTGAGTCAATACAATTAACCTGAAAACATTTTACCGTTGATAACTGTAAAATTTTAACTAATTGCGTGTATAACCGATAACTGGTGTCAGTACATAATAGGTGTCACTTCGACTTTTCTCGGTATATTCCTGAATATTTTACTTTTTCTATTTTTGATTTTTCTTTTCTATATGTGATATTAGCACTTAAAGTTACCCTTTTCCCCGTTTTTAGGATACCTATAACTTTTCAACAGTATAATCTAAGGCAAAACTTCAATTGCAACCATAGTTCAGTTTTATATGCTTTATCATTCTAATAGCAGAAAGTTTTTGCACGATGTGTGATTTATAAACAAAACAATTCTTTTATCATCCCATGTAGAAATTCTTCATCATGAGAGATATTTAAAATCAGAATTTTGAGGCTAGCAAGTTTCCGTTGCCACTTGTTATTATCATTTGGATCGCGGATGGAATCATTCACGGTCCCCCAAACACTCGTGAAACTATCGAGTCCCCCGTAGACACAGAGACAAAGCAGATACTATTCACGATAGCAATAAAGCGTCAACCATACTGTCACCCCGTTGGACTGTGTCGAATCTACGTGTCTGCGTAGCTGAAAACTTTCACCCTCCGACATTGTCCTATCAGGATCCACTGTGTCCTCCGGAAAACTGTCATGGCGATTGCGCCGTCTACGTGATGAGACGTTCACCGGGGCGGAAGATGATAATATGCACGAAAGGAAACTGCGTTGGAAGGATGAAAGTTTAGTGTAACAGTGAAAGGCGTTCCAATAGAGGGACCAAAGGGCGGTCAGACTTTTGTCTGCTGTGTCTTGTCAGTTTTATGATGATTATATTACCGGCAACGCCATATCTCAGCATGTTTATTATATTTGGAAATCGTGGAATGTAATGCTGTTTTATTTCTGTTGTGACTGAAATTTTTTATTTGAAGATGATAGAGTGAAATTTAATTTAAAACAATACTGGATAAAAAAAATAAGAGGTATTTAGAGAGGAAATGAATGGGTAATTTATTTGTTCAGGTATTGATGTTTATGACAGATTTCTGTGATGTTTATTTGACACTTTTACAGAACAGACTGGCTTAGCACTTTGTTTTATATTCGAGATATTTTTGGAACCTACTTCTACCTTTAGTAAAATATCGTGTGTTTAATTGGAAATTGGAGATCAAACAATGGATCTTTCGATATTTTCAACGAGAAAGTGATTATTTATTCGACTCAAACTTGTTATTTTACTTTTTTTTTATAGGTTTCAAAACCATTATTGAAAAGTGATACAAATTATATTATTCTTTCTTAATAATAACTTGTCAAACGTTGTTTTAAAATTTAAACTGAATAATTGCAGATTGGCGCCAGAATGAATTTAAATTGCAAGCTAGAATGAGTAGATATTCGATCTGTCACAAACTGTGTAAAAAAAGTTGAAAAATTTAATCGAGTAATTTTAACAAATGTACGATGTAGAAACTTGTTAAAATTACAAATCAGTGTGGGTTATAGAAATTACCTTACCTGTTTATTGAACTGAGTCCTGTTTGAATCCTGTTTCGTATTGCAATGGGTCGTTCTCATATTTCCAGAAGCGAGCAAACTGCTACAGCGATATTTATTTTACGGATTTTACTAGTAGGAAACATATCCCCTCGCGTGTAAAACGACACGTACGCTGCAGATATCGTGTGTCAAATAAAATATAGGTTATCCGTAGAAAGAATCCTTTGCTCCTCAGAGGACATGTGACCTACAGCCTGCAGATTTACGCTCTGGGCATTCTAATCCCAATGCAACACTGTTCTATTTTTAACTTGTTTTACTTAAAAAATAACATTACAGAACTTAGAGCATGATTGAATTTAACTCTTTAAATTCATTCTGTTTTGCGTTAGCGAAACAAAATCGTATTTAGGTTTAATTAATTTTGAAATACTTGAAATCATTCTAATATCCATTCTGAAAAATTTTGAAAACCGCTTTGCAACGTAAATTCTTTCATAAATTAACCTTCCAACTAAATTGTTTCTCGTACAGAAAAGTCTTGTGTATTTAAAAATGACAAACAAGGTGTTGACTCATTTTAATGACCAAACACTACATACGAATATAGTGCCAACTCGTATAATAACTTTTAGTTCTATAATATTGGACCTAAAACTTTGATAAATAAATTGAATTGAACAACTCTTTTTCCATAAATAGTATGAAATATCTTGGGGCAGTATCGTAACATTTTCTTTAAAGTCCCATCAATTTGTCAACTTTTAACTTTTTTTTCGTTTGTTACGTTCATCGATAATGTAATTATACTAGAAATAAGAAAGTCCTTGGTTTTTTTATTTCAAGGAAGAATTGGGGCCACCATTATAATCGCAAATTTGCAACCCCGGCGCGCGAGTCCTAACGAACGTGTTCGTTCATCTCCATTTCTATCGAACACTTTGTAACGAAAAATTTAATTTTTTTTGTTTGAATGCGGACTAAAATACCCTGAAAGTTTGGAAAAGATCCGCTTAACAGTTTCTTAGAAAAAATTCCCAAGAATCACCTTATCCGTAGCGTCCTAAATAGGGCTCCCCCTTAAGCTTTTTGCGTAACCGTAGAATAGAGTTTTAAGATAACGATAAACAGATGCTTAGAGACTACACTCGAATCTAAATAGTGTCGACTGACAAGATGGAGGAAGACAGTGTTGTCGAATCTGACGAGAGAGATGGCGAGAGGAACAAAGGGAATGCGGTCAAACGTGACCAGACGCTTAGTCAAAGCGTAGGAAGACAGAGGCAAACTGAGCATTCGCGTATAAGCGCCTCCATCTCCTCCAGAGTCGAGCATATTGCGTTAACACCGAGGGTGCAAACAGCCCTTCTCTATCTCGCTTACCCGCCTTTGCGTTCTCTCTTTCCTTCCAGTCTTCTGTCACGCTCGCATAAACTGAAAGACCCTCTAGCGTACAGTCAAGCTAATAATTAAAGTTGCTAAAACCGCTCGTTAAATCGCGCACCGCGTGCCCTACATCGCCGAGGACGCTCCTTTGGTTTATAATTAATAACGTCCGTCGTTATAACTGAAACTAGCATAGGCTAAAATCTACTATGGGAAATACATTTTTCTTAAGGGGGAACAGCAGTATTTGAAGTGCAAAATCGGTGGTATTGTTTTATGTTGGATTACTTCAATACTAAACAATAATGACTCGCGTACTTTTTACAGTTCGTTTTGCATGTTTCGCGATTAATTACAAACAAAAAAATTGTCGATATTGTTAAAATTATTGAAATTAATCGCTGCACAAGCGGGAGTGGTGTCGTATTTCGAAAAACGTGAAATTTTCCATTTAAACTTATTAATTTTAACTCTTTATTTTAAATAGTAAAAGCAAAGTAAACTGAAACATCTTTTTAATTTATACAATTATGAAATACAATAAAATTGGGAAAATAAATAGGTACAGATATTAATCCTGTTTTTTTTTATTTTTAACATTAAGAATATCATTTTGTCGACTTAGGTACCTTCCGATACAGTACGCTATCAATCCCGCATAAAAGTGCGACATCTATCCCAAATGTTCGGGAGAGACGCCGCACTTTCGTATTTCCAAGTGCTATGTCGAATGTGGCCTATTCTGGTCGATAAATATTCCACAGAGTTCCTTTAACATATTACAAAAGTTATATCATGAAAAACTTTGAATTTTTAACTACTACGATAGCAAAAATAATTTCGACGTATAACTATTGAGGTAAAGTGCGGTAGGCTTACCTCGAAAAATAGCAAAATCTTTAAAAATAATAAGGGGAACACGTTCTCGCTTATTAATCCAACCTAAACTGACAGCCTAAAGCAAATAAAATCAACAGTGTTGCATTTTATTACCAATAGGCAATAACTCTGAAATACCGAAAGTGTGGCGTCTCTCCCAGTGCGGCACCTCTCCCTTAATTACCCTACTGGAAATTATTTCTATAAAGACTGCCTAAAGGGTTCTTCGTATCCCAACATTTTTCCATGATTCAAAGCTTTGTGATTGCCAAGATTAACGATTTTCTCGATTGGCTGGGTCTGCCGACGGAAGCTCTTTTTTCCTTTCCACTTGTTTACACAGAATCCATCGGCACGTGAGAGGACCGAGGGGGGCGAGGTTCTACTACACCACAGAGGAGGATAGTTAATGATTAATTCATCGTGTCGTTAGAAGTGGCATTAAGCCGCCTGCACATAAATGTTATCCAACTGAGGGAGATAAAACAGGGAGATGGGAAAAGATGGAAGGGGAATCCCGTTTGCAATTAGTTACTGCGGGTCGTGTCTAGCTACGTATGAAACCATTAAGGGATAAGTATTTCATTGAAGTATTACAGGGATCTTAAACGCATTCGTGTGCCTTTGGAGAACCACTCAGGAACAGAGGATGACAACAATAGCGACCAGGTCGACATCGTAGATGAGAGCGCACTGCTTGGAAAAAGAGGGGTGTCTGATTTAACCTTAGTGCGAATTTAGTTTAGTGGGTGAACGGAAATAGTAGCAGAGAAAGATAGGCCTAAATAATTTCGAGAGGGGTATTAAAGCACTGATACTTCAAGATTACCTGACAAGGAAACGTCCCCAAACCGAAAATTCTGATTGTACTGCTACTTTGTACGAATATACAACATATTGGAGTATGCAAGGAGCAATTTGTTTTCTGCGGAAAGTCACTCTGAAGGTGTGAAATCAGACCTTAAAATTATAGCGTTTTTTTTTTAATATATGATGTTAGACGATAAGATCCCTGTCAATCCTGTCATATATAAATCATTAAAGTCTAATAGGCTTTATAATACAGAGTAGCATGAACGATATCACAAGTACACGATTGTTTTGATAGCTTACACCGAGGAATTTTAATCACGGTTATTATGGTTAATGATCCATGATCGCGGAACTTGGTTTGATACATATGTATAGTTACGGTAATCGCGGTCAAGGCAGATTAGGAAACGATTGTAATGGCATTTGCACGAAGTTATAAGAACGAGTGTTGGTCAGCGAATTATGTCAGGTAGAAAGAACAATTTGGCGGAAAAAGAAAATTAGTTGAGTTTCATCGAATGGAATTAAAATCTAAATAACAAAAACTAATGTTTAACCTTCCGTAGTCACACGGGGTGTATCGCACCCCACGATATCTATATGCCGTAATTTCTGTAAATTTATAGATCTTAATATTAAAATTGAAAAATTTTATGAATTTTAACCAAAAAGATCGCTCCTTTCCACAACTATAGTTTCAACTACAAATTTCATCATATCAAAATTTACATTTCTAGAAAAGGCTATTAGAATACTACCTATATATTGTATGAGTATTACGAATGTAGGTACAATTATCCTTAAAAAGTTAAAAATTCAAAAATAGGAAAATGGTAACTCAAAAATGACGCTGCGGTGCACTGAACCCGATATGACCTATTTGTGATTATAAGAAGGTGTGGCCACGAAGGGTTAATCCCGCTTTGAAAAGATTCTCTTATTACAGAGGGTGAGTCATAGAGGATGAGAGTATACTATCTTACTTATTGAACATTAAGTAAGGCAAAAGAAAAACACACATTTTTATCTATAATTTACAATAAATATAAGCGATAAAAATCATAAAAAGTGTCGGCATGTTTTTATTACGCTTTCTTATTTAATGCGCACTGAGAGGGTTTAAATTCATTTATACAACTCATTGTCAGTTAAACACAATTTACTTCACGCCATGTCTTAAAGCATTTTATATAAAAAGGAATTAGAAGATCAGTCCAAATAGAATTCCAGGGAAACGATTAAAATTGCTGTCAAATGAGTGGCAAGTTCCGTTACACCCTCCATCCCCGTATTCTCGAGAGGGGATAAAGAATCCAGGGACGATCGAAAGAAACAGTTGAATTTCGAAATTCCCGCTTTGGGGTACTTTGTACTTTGAAGTGTAGCGCTCAAGCTTCGAAACAAACTCCTCTATCTGTATCCGAGAAATTCCAGACGTGCACGTGGAGTATCTCTTTGCCTCCAGTTCCTGCGAAGGACTTCGATTTAATCTCTGCCCTGCGATGGATAACTTCACGGGCCGGGCTGACGAAGGAAAAGGGGAAAATCAAATCGAAGCGTAAACGCGTAACTTTTTCTTCTTGAGAGGGGCTTGTAACAGGGGAAGAACAATGGTATTTCGTAATTGCGTCAGAAACGGAAAACAGCAAAACGCGTTTCTCTCCCACCCCATCAGCTCTCCCTCCCCTCCAGCTCTCTCTCCGTCTCACAATCAGCACTTCTCTCCGACTGTCCGGAGAATCGATTGCTACGTGACGAATCGCGCTCCACTTTCTTTCTGGTGTGACTTGTTCCCAGTGAATCTGGCAATTGATTGCACACGACGGAATCGAGGTCACTGCAGCATAGGCTTCGCGAAAGATGAAAAAGCACCCTAAGTGCTTGGCAGAGAAAAACAAGGTGCAATTGCTACGAATTTAACACGTCCCACGTTGGAGGTCATTGATTTTATTGGCCGCACGGCTTTCAGCTGAGATGTCAGGGACGCTGGTGACCAGCGACCTGTATTCAGCTCGGCGAAAATAGATTCTGCGATTAAGATCGACACTGAGAGGGAGAGTATAAATTAAGTGAAAATGCACAGAGTAAGATGGAGACATTTTTGTGTACAGCAAAATGCTGGTTATGTGGAGGTCAATTATAAGGATATTGATATCGTGAAGCTAGGTTAAGAGAAATGGTTTATTATTATCGTATTGTTGGATAAAGCGAAAGCTATTCAACTGATAGCTAACGGTTTGAAGTATTCAAGTGTTATGCTTTAATGATATGTATTTAAGTAATTTAATCGTTAACGTGATGGTACTATTACGCATTATCGTCGAACCAAATTTTGAACCTCGAGCTCGAACCCCATACAGTGATGGGGTTCCCAATGACCGTTTTGAATTTATATCCCAAACTTTTCACGTTCTTACATCGTGTGAGTTTGTGTTTTTATTTTCATATCTTCCCTTTTTGTTGTGATTTCTCTTTTTCTGTATTATATTACATTTAACGTATGCACTCGTTATAAGCTCGTTTCTACCATGCGCTGTACGCTCTACACCCACAATTTCTTGGAATCCTTCGGACGAGAGTGAGAGAACCCCAGAATGAGCGAGAAGCTCTTTCGTTTCCTTTTGCTCGCTTTTGGATTTTCTCTCTCGCGCCATTCCCCGCGCGGAATAGTGTCCACAACACGCTGTACGCCCGCCGCCAGCCCCGTTCGTCGGGCTTATAACGAGTATCTACTGTATACCAAAATTTCGAGGGTAATTATATAACACTGTTGAAAACCCAAGAATGAAGATACACGTGCAGCGTGATATACACCCCCCTCAGTCACCCCTTCCAAGGAACCACAGTATTTTTGGGACACCCTGTATCTATATTTATCGAATTGCCTGCTTGTTGTATGTCGCGAATTTTTAAATTAATGTTTTCAGGAAATCCATACAAGTTTCAAGTCATTGTTTCACAACTCTACATTTGAACAAACAATTTTTCTATTACGTTAATATACGCAGATTATAACCGATTATACCTGTCTGACTGGAAATATTGAAATACATCCCGTAAACCATGCACACCGATTAATCACCAAAACAGCAGTCGTCGGTAATCTTTTTCTCCACGCTTCATGCCGCGTTTATCATCGTACTTTTTGCATGGTTGCACACTTTTCATCGCCCACGCCCAACAGCACGCACGTAAATGTAGCAATAGAGATCAACCGACGTGCTCCGCACACTGGAACGACATAACGGACGCGAGTTTAAAAGGATTATTGGAAACATCCATTGCATGTCGTTCTAAATTATCCATGGGAGACCTAAGTATATTTGTAAAGTTTGAACCTAATTGAAAAAAATGGTGAAATAATAGTATTAATAATAAATCGTTTTTATTACTCACTATCCTGCAGAGGAAAAAATACGAAAGTAACATAGTTAAAATTATCTCCTCTCATTGTTAGACGTTTTGTTTCTGAAGATATTATTAAAATCCTTCTGCCGTTTTAGGAAGAAAAATTAACCGAAGATTGAACTTATCATACCGATAATGATTCGAAGCACACGTAAAACATTAACAAACATTTTTAAGATGGAGGAAAAGAATATATTAAAATAGCCGGCACATAATCCAGACTTAAATCCCATCGAGATACCATGGATTGATAGAAAATTAAAAATAAGGCTAAAAAATATATTAAAAAAATTATGTTAAATGATTTTATTAAAAATGCACTAAAATCTAAAAAATAATTATTTTCTTTTACTACAATTTCGATGGTGTTTTTTCACTTTAAATAACATCGTGGGGCACCATGTGCAACCAGAAGTTGAACTATCGGTTGACAAGTGGAACATTATCAACTACAGTTTATCAATTTCTAATCACATTACAATCTGTATCGTGTATCATTTCGACGTTTGCTTGTATTCAGCTCGAACTTCTTTACAAATATCTTTTCTTGCTGCATACAGTTCAACAATTTGCTTAAACGCTATAGTGCTAAAATCATTCAAAAATAATTCTCTTCTTGTATTCGTACATACGTGACGGATTATTTCTCGATAAATTGTGTATTTTCAGTAATCGCGATGCGATTGGCGTCCCGAACGCAGCGGCTTTTTATCGTTTTCGTAAAGAATGCGAGTGGCAAATTTCAAGTCGTTTGAATTTGTGGTTATAGGTTATATTTATTGATGACTGGGTAATTTTTTCACCCTCTCGGGGTTAATTTTTGTTTAAAATATTTTATTCACCTCCAAACTACGCATGCCTGCAATATTCAAGTCTATTCGAGAGTTGCAAGTGGGTTAAAATTGAGTTTCTAGATTTAAACCATACAAACAAAAAACAAACAAATAATCAGACGATCGAAGCTAAATAAAATCGATTAAAAATTTGAAACAAAAAATATATCAATTATATAAAGTAATGGAAGATATATGGTGTTCTATTCTCGATGACCGATGTGTTCGTTTGATAAAATCTGCGCAACGATGTGGTGCTGCAGTCTATTAACAAAATGCCAAGGCGAGAAAATATTATCTTACAATAACTGGAAAAAATGTTTCATCTAATTTTCGTTCTGAAAAGTAATACTAATATATTGAAAAGACAGTGGTAACTTTGAAAAATCAAAAAGATATTCATAAGTTTGTGGCCGTAACAAAAACGACTGAAGCTATTATTTTTCTTATATTTTTTAATGTTCAAGTTACTTTGAAACTACTTTGTGGTTTTAAAATATATCTATAAATTTAGGTTGAAAAAAGTCATCATAAAAATTAATTCATTTCCTTCCTATACATGTCGCAAGTATATGGCCACCACTGCCTCTGTGAAATGCACAATGCGCGCGTTTTCTTCTCATTTGGTGCGTCCCGCGATAGATTTTGCGCGTTGCACGGTTTCCTCCTCATCGCCAACAACAATGCCGACGATGTACGGGTTCTCGTCTAATGGAAGTTTGTTCCCCACACAATGTCATACGCAGGAGAGAAGCCTCGCCATGGCTGAAAAGCGGTTCAAGTGTTCCGAAGTAGCTGATTCGAAACCCGTATGCTGGTGGAATAGGTCCTGAACGAAAGCAATCACTGCCGAGGCAAACATTTTTATGTTATTATACGGATCCTAAAGTGGATATTAAGGAAAACGCTGGCCCTTGAATTCAGCTGACTATCATTCCCCGTTGGCCCAAGATTTCACCTCATTTATTGGCGCATTTGTGAGATTAACCACCCCCGTCGCGATTCTACGACGCTGAATCAGTGTCATTAGGATCACTTCTATTTGATCTGTAATGTTATATAAAGTGTAATACTGTTTCGTTCACTTTGTATTCAAATTCAAACATTTATTAAAATGTTTCATCGCGAAGGTATTATAATTATTATTTTTATGTTGTAAAGTCACCATCTGATGGATTGCGAAGGCCTCCCGTTTTACTCGCGAGACTTAGGTATAAATTAAATACTTGTACTTTATTGCCATTGAAATTGTAAGCGCTGATTATTGGACAACTGGGTACAGCTGGACACCGCTTAGACTCAGGAAGAACCTCGGTCGGGTACATCTTTTTTAAGATCTCATTTTTCTGAACTTTGAATTGACATCAAAAGATTTTTAAAATATGCTTTAATTGAAATATAAGAACATTTCTTAGTAACGTTTCTTTTTATTGTGTTAAGTCACGACCATAAGAAACGAATAGAGTCTCGAAACTAAAAATTATTTCCTCTCCCTAGTGCGCCAAGGAGCATTATACTTTTCGTAATTAGCACCTCTAACTAATCACGTAAGCTGTAAACCCCAGTTACTTTCTAATTAATATATATTATGAGGACAAGGGAAGCTTCTGCAGATTATGTAAAGATGCTTTACCTCAATTACATAAGGCTGCACTCGTACAAGCGACGCAGTTGCATTTATCAGAATTAACTTTATGCTCTGCAGATAGTCGAGTACGAGCTGGAGACATTACACAAAGATTTAACGCTAAAAAGCCTAATTCGTAAGACAGTTTTGTCACGACAAGTTCTTATTTGTTTTAAAGAAGAAACTTCACAGTAATTTTTGAAAAAGTTATGTTTTGTATTTAAAAAGAAAGTATGAAGGTAATTTACATTCTATTAAAATATATAATATATGAAATGAGGAACGGATGAGGTTTAAATGTGTCGATAAAACTGTATTAGTCACTCTTTCATTCATGTATCATATTAATCGTCAATATAACGACTTATTAAGAGTCTAATCTTAGTAGGGTACAAAATCAAGATCCTGTAGCATCAAATGTGCGGCTTTTAAAAAGGAATCCCCTTTTCAAGAGCTACGGTCAATTGCTGGTATCACTCAGATGGGGTGACAGGAACAAGTTGCCACCCCTTGGCAGAGATGTAAAGTGAATGGGTTGATGCCATGTCGTCGCTACCCTCGCAACAATTATAAACGGAGGGGCGTTGAGGAACGATCGAAACATCACGATCAACAAGGTAGTCATATTTGAACTTGACATCCCTTCCAGATTGAAATATGATTGAAAAGCAGGAAATTTTAGAATCGAAAACTGTGGACAAACTGTTTCATAGTATAATAATATTACAATCAAATTTCCTCCAGTAATTTCAATACATACTCGTATTCTTTTTATCCGTTGCAATCTTCATTTTGTATTAAATAAATTACATTCACTTTAATATAAAAGGGAATAAATTATTGTCGCGAACTAGAAATTAATATTTTATTCTCGCGATAACGTGCTTGTTTTAGTCTATACGAAAAACATGTTAGATAGAAGCTTGTAATGCGATTTATCAGGTTTCATCGGGGCGAGTGCGTTTGACGTGTGTCGCGTTAAGCCATCCATGAACGACGATAAACGACACGTATACAGAATACTTAGATGCTAGATACTCGATGCAATCATTAGATTCTCATAAATCACTTGCTAACGGTTATTAAGTTTCTGCACTTTCACCTCCCGTCGGGAAGCTGGGCGTCCAAATAGAAATTACGAATTTCATTTATCATTGCTGATACTTAATAAGGAGTAAACAATAATCATACCTAAGTAAACAATTACCAAATATTATTTTTAAAAGAACGTTGTATTTGAATTGTGTTAGAGTTGGGATCAATGAATCTTCTTCTGTTTTGTTTGTGCTGCGTAACCTGTGTGCACACCTGATTCTAATGTCATGCCACTTATAATCGTGTAATTATTATAATAAGTGTAATTACAATATTCATTGTAATAAATATTATTATATTTCTATGTAATCAGGAATAGCATATTATCTATTCGTTCAATGTCAAATTTGAAGAGACGTGTTCAAAATCCGTTGATTTTGTAATTCGAGGAATTCTGGGAATAATTAACAATTAAACTAACTCAAGTATGTCGAGAGTATTATTTGAAAAATCTGTGAGCTACATAGTTTTTAGTCCAGATGGCCCTTGTGATCTTTCCTAAATTAAGTTTGAAGCTATTATAAAGTTTTATAAAAACTAAGTCGTTCGCGAGTTATAATTAAAAAAGCACGATATTACATAACAGAATGCAAAAATGGGCGTGGTCACGAAACCTATACAGTGACCTCCGCTCGGATGTGTAGAACATATGTGCCAAATTTGAACGAAATCCGCGTAGCAGTGTAAATTTGAATTACTAACAAATAAACAAACAATCAGAAAATGAATTTTATATACATAGATAATATGTAGTCTATGAAAACATAGGATAAGACACATCTACAGTTCAAAAGAATTCATCATTCTACGAATCATTGTAAACATATGTAGGTACTCTTAAACCATCCTAAATCAATATAACAGACCCCCTTGAAATCCTATTTTTACATTCATATATTCTATAACAATAACAATAGTGTAAGTAAAGAATGAATAAATTTTTTTAATAATCAAGAAAATGGACATAGACTGTACAATGACAGACTAATCTACTGTCTAATCATCTCTATATTTAAACTGAACCTCTGCTTCATACCTAAAAAACATCTGTTCGTAACTGAAAGAGACTATAAAGACAACGTTAAATACAATATTACTTCATGCCACAGTGAAGCAACCCTCTGCCCCTATCGTTTACAGCGTATAAATTCGAATAGTTAAAGGGGGAAAGAAGTATACAGAAAAAGAATCGGCGAAATTTCAGCCGAACGAATGCGATAGGCAGGTGTCACGCCACCGGGGGCCCCCGACGCGGCGATTACGACGATTACTAGTGGCTCCCGGGGGGGTCGCAGAGGGTGGGAATCGCCTCCGTTGACATTGCATCACGAAGCACTAACCACATTATTTATGCCACCTCGTAAAACTTGTGGCGTGCCTAAACACACTACTCGTTGCCACCACCCCTTCCCCTTTTGCTAGGAAGTTACACACAGCGGGGAAAGAGGGAGGCCGCTGTTTGCGAAGTCCACCACCTTCAGATAGTGGAATTGCTTGTATCAGCGATGGTTGAAGGAGACTAAACGTTACGTGATCCTAGCATGAGGCCAGAATTCGAGGTTCAACTGTGGAAAAGGGGACTTTGCGTGAAACATTGCATAATGCAGCTAAATATTGTACAGTCGATAGAGAGACGCGGAAGCTATTACGTACAGCGGGCAATTGGGCTTTTATGGACATGTTAGTGAAGACAATGACAACTATTTACCACGACGAAGGCTAATTATTCTTAGCTAAATTTTTATACATTTTAAATCTTGAAAATAATCAAAAAGCTGGTGTTTATAAATATTGTTATAATTATTGTCATCGACTCAAATGCTGGAACGTGATACATCGAATGAACATCAAACGTAGAACGAACCTCTGATATTCAACGTAAAATATTGCATGCGTGTAGTAATATGCGAAGTAATAGGGGTTCCTCGCTGTTTTAATGAACGAGTTCGTTCCGAGATATTTTTATTACGCACGAAAACGTCTGTTTGATGAATGTCTGCCTGCAATAGAAATAGCTGTAGCTCAATCAGAATTAATAAGACTTTATTTGTGACAGCTAAATATTTAGTAACTTGCGCATAAGTATACCATTCCACGAGAAATCGATCATTTTTTTATGACAATTGAAGTATGTCTATATAAAATTGGGAGGGGGGAAGGTAAGTTACCATTTTGTTGATTTCAAATTTATTTATCACATACAAGTAGTCAAAGTTTGCAATTTTTACTTATTCCCGCGATACGAGTTTTATAAATAAAAAGGTTTGAAACCAGCGAAATAATGGCTTAAACCTCCCCCAATTTCAGGCGAACAACCTTATAATTTAGTTTCATAAAAATCCCTGACATCGTGTGAAAAAACTGAACTATTTAGCATGGAATGGCATGCCTATTACTAACTATGAAAACTATTCAATTCTGCAATGACTGTGACAAAACTAGATGAAAAGTGTTCCTCTACTGAGTGGGAGAAGAATCATCGTTACATAATAAAAGCTTTTCAAATTTCATCTATATAACAGTCCATTAATTTGGTGTAGCAATGGAAAGTACCGTGACCAGTGACGAAAGCTGTACAAATAAAATAATATGTACAATCGGACTCTGACTTCGTGTAAGAGAATATGGAGACTCAATATAAAATGTCGCATGTCTATAACCATATGCTTCTCCAAAGGGGTAACGTTTAGGTTTCCGTGTCGGTATGCCCCGAGGGTTATGATTTTCGAATGTATTTTTATTGCATGTCCGTTATCAGCCATGTCACGCGACTACTTGACGAGCATAAGAAAATCTTAAAATCTGCTTTCCTGCCCCTGTGTTTGTACATTTGATTATTATAATTACAAGTCCCCTCGTTCCCAGCAAACAACGAAACTCGATCGCTCAATTTAATCGAACATTTCTCGCCATTTCTATGTGCGATGCAACGAGCAGGGGAAATGGAATTTCTGTAAATGGAATTCCAAGCATTTCGATGAATTTATAAAGATTTGTCTGTTTTACTTTTGTGTTGGCGTACAGTTGGCGTACTCAATGGAACTGGATTATGACGTGGTGGGTGTTCCGGGCGGTGCTTCCGGAATGATGGCACTGCTTCCTCCGCGAGTGAACGTGTCAGCCAGAGGAGAAGTGCCAGTCACCTTACAGGTCTTCAGGATCAGATTACCCTGCTCCGGTCTCGAGAGTGCAGAAATTCCTCTCGCTCTGAGGTTGAACGTCACTGCCCCACCTGGCACTAGGTACAACGACACCATTTTAGTATTCAAGAGGAACAAGATTTGCTTCAAGGGTAAGTGGAGTAAATTATTCATAATTACTTGTATTCATTCTCTGAAAATATTTTGTAATTATTTGTAGATATTAATTTTTCGTAAATTCTTCCCACTTATTTGTATTAATTTTTCATACGTTTTTTGTAACAACTAGTATTAATTTTTTGTACATTATTTGCCATTATTTGTGTTAATTCGTTGTAATTATTTGCGAAGCTTTTTCATAATTTACTTTGCAAATTTCTTTAAAACCTTTGCCTAATTTCCAACTGTTGTGTTAAGCAAGAAAAGGTTTTCTGTTGCGATATTTTGTACATTAGTTGGGTCTGATTAAACTTCTAGTTCTTGTAACAAAAAATTGTGTGGCAAATGTGTGGCATATCTCATATCTCACAATCAGTGATAGAGAAAGATGTTGAATAGTTTAAAAATATTTAGCTTCTAATAACATTGCGTTTCATGAAAAGAACAATGATAAATCCTCAAAATGCAATTGCATTTCTTTCCAAATACAATCATATGCCACTTATTAGTAGATATAAATAAAATAAAAATATTTCTGGATATAAAATGGGAATATGGTCGGTTTTTACGTTAGAGACTCAGAGCTTTTGTAAAAATGTAAACAAATTTGATTATTTATTGTTTCCCTTTCTATTTTGATTTATAACTATATGGTTAAATATAAGGTAAAAAGAAACTCGCAAAGCTTTCAGGCTTCTTATAATTAACATTAGACGTAATTTAGAAAGCAGTATCGTATACAATACATATTAAATTCAATATCATTCCATGCCAAATCGATCACTTTCTGTGTATGATGGCAGGGATTTTGATAAAATTGAAATTTAGGGTGATATTACGGTGAATTTAAGTCGTCATTTCGCTGGTTTCGAATCTGTTGAAATAATAAAGGATATTTATTTTCGTAAGCACAAGCTGTATAAATGAATATTTATTTCCAAAAATATCAACCATGCGGAATACATTTTTCCTCTATTTTTATCAAGATAAACTAACCTTACTGAATAACTTTTCTTACATTAATGAAGATAACATGCAACGCATTCCATCCTATAAAGTTGAAAACTATTCATAAGTATATCATTAAATCCAGCACTCTGCAACAACAAAAGAGTAATTTTTTATCAAGTGACATAATAGAAAGAAAATCATTTGAAGATGCCACCAATCGTGTCCACGTGTATTAATGACACATTGACAAAAAAATCTGGCTCTCCTGTATCACGTGCGAGGAGCGCAGGCAGCATCGATGTGATTGCACACAAGTATTTTAACGTTGTGGCGGACCGTCGATAATTATTTCGTTTACGTAATCGCGAATTTAATTAGTACGTTCACCTGCATCGCTGAATGCCTTCGTTAAAAGCGACACGGTGTCGACGTATTCGCTATTAAAACAGAGAGAGCCGTGGATTCGTTCCCGGATCCCTTCCGAGCACGGGTTTCTCTGCGCGATTTATAGCCCTTTATGTAGAACACGTAATCGGTAACAACGTCGATCCATAATTTCTAAAGCAAGAATTTCTCCTACGTGTGACCTCGCCGCCATATTCCATCTGCTCGTGAAAATCGAGCGATTAAAATTAGATTATACCAACCAGCTAACTATTTAATTGCGTTTTTAGCGTTTATAGTGACAACTTTTCATTTTCGACTGATTGAAATGCACTTAGTTGTATTATTTTTAATTTATACGTATTTGACAATACGTCAAAATTAACATTGGAACAGAACTTCTTGAATGGCTGCGTCTGTATATAATGAGACCTCTTCTAAGAACATAGCCGTTATTATTTGACCTTGTATGATACAGTTTATAAACGACAGAACGTAATCAAAATACGAAAAAAATATGGTTTCTTGCTAATGTAATTAAACGGGAAACATTAAAACTGCTATTTTTAACCATGCTAATTGGCATCTCTGTTTGAAAAACAGGGGGTACGGTCATAGGTTTGTGCATTCCATTTTTTGAAACAGAGGGACGAAACGAGAAACTGAATAATTGGATATGTTGTCAAAATGTAGTTGCCTTTTAATGACCTGAAGCAGCTAAAATTTTCTTCTTTGTATACAGTTATGTATTAACTATTTATTAATGTCTACATAAGTGGAGATAAAAATGCATTATGAGTTAATTAAAACACCTAGAAAGTTTATACAAATATGCTTTATGAAGAGACTTTGCTTTTTCATGCTGCAATGTAGCAATGATGAAAGTTCAATGTTATTGGAAAAAAATGTTCATATTGTTTATATTTAGGTGGATTGAAAACTTCATATTCTTTTTTATCAATACAATTATGGTGACAATAAAAGAACATTTCAATGGAATTTAATTATTAATATTGTTTCTGTTCTTTCCTATTATTATAATTTATTTTTCTAAAAAATCGTTTTTAAAGTTGGAATACTCAACAAAGAATATGTAATCATTGTCGTCTTTGCCAAAACTTAGACGTTTTAAAACAAGTTTGTGGGAACCAAGCCTAGGATTCTGTAAAAGTATGTTGAAAATGTAAATTTAGTATTGAGGACAGATCTAGTCGTTTCTACTCACTTTATTCAACAGTATATAACAGTTTCAAAATTTTCTGACACCAAACCAGTTTAATATACCTTTTAAATAATATAGATTAGCAAATAGATTATTTATTTTCAAGTCTATATCACTACAACAGAACCAAAATATTGTTTCGCATTAAATTCTTGAAAGAATAATGAAAAGGATTATTTCATTTCCAGCGAAAACGTAAATAAATAGCCACAAAATAATACAGATACCTAACTCAGAATTTTTGATAATAAGTTTATATTGTGCTAAACAAAAGTAAAGCTCTCGTTCCACCCAACCAGCAGAAGGTAACAGTTTCGTGCCTCTTAATTCGACAAAGTTTGTATCACATGGAAATGAATATTTTCGAAGAATGTCAATGAAAAGCAGTCTCAAATCCCTTGTGAGTAGTTCACTAAATTCCTCTAACTTTTAATGCACTTAACACGCGCTCATAGGCGTGTGGAACGTTAAGATCATTGAAACTTTACAATGCCCGCGAAGACCTTGTGACCACTTCATTTGACGCGAGGAACTTCAGAGTTTGTTTCAACAATGCACCTCCATTGTAGCCCGCTAACAGAATGAGGAAGAATCGTGGAGATATGAAGTTTCCTAGGCAGCACCGAACAATAACCACTCGATCACGGCAGACAAGTTTCAGAATGGGAAGTGCAATCATTTGACCCTCTTACTCGTTTGTTAAAACGACGACAAAATGATAATTCGTGCGGCACTTTAGAAACTACGATCAGACATTGCAATTAAAAGTAACTTCTTTCTTAAAAAGTAACTAAGTAAATTCTTAGGCTGGTCGTTAAAATCACGAGAACGATTTTTAAAGATTAAAGGGGGACTAAATATTCGTACATATTTTATTAAAGTCGATTTTACTATATTTCATAAACAGTGGCAAATTTTATTGTTTGGTTAAGACACGTTTTTATAAATTAGATGCAGCTTTTTTCTAACTGTATGGATAACGTGAAATACAATTCATGTACCTAATTATATACATATGTAATACCTATATTAAATATTGTCTGAGTGAATGATATTCGTTACATGTTGTGCATGTATAGTTAATTAAATATATTCATTTAGTATAATAATTATTTGATTATTATATCAATTAACGAAGAGTCTTCGTCACATTAACTTTGTTTAAAAAGGGGGAACAGCTAGATGAACTAATTATGAATCTGAGCGGTATTAAACCCCTATTGAACAAATTAAACCAACAATATCGGTATCTTTTGACACTCATAAGCACAGGGATTTAACTACTTAACTCTTTATTCTTAGGTTCATCATTAAAATCATTGATAGATTTCCACTGATTAATGGAAGCCCAAATTTCTTACTACTATTATGTATCAGTCTTTATTATTTTATTGTGCAACGGAAAATACAAAAAGAACTCAATTACAAAATACATTTATGCGCAACGGTGAGGTGTACTATAAAGGCGTTATATAACCTAACCTCAGTTATTAAACTTAAATTTACTGTAAAATTTGACAAGAATAAAATTTTAGTCTATCCATGGGTGACGAAAGCCGCGAAATCTCGTGAGCCTCTTCGATCTTCCGAAAGCAACATTTCCTACTGACAGAAGTAACGATATGACGTTCAGACGTGATTCTCGCGACGACCGTCGAGGAAGTGTCTCCTAGTCTCGCCTCCCATCCGGAAATCGACAAGAACACCGAGTATCGGGTCTTCGAAGTGGAGGCAACATTCCGCCAGACAGGTGGATGGAGTTAGACTTTGCTCTACGTGAAGACTATACGTGTTTACACCCTCCGCTAACAGGAGAGTTGCACAAGGAAAAGCTCAAGGGCGGAATAAGAAAACAAAGCTCGAGAAAAGAAGACAAGGAAAATGGAACGGAAAGGAAACAGAGGAGAGGAAGAATGATAGAACAACAGAAGTTGATAGACGCTGATCCAGATCCAGTTACCAGCGCGGGAGACGTTACAACGAAAAGCAATCCGTCGAATAAAATTGAATCTCGTCAGGAGTCGGTGTATTTAACGGAGACGGGGAGAACAGTAAGAACGCTGGTGGAAAGTGGGGTAGAAGATGAGGCCGAGGGGGTGGAACGGGGGCAAGGGGGGGGGGGAGAAATAAGTAATCGTCTCTGAGGCGGGGATTCATCGACGAGAAGTACTTGTGAGACCACGAGCTTCCTTTTTTGACGGGATTTGCTTTCTTCTTGACCCGCTCTCGTCCCTCGTGGACGAGCAGCCTTGGTCCTTCGACTCTTAAGAGCTCCTGCAGAAATCGGAAATCGCCTGGAGACCACTCGAAAATAATCGAATCCCGTGTTGGCTCCTCGAGTGCGCGTATTCTGCCTGTGTACACGCGGAGTAGGTTAAAAAGGTTTGATAGCGGTCCAGGGGCAAATATTGGAGGAGTACTGGATGAAAAGAGAAATATTAGTACCGTGGACGATTCAAACGCCGACATTATGCGGTCGTTTTCTACGGACTTCTTTAGGAGAGTGGATGGCAAAGGAAATTTTTTACAATAAATGAAGCACGCTTCTTGCATTTCTTTAATCCGATGGTATTCGCATAAAAGTTGGTTTAGCTAGTCTGGCGAGGAAAGTGCATAAGGATCTAGTTACAGTGCTCGACACTATTTTTTGCCGAGTATATGGCTACAGTGGCTCACACCCAAAATCGAACACTATTTAAAATGGCATAACATTTTTAAAATTGATCCAAATGACGAGTTTTTTTGAGAAGCTAGAAGGATTAGTTTGCTAAGTGACGTGTTACGTCGTTTAAAAAAAAAAATGCAATTGGTCAGAATAGCAAAAAAAAAATAGTAAAAAAATAGTCGTTTTTTCAACAATCGCTGATTTTGGAAATTTCGCAATTTTCGACCTTATTATGCGATCTCTGAACTTTGTAGCTCAGAGCAACATTATTAGCTGATTTTGGTGACATTTTCAGCATGTATACAACTTACTGACATCTACAAACGCGTTTTTTGAATTTTCAGTACAGGCTCATAAAAAAAGGAGAGAAAACGACCTTTACTATTTTATTTTGCTATTCCGAACAATTGGATTAAATGCCATTGAAGAAGACATCGATGATCTTTAAAAAACCTTGAAGAACATGTCAATCGGAAGACTGTTTGTATCACCAGACTTGCCCCCTTGAACACCACATGTTTCTCTTTGCCATTTTCTCCTATCTTCAATCCTAAATAACAGAAATATTTATGTGTCCCGTTCCTCGCGACTCACCGTGTATTACTTTGAGGAAAATATATTATTTTTAAAGCTAGTAGCTTGAACAAGAGAAATTTGGATTGTGATAGTAGGAACTAACAATGTGTGCGATCAAATACCACAAATAAATAATAGTTTTGCAGTAAATAAACAGCCGAAAAAATTCAAATCAAGGGACTGTGATTCGATCAAATCCAATAAAATAGTTTCTATTCTAAAGTCATTAAATTATAACTCGATGGTATGGCGATATAAATTAATGTCTTAATTAATGCAGTTATATTCATCGCGACAAATTAATGTCAAATGTGCAAGTGTATATTCCATTTCACATAGTTGCGTTCCATCTACCTATAAAGAATGTCAAATAAATCAAACGTAGATATAACATTATTATAATGTATCCAGATTACTATGTTTTCTCTTACCATAATTATTATAAAATATATTGCAGTAATATATGAAGTAGCCGTGAATTATTCATCGTGACAAAACGAAAATATTGTTAGTGACGCAAAACAAGCTAATTCGGATGTGGTGCGTTGTCAGTAAAGAAATCTAATAATTCTAATAAACGACATTGTTTATTCCACATATCCGCACTTATCACAGACACAAGAGCAACTCCAATGCTAAGCAGACCACGCTTATCTGGTCGGCAATCAACATTTGCCAAACTACATTCATTTGTATATGCCGTGATTCAATGTTTACATAATAATAACACTATTGTTACAACACTGCAGCAATATCCCCGCCCCCATGGGAAATCCGCAATTTGTGTTTATTCCGCGTTCTGTTAAAATTTCCTTCAAAAAGGTGGAAGCTGGTGCGAGTCGCAGGACGGGGCTCAAGGAGGGTCATCCCATTAATCCCGCAGGGACTTAATTCTGGACCTCCGTAAATCTCGGTTAAGGTTTGTTTGATAGCGTCGGATAACATCGCCGGGCGGGATTTAACTGATTGTGAGATACACCTCTCTGGCCTTCAACGCGCCGTCTCGACTTCGTACTTGTTCTTAAATCAGCAAGTTCCTAGCCGGGTGAGTCGACGAGGGCGAAGTTTAATCGATCCTTCACTGTGCTCGAGTGATGCGAGCAAATTGATTTCTTTGTCCCGCCAGCCGATAACCTTCACCGAGCGTTTAGAACGAAAAATCAAGTACCTACCTACCCAAATTTCCTTGCGCGCGTTAAGTTACTGCGATTAATTCTTGGAAACTTTGCGTGTTATGATTCACCAAATATAAGCAACAAATGAGTGAAAAGTTTAGAATGAAGAATGATATAATACTTTTTTCACCGATATAAAGAATAATATGAAAAATTTATCTAACGAAAAAAGTTACTTTTTCTTTCAAACGCTATTCATTTTTCAATTTTTCATTTTTTTCTTTAAATGAGGTCAATCCCGGCGTAAATTATCTAACTTTAAGAATTTTTCTTTCTTTTTTACATCAGATGACTGTGACAGGTGATACCAGACCCGGGAATAAGAATTACATCGTGAAAGAGGTTGACAATATTCCACAATAATTAATAAATAATACGAAGGATCGACATGAAAAAAATATTTTCTGCAATTTTATAGAAGCTTCCTTATATCCCAAAAGAGTTTAAAGCATAGTAACAATAGTCTTTTAAAAAAAAAAACGTAAATATCAGTTATTTTGGGGGCTGGTACACGAGAATCTCTCTTTAAGTGAAAAGTATCGATCTTAATACTTCAAACGCTCGTTGTAGACTGTAGAGAGAATACTTTCTCAAAGCTATAGGCGTATAGGTAAGGGAAAGTTTATATAAACACATCACGTAAACAAGATAATCATGTTTATTTTCCCATACTGTCGTAATAACGACGATTAAGAATTATAATTGTTAAAAATATACTCTGCATAATGCCTGCAAATGTCATGAATGAACATATGAGTAATCATGTTCGTCAAGAAAGGTTTGAGAAACCAAACAGTTTATCAAAAACCAGAATGTGATATTTTAATGTACGAAACATTAAAGACGGCAAAAATGCTAAAATTAAAACCCTACAACATAAACGAATACCTACTGTAAGCACAACGATTTTATTACCGCCAGTATTCCAATTCCCAGGTTTACCTAAACACGTAGTACACATTTCTGTTATACTAATAAACGCTAATTGATTGCTTAAGTAGGTGGCTAATTACCCAACGTATCTCAATTAGATGGTGTAATTAAGGGGATAAGGACGCTTCCTGAGAATTGAATTGTCCCCTCAGCAAACGGAAGGATGTAAAAACAGAGCGCAACGCCATCCGGAAAAGTAATTCCCTCCCGACTACAATTACGTGGCGGAAAGGAATGAAAACTAAAGTTACTTAAAAACTTCGCGTGGTCCGTCTCGGGCAGGCATTGTACCGCGTAAGAGAGGACATTTTAAAAAGACGTGGTCCCCTGCCAAATAAAGAAGCAAAGATTCCTCTAAGAAGTTGGAAGCACCACCGAAGGCCGCTAGGAGGCCGCGCGATTTATTTAACTTTTTCCACCCCCGCTGTTTCCTACGCGCATCTCATCGCACTCGAGCGAAATTTCCCTTCTTTCCTGCGTAGTCGCGAACGTTTCCGTCCGTTATCGTGTAAAGCTCATCCGTCTGGTTTGCGTTATTTATCCTGGCAACGGCACCAAACCTACTTTTTCCTGCCGCTTAGTTAGCCCAAAGTAAAGTAAGGCGGCCCGGGGACGAGCAAAAAGGACCTGGCTTGTTAGATGCAGGAAGCAGCTCACGAATTTACATTGTATCGCGGGCTTCAT
Source organism: Andrena marginata (assembly GCA_963932335.1). NCBI lineage: Eukaryota > Metazoa > Arthropoda > Insecta > Hymenoptera > Andrenidae > Andrena > Andrena marginata. The sequence goes on along the minus strand of OZ010659.1, from coordinate 43,577,435 downwards.
TTTCTATAAAAAATAGTTGTATTCAGGGAGGTTCGGCAACCCGGAAATTCAGAAAATTATGAAACTTGTTGTGCAAGTAGAGTAGTTCATCCGTAACGCAACCCTCTTTTTGTTTGTGCCATAGTGCAGTTGTTGGGCGTGAGATCACCCCTTGAAAAAATGCAGATTTTTCTTTTCCGTGGAATACCTCGAGAACGGTAAGAGATATCGAAAAGAAGTTTAAACAAAAGTTGCCTACTTTTTTATATCTACAAAGCTACGTAAAAATAATTCCCAAAAATCCATATTTTTCAAGTTACCCCCGACGTCAACCCTTAAAATTTAGTTTTTGTATTTTGTAAAATATGCTGAAATACCTTTGGATAATCTCTTGTCATTCGTATAAACAATTTATGTGTTATATTTTTTCTTGTAAACACATACAATATTAGTTTAAGAGCAATAGGTATTCCAGGGAAAAGAAAATTCTGCATTTCTTGCAAGGAGTGATCTCACCCTCAAGAACTGCACTATGGCACCAACAAAAAATAGGGTTGGGTTACGGACGAACTACTCTACTTGCACACCAAGTTTCATAATTTTCTGAGTTATCTGGATTACCGAACGTCCCTTGTCAGTACCTACATTACTGCTCAAAATTATTTTATTGTTTACTATATGCAAGTTTAATCAAAGAGAAAATGTGAATAAAATGTGACATAGTTGGTTACTTCTTGCCTTTGTCAAATTGTTATCCACTTTTATTAGGGTATAAATAAACTTGACTCTAGATAAGGCTATTATCGTTACTTTTCATGGCATTAAATATGTGAATAGTTTCACCACGTCACCATGTCTCTAATTTTCATGCAAATTCCAACAACTTTTTGCGTCGAAATGGCGAGTTTGCGCCACGTGGTCTCTTTTGAACATGTTTCTTTTCATTGATTAGAACAGGTTGATGTAAACACATTTATGATTAATTTTCAATTCTGCAGTAACTTTTTTTTACAAATGTCTCCTGAGTCAGAGGTGTAGAATTGCCCCTGAAAGCAGTCACCGTCACTTTTTATACATCCTGAACAACATCGAATATCGTCCAAAGAGGAAATTACGATGATTGCAACGCACATGTGATATCGTGTGTCAATACTAAACAGTGTTGATAGATAATCATTTATGAAAGCTCTCTAAACAATTAGTAAATCGGTACATACTACATCATTCGATTAATTACCTACAGAAGTAAAATTATGATTATTGCCATGTATGCGCCAGAGTTGACGCTATGTTATTGCATAAATAAATTACATATAAAGATATTCGCTGAATTTAGTACTTACAAGATACCTAACTGAAAACTTTATCAAGGCACTAAAGAGCAGTAGGCTTTTAAATGATACTATATTTTTCGTTTAAATTTTAAACGAAATATAGTAATAATATAGTAATAATTTAATTTAATAGTATAATTTAAACTTTAAATTATTTATTTTCTCCGTCTACATATTTTTCTTTATGCCAGTCTCGTTTTCTTTGCGCTTACTCCATATATTATTAATAATTAAAACTTCGATTACTCAAAAACCTTAAACTTCACGCAAACTCATTGACTAGAATATGTAAGCATAAAATAAATTTGGTTTTTAATCTTGGTTTCAAAATGAATTTTGACAAATAGTCAAATTTTCGTACAAATAGTCACCATTAAAACTGTCACTTTTTTATCTAAACTTTCGTTAAAAACGAGAGACAATATCTCCGAATAGATCCAAAGTGATCTCACGAATTTCCAATACACTCTAAAAGGAATAAGGAAATAGAAATATTTCTCGGATGTACAAAGACAATCTATAGATGAAGAGGAATGCGAATATAGCGGACATAAGGTTTCTCCTGGTTCCTGAAAATGTTTGCGTGGTGTCGACTTCAGCGCAAAAATGACATATTTGTTTAATACACGAGATACTGGTACCGCAAAGCAGGAAAACAACAGAGAGCTATGTAGGGCGGAAAGCGCAGAAGAACGGGAAAAGAAATCCAACAGTCTTCTAAGGATGAATGTGCATTGTACAAAACTCGTAGTTTGCGGCAGGCCAAACAAGCCAGCAGGGCTGATTTAAAGAGACCTCTTTCTTTCGATTCAGCTTCCCTCCTCGTTAGTAATCGATATCTCATTTAGTATAATATATATACTCATTTGATAACATCGAAATAAATATAAACTACAATTTTATTCTTCGGCGACATCGGCTGTGGTGGAATGAGTGCGGAGAGCAGTTTAATCGACAAAATAGATTGTCGATAGCGTAATGCGGCTTAAACGCGCTTTGTGCCCTTTGTGGATGTAATGTAATTATTTTACAGTGGTACAGAAGACTATACGCATATTAATCGCTGCATTTCTCTGTTATTACGCTGTCAGAGTCACGTTCGGAAGCCAGAGTATTAAATGATACACCGGTAACGCGCGTCAGAGCTTTATCCAATCCACGAAAACCCAGAAAGAAATTTCAGCAATGCACGAGTTAATGCCAGTTTCCCGTAATGGTTTCCATCGATGAAGCCAATTACGGTCAATCCGAGGGTCGCATTCATCGTGGATTACACTTTTAGGATTAATACTTTGTAATATGTGATTCATAATCAGAAATTGTATGGAATAGGGTTTGTACCAAAACCGGTTCGACAGGTTTTCGAATTTTCACAAAACAAAATATAATTAAAATAGAATAAAATAATTACAAAAGTATAACAAAATAAAATATATTCTATCTATACAAAACCAAATAAAAAAATTAAGTAACTAAAATCCATACAAAATATAAATATTTTAAAAAGTGGTACCAAATTATAAATCCATTTAGTATTATTTTTTATGAAAATATAAATTTGAGGTGGTATGTAGTAAATAAGGTTGACTCCGTTTAACCAAACCCTCAATTTATTCCATCTGAAGATTGCAAAGTCAAAACATAGTCTCGCGTGAGGTGATCGGCATGTGCACGCAGGAACTGCTCGACACCAACTGACTCTCCTCACCAACCGTACCCTTAACTAGGGGTGGAAGAAAATGAAGGAAGAAAATAGAAAAAGAGAAAAACAGAAAACTGAAGAAATGCTGAGATGAAAGTAAAAGAGAAAGCTACGCGAGAAGCGGGTCCGCTTGAGCTGGCGGGGGCCTGGTCGCCACATGTTCCCAACGAACGCCGGACCCAAGCGAAACCCTCGAGAAACAAACTGTAGAAGAATAGGCAGGAAGTTGTAGACAGTAAGAGAATTTAGTAAAGTGAAAGTTAGAAACGTAGGGAAAGAAAGTACTGAAGAGAAAGAACGCTGTGGCAGAAACGCAACTGCCACAAATTCATAAAGATTAGTTTCACAGTAGGTAAACTGTTACCTACTACAATATGCTTGTATCCGAGGCTATTTCAAGTCAAAATGTTAATGTTTCTAATGAAATAATTAATTCATTTCTGCATATTAATTCTAGTATATAAAACCGGTTTTTAAATTTAAAACCCGGTTTTCGAATTTGTCAAATTTATAAGTAGAAACCGGTTTTTAAACCCGGATTTTAAAAACCGAGAAACTCAAGTATGGAATAAATACACAAAAAAAGACAAAGTACCGTTTCGCTTAACAAATGTTTATCAAACTAACATGTAAAACTGCTAGAACGTTTGGCAACAACTATTTCTGATCAAGGTACGGAGATGATTTTTGTATTTTTCAAAAGACAACCAAACATTTAGTTCTGACACTGAAAAGATGTATAATAAAGTCAGTTTCGGAATTTTCAACTTTCAATTAGTTGATATTAAATATTATGTTGTCATTAAAATGGATATTTCCAGGCACGTAATTTGCCCGAGGGGAGTTCGTAGTCACGTGCAGCAACGTGGAACGATTAAATTCTACAAATGGTTCGCGTGAATAGGCAAATGCAGCGTGCAAAAATTATTAAGAGAATACAATGGGAATTGTTGTTATTTGTTTTCTAGGAGTGGAAGCACCTCCAAGAAACGATTCGGTTCGTCTGGAGCCAGGCCCTCTGGTGAACGGAGCTGGGGCACTTTACGTCGCTGCGACATGTGCTTGCGCCTTGATATTAGTCGTCGGCAGTTTTGCGAGCGCTCTGTACATTCGCAACAGCAAAGCTCGTATTCAAGAATCGCAGTAAGTATAATTTTACGAATGCTTCGCTAGTAGAGAATTACCAGTTTCAGGTTTAAATTAGCCAGAAAGTTAAATTCGTGGCTTAATTGGTTTAACGTTATGTTTGAATTCACTGTGGAAGTTAAGGGTCCCGACGTGCCAGTAAATTAAAGTGTGAATCAAATTTGTAATCTTACTTAATTGCTTCCTCATTCGAATTTGTCGCAATTGCTACTGCCATGAAAATTTAGCTTCCATTTTTTACTTTTCGTTTGATCAATTAATGAACAATAAATACAAAGAAACTAGATCAAATAAATGCTTTTATTCAAAAATTGATATTTAAATAGGTATATTATTATTTAATAAGAATGCATTATCATCACCTTTTTTATATGTTAGATTTCTTATCCTTTTGTAGTGAAGTAATTGAAATGTTTAATTGCAACGAAACATTTGTTTTTATGCAATAAAATATGAAAATAGACACTTCGTTCAAGTTAGTGAAAAATGTGATACTACGTAAATGCATTTTAATACATTTTTTAATACCACCTAAGAGAATTCTCGCAATCTTAGATTATTAATTGTGTAAACGCTCACACAGATTTATATGCAATTCTACTCGAAAGTATTTCGTGACTTGTTATTATACATTTGAAGACGAAATATTAAACTTTTCCACATTTCTGTGGTCTAACGTTTATCTTATAACTATTTTGTCATTGTAAAATTCAAGGCCGCCTTGATATCTCGTAAACAAATACGATCTTGAAAAAAAAACATTTCAGCATCATATGTCCCCTTTGTTACCGTGAAATTTTCGTATAAAAGACTTCTTTGTAGAACACATACTTTAGAAGTTATTCGGGGTGGACAAGTTATGTCACTCACCCTGTATTTGTCAGTACAACCCTTAGACTGTCAACGTGTCAAATATCCTATACAACATAAGAACTGACAAATGCACAAACTACAATTTACATGGGCTCGAGTACCATTTCAGTGTGACGTGTTGAACACGCGTAATGTAAGAGGAAAGCTTGTCCAGAATCTAGCTTTGTGTAATCTGATTTTGAACGGTTCAGCCATTCCGACATATACGTGCACGAATATTGTGGCGACGTGGAGCTTTAGCCGCAGCATTGCAATTGATTGCGGAGGTGTTCCTTGCAATTTGACTTTAATTAATTCCGTCGACTATGCCGCCCGATAGTACACGAAACTGCGCGGGGTGGATCCTCAACGAATTAGTCTTTTGTCGCTCATGAAGCTCGAAGGTAACAAACGATTCTATTAAGTTATTTTTATGCACGTATTGTGTCCATTTTTACACAATATTCAAACCTAAATTGAGGACCTTGCAGCAAGAGGAGTGCAGCTCCATGTTTATCCACATCAAGCAAATTAGAAGAAATTATTTATAAAATTGTAGGTTTGAGTGAACACTAATTGAAAAATATATACTTACCTATTTTCACAAAATGTGTGTGTAAATGTAAAAAATATGTAGCTGATTTATTTATTTCAATGCTTTATTAGAAATCAATGATATGAATAAATGTTTCTCATTTTTCTATACGGATTTTGTAAAAAATATCCACGTATACAGTAAGCTACAGCTACAATAATTAACGATATCAATTAGGGAAAAGTCGTTAAAAGAATTGATTCTGGATCCGTTTCGGAACCGATTTAGAACCGAAAAAAATAACGGTTATGGAACCGATATGAGGAGGGAAATAGGAACCGTAACCGAAACAGAGAATAATTGGAAATTTCGGTTCTTTATAACAGTTATTCAAAATAAAGGTTCTTGATAACCGTTTCGAGTAACAGTAATAATCGAATAATAATAATCGAATTGCAGTTCGAAAACCACTTTTATGATAATAAAATGAACAATGAGCTAAGAAATATCCAACCACAAACATGTGGAAACACGGTCTCTCTTCACTTGCATTAAACGTAGGTATCCACAACAAATGATCAAGTATTTATGATCGGTAGTGTGCATATGTTAACAACACCGGTTAAGTAGTCTGATTCAACGGCACTTCAATACATCGCATCCAAGTAATCAATAGCTGCCACCAACGTAAGCAGCGAGAAAAATATATTTACAAGTTATCCAACCCCGGCCCGGGTACGAACCATCAGAACCAAAGCAACGGGATTCCATGGTAACAAGCCTCTCCCGCGGGAGAGAGCGGCCCGCGATTAAGCATCGATCGAGTATTCCGCTTATTAAACCCATAATTTCATTCTGCCGTGAGTACGATCGCTGGCGAATAAATCAGAATTGGTGGGAAACGACTCACAATCAGCGGGGCTGCGCTGGCGCGCACGCTCGGCCGCGCGCGGATTGGTCGGTTGCTCGTGCTCATAAGATTCGCACGGCTGGGCGGCTTTTCACGTATCGTCGGGCGCATTCTCATTTCCCGCGAACAGTCGTCAGAGTGAAAAGTCGTCGGCGTGTGTCGCACGGCTGTCGTGAATTTCCCGCTGGATGCGGGTACCCACTGTTGGGCTTGGACCTGGTTCACCAGAGGGAAGCGACAGAAGGAGCACGGTGGGAGGGGTGGGTGGCGCGGGGGCGAGGGGAAGATTCCCTACACCCCCGCGGGAAATTCGTCGGATAAGCTGGATAGGAACTCGTCCGCATGAAATATCCTTTCAATAAGCCCCAGTGATCCGTCGGTCGCTTGCCACGGCAGCCGACATTTTATTGCACGGCTACACGCCCTCGTTCAAGAGGACTTTCCCGACAGAGGATGTAAGAAGGTGGATTCAGAGGAAGGGAAACCACTCTTCTCTTCTTCGCCCTGTCCCCCTTGCATCCGCTCCGGCCCCTTCCCCCGCGCAGCGCGCGCGAACCACTTGCTCCTTCGCGGGTCTTGAAATCTCTCTTATTTCTAGCGATCGGAGGAGGGGTCGTCAAATTAGTAGATCTCTGGTGGTCTTTCGTTGTACGTTTTGTCCGTTCAGAAATTATGAAGATCCGGTAGAAGGATCGAGTGGAATGACGAGTTAAGAGGAAGGATGTAGAACTGTGTTTCTCAAAGTGGGCGCTACCGCCCCACCCCCCTGGGGACGTTTAAATTAATCCATTTTAATAAGTTCGTTAAGTGTGTAAAACTGTAAATGCATATAGATTTTCTTATAGGTATCAGTAGAATTTTTTTATACTAATTAAATCAATAATATTCGATGGACTACAACTTTAGAATGCTTGGAGTAGTTGTAACTGTCGTAACACACAATTTTGCGTTGCGGTGGTGCGGTCCCAAACGTCACGAGATAACTGCGTGGGAATATTAAAATGGAGCAGCCTGTATATGGCAGGGCGGTTGGAATAATTTGATAGATCGAAGCTTAAAAAAGTTTGAGGGACATTGATATAGAGGGTACTGTTGTTGCGCATAGATTTTTTTTTTACATTTAGTGGAATGTAACAATGATTTTGTAGTAGGCGTGTGTGAAGTTCCGTTCTTAAGTAGTTTTAATCCAAGTTTCTCTAGGAAGGGGAAAATAGGGTTAAAGGAGCATTGTTTTGAAAAAAAGTAAGATACCCGCCTTTACAATATGTTTTTAACGATTTGGATAATTGCTGAAAGAAAGTCATAAAAAGCAGTGTGAAGTAATATGTTTAGGCAAGCTAAAAAACTAGTAACATATAAGTATGATATACATACTTCTTTATATCGATATTCAGCGTTCAATAATTAAAGTCTTTACCATTTTAAAAAATTCGAATTCATTCAAAAATGCACGGTGAAGTATGTAATTAATAATTTAATTTCTTCATGCAAGTACCTAAGATAAATATTCTACTTAATAATATGTAGTAAGAGTCTAGTACTAATTCCACGATTTTCTTTCAAGCGAATCCTTCCGTTTTAGACAATATTTTAATTCTTGTATTCTAATTCAAAATTAAATTACATCTTACACGAATCGAGTATTTAAAAAAATTTCTTAAAAAAATTAAAAAATCTGTGCTTCGGTCACAACAAAAAAAATATATTACATTACCTTATTCAATAGTCACATATAATAATTATTAATTTATATAGGAATAATGTTCGATAAAAAAGTAACAAAACTGGGTGATTTGGAATCTTCAACATTCAAAATATAACTTCGACTATAATTTTATAACGAATTATCAAAATTATCAATTTAATCGGGACAGTATATGGCAAAATATAAAGTGTATAGCTATTCATGAAAAAAAACAGTGCAAATTAGTTTTCCATATCACTTCGACTTTCTACAAATTCCGTTACACTCCTATTGTATGTGCCAGAAAAGGTTACCCGTGCTTCTACAAGGACATCTTCCTCATCGAGGTTTTATAATCCATTTCCTGGCGCATACATTATTAAATACACCACGAGGATCTTATTCAAAGAAATTCCAATAAAAGAAGACTTAAGACAAAGTTCCAAGTAGAAGAGAACTTTTACTTCTCTTAACCATCCTTCTCCCCTTCCTTCGGGCTTTTCTCCTCTTTATGCAGACTTGTCATAGTTCTTTTGAATATATTAGTCCTTCCGAGACTTCCGGCGTGCGATTTTCCGCGCGATTTACGTAGAAAGGGTATAATTTAAATTTCCTCCAGGGCACGACATCCACTTCAAACCCGTTTACTCTTAATTTTTATTTCATATCTACCGAGCTTGCCTACTTATACGTTTCCATGATGATCACTGTCGGCGTCAGTAAATAAGTCCAACTATTTTCACCTTACCATCCCAAATATGTAGAAATTCATAGTTTCGGTACGAAATAAGTTTTATATTCCGGGAGATATTATACGTGCCACGTTATTCGATTAAAAGCCTTATTAAGTCTAACCGTAATTAAGAAACGCTCGTACTAAAGTTCGAGTGTTCGTGAAATCTACTTAACGACGAGTAGGATGAGGGATCTCTCCACTTACGTAGTATAATTTCAGAACCAGTGGGACGGCAGTTATTTCTGGTATTAACTTTTTTAAATGGTCTCTTGCGCGATTACGCGATATCAGCGGAATTCATTCCGCTAGGATGAAATTATAAAAATGAAATCGGGAACAAGGACCTACTCCCGGCCTTTCATCTTCATTCCTTTTGCACACCGTCATACCAATTTCTCTCAAAGTAGACCAATTGTCTCTTGGCGGGTGTTATTAAATCTTTTGAAGTTCTCTCATCGTGAATTTTTCTTAAGAGGGAAATAGTTCGAGCTCTCCTTTGACGACGAATATTACCGAGCCTCTAGTTATAATGCGGAACCACTTCTGTCTTTTCCGCTATGAACAGTCACGCTACTTGGCCTACATATGTATGAATAGTATACGTACTACTTATACCGCAAATGAAATTAACAAAATGTATATTGTAACAATCTGTGTGAGTTTTGAGGTATTTTCGACAATGAATAATAATAATAATAATATTAATAACAAATCTATATTTTCTGAAGACAATATAGTTAAGGTTGATAAAACGAGCCAATAATTTACCTACAACTTTTTCCTAACATTTAAAATTTTTGAACAGACATAAACTACAGACACAAAATAAGAATTTTTAAAACACTCCATTCTCATTAATGGAAACGTTTCGAGATGACTTTGAATCTTTTTTACAAAACGGAATAATTTTCTTTGTATTAAGTTCTGGGGAATATTGAAAAAATAAGTATTAGCGATTACCAGAAATACTACTTTCATTCCATAAGGATGGAAATTGAACACAGCTTGTGCATATAAACGTACCAACTACATGCAACAAAACAATCTACTGTTTTTAATAAACCCTCGAATTCAGCATTTGCCAAACAATTTGAATTTACTGTTGCTTCCGCTGCAATTATTTGTTTGCTGAAGTCTACAATATTCTATATATATTTGTTTAATATACAATCGAGTGTATATGTACTAAATAGATACAAAGATGTATAAGTATTATTGCTTACTAAATACTAGTGAAATATAAAAAAAGACAAACAGAGTGTCTTAAAATTATTTGAGTAACCAGAGCACATTATAGTTTCATTGCAGTGATAAGTGGAGGTGGATAATATCGAGAATTTTCTATTCAGCATGAATGAAAGTAGTAGTTCATGTGCTCGCTAACATTTTGTGTCATGTTTCCTACAAGACTATAAAAATAAAATCGTGTGGGCCTATTTAAAAAATGCAAGCTGACCTCAACTTTTAATGAAGAGAAATGTTCTTGAAAACTTGGCAATTATTTACAAAATGGTAGTCCTCGCCGATTTCGCTGTGATCGGTACCTAGTTAGTTTGCACATTTACATATTTTTTTATCTTCAATCTCCGAAAAGTTGACGGCCCCGCCACTAAACTGTCTGCCCCAAACCAACTACTGGACACAGTTTTCTGCGAATACCTCGAAAACTAAAACCGAGCGACTGTAACATGTACATAGTATAGGTAGTAGCTAATCTGAAATTGAAATACGTCAAATATATGCAGAAGTATTCCCCTAAAAGGAATATCTTTTGCGAGAAGGAATTTTTATTGGAAGAGGAGGGGGCGAGAGTAGCTTCCCTTTCTTCTTCTGACGCCGCTCCCCCCTCCTCTGCCATTTTTGCGTTGGGGATGTCTCAGTGTGGGCCAATTGTCTCTCGAGGGATATATTAGCTCTTTTGAGACTCTCCAGCCTGATAACGCGCGGGAAAACGAGGCTTCTGAATCCTTCTCCGCCCCTTGCGCGGACCCCCCGCGGGCGAAACTGCAGATTTTACATCCGTTCGCTCGAGTAAACACCTCATACACCCTTGCGCCCTCGCCCCTGTTCGCACGCCCATCTCAGCGCACAAAGAACGACTTTGGGGTTCAACAAGAACATGGTACTCCTGTGCGACCGAATGCTCTGTTCGCGAACAGGGTTCAAGAAGTATTTCAAACTCGTTCAGCACCTACGTGGTATAAATAACAATTATCCCGACATTTTGCTGTTTCATGCCTTCTTGTTGATATCACAAACTTTTCTAAAGAATATTATAGCTTGTAGAATATTTATCGATGAGAATTTAAACAGTAAAATGAAGCAGATAATTTAAACGGAAAGATACAGAATAAAATATCGATATCAGGAATAGCAATCGTTTTTACTACTATATATTTTTCTAACTTCTAGCTCACTTCGAGTGTTGTACCACCTACAAGTGAAGAAATTGTGGCTAACATTAAATTTAGATTGATTTAAAGAATCAAGTTGCATTTTCCTCATTGTGCAATATTAATTGAATATAGAATATTCTTTTTATACCTATACTTACTATTAGTGAAATTTTATATAAATATTTAAATTGGTAACTCAATAATACCTGTACCTTTTTGTTGGAAATTTAGTACAAGCTTATTTCTTGTCATTCTTTAATATACTTTTTGGCATTACCTACCTTATAACTGCCATTCTGCATCTGCCACATCTCACGATACAAATTATTTACCCACACATTACGATTTCTTAAAATTCGCAGTCTTTTAAGTCTAAAATACAAATATAAACTTATTTGACTACTTAGTCACTATTAAATTAAAAATACCTACAAATACAACCTTACACGAAACTTAATAAGAAGTGATAAAGAAATAGTCGAAACCTTAAAGAAGTTTCAAATTATCTCTCAAACCTCAAATTTTTCTCCCCACAGCCACTTTAAATACAAATATCATCACCCATTCATTGCATATTCGCTCACAAGTTCATGTAATCGAACTTCCCGATTTTTTTGAAACTTTTCAGGTTTGTAGAGAATCTCAATAGAAGTTTCAAGCAATTTTTCGTTTGTGCCCATTTTCGGTTCTTCAGGGTTAAAACACTCCTAAAGGTGGGTGAGTGTTTTCCTACTTTTCAGCATATCTTGAAAATTATAGTAGATATACAAAATTGGCATAAAGAAAATTTAATGGTTTTTATGTTGTACGAAACTATGTAATCGAATTGTTTAAAATTTGTGATGAGAAACATTGTGTTTAAATTACAAATTAAACAATTTGATTACACAGTTTTGTTGGACATAAAATGCTGCTAAGTGTTCATTGTACAAATTTGTTTATATCTACTACAGTTTCCAAGGTATACAGGAAAGTAGAAAATCACACATTAAGGGGTGTTTTCACCCTGAAGTTCCGAAAATGGACAGAAACGAAAAACTGCCTGATACTTTTACCGCGGACTACAAACCTGCACAGTTTCAAGAAAATCGGAACGTTCAAATTTTTGGCCACGAATGGGTCGCATAGAGCAAATAGGACACGACAAATACAAACTTCGCACCGTGCAATACATTTTCGAGATCCTCGTACTTAATGTGGATGTTGGGGAAAAAACCGAGCATGGAATATTTGAAATCGCTGGCGCGATACATATCTTTCTTTTTTGGCGAATTATGCAAGCAGATTTACACACGCGAAACGACCAATAAATCCAGTAAAATATCGAAACTACCATTCCTGGACGAATCCTATCGCAGTATTTTAGTTCTCTCTTCACATCTCCGCCACAGTTTCACGACGACGACATCCTCATCCCACCCACTTCCCCCGCCAGCTATCTCTCCCGCTTTTGAGGCCTCTTCTACTCTAATATCGCGCGGCGAAGGGGAAAGAGACCCTCTTTGAAAATTTTTCCCCGCGGGCTAAGCGGTAATTTCACACGCTACGAGGACCTTCGCCAGGATCGATCAATCGAGGGGTACCGTGGCGGATGTTGAAACATTGTGGCATGTCGGAAGCTGAATTCAAGAAAGAAAAAAGATTTCCAAAATGCGAAACTCCCGCCGTCTTGCCCGGAGATGGATTCGCATCATCAACGAGGATTATAGCCAGACGTGAAAGTGTTTGTAGCTTACTGATGCAATTAGTTGGTTTGAAAGTTTGTTTTGCTAATCAGTTTGAGCAAATCAGTTGGCCTACTTGGAAATATTGTACGATACTATGTGCTACGATGTTATAGAATTAGAGAAATAATATTAGCGAATGTATTCCACAAATTTGAACGTTTTAGTACATATTTGGAAAAAAATAAAACTTTAAATATTTTGTTTGTTCTTTTTTCTCTTAGAAGATAGAATTTCACTAGAGACTGGCTTCTTGACTTGCAATATGATTATTTCAATAGGTTACTAAAATTTCAACATTGTTCAGTATTAAAACGGCAACTTTTTAAGAAGTTTCAGCATTTAACGATGTATGTGCTGATACTTATGAATGATAGTAAAATATAACAAACACAAATTCCGAAATATTTTTCTCTCGAGTTATGTACATACATTGTTAAATAACCGAATAAGCATTAAATTTTTGTAAAGATTTACCTACTATTAATTATCTTGTAATGATTATATCATATTTTTGACAATTTTTAGTTTATTTCCGAGATACATATCAGTATTCATATTTGCGGAGCTTCATCTTAATGCATCATAAATTACAATGTTACTCATTACCATCTGAGTGCCAAACTACTAAACACAAACTGAATCGATTTTCCAATAAACTTTTATTTTTAGAAATTTATCTTCACGCACATGTCATTCACTTTACTAAAAGAAACAGTTTCCATTAATAATTAAGATACACTACCTCCCAATGCCATTGAGTCAAAAATACTTGAATGAATTCGTATTCCATTTGCCTGGAGGAGTTTAGTCTTTAGCAAGTTTCTCACATAAAATCGAACCTCGTGCATTCCATTCCCTTAACAGACAAAAAAAATTAATTAAAATAGCAAATAAATTTGTATCATAATCACAATGTCGTCGCCAGCGTTCCATTTCCATTAAGATTCCTTTACGAGCTTCGACGTTTTAACGCAAGTAATATGCAAGTTGCTAAGAAACCAGTGGAGTGGGTAAGCGATAAGTCAGCCAGAAGCTAGTAGCGCAACCGTATCAAAGTCTCTCCCGATTATAACGTACGCGGCACAGTGGGCGATGCAGAGCATGTCGTGCATTAGAGAAATAATTAACCCCGTGTATAATCATTAGGTAGCTACAAGGTCGTGTGTCCTTTTAGGAAAACACTGCCCTGCTGCAGCTATTCAGCAGCAGACACCGGCGGCTTGGCCAGAAGTTCTGTCCTGGTTAGGGTCGACCCACGACCCGGAAGCGCGAATTCCGGAAGTTACGCGACCATTGCAGACCTGGAGCCACTCTATGCGAGACCCTGCGGTTCCAGAGCGAGTTACTACGCTTCCAGCCATGTGACGCATCTGAGCCAGGTATGGTGCAAAATGATTTTACAGGAACTTCCCAAAGATACTGCATTAAGTATGTACCCACGGTGGTTTCGAAACTTAGAACATGAAAGTCCAAGGAGGCGTGCTGCGACGCCAGCAAAAGTTTAACCAGTTCCACCTTACGCGTTGCGCGATGCCCGCACTTCGATCGGGTTAATCATAATCAATACCTTTCACAATCACGAGATCGTCGTGAACGCTACATTTTGATAAAAAACGAGAAACAACACTGTCAAAATGATATTTATGTACAGATTGTCCATGGCGCAATTACCATGTGTAAAGAATATTAAAAATCTTAAACAGAAAGTTGTAGAATAGTAAATCACAATTTTGTCTTTGGACATCTACTTGCATAAGCAATATTGTTTTCAATTCTACACGAATAGGATGGGTAGTTTAAATAATATGTGCATTTTTCATGGTACTCCTTGCAATGTTACTAGAAAAACATTCAATACCATTTAAAATCCAAGTAACTTTGATTATCGAAAAACAGTGTTTCCGACATTTTCGTTCGTTTTTATTCATTGCTTGTTCAAAAGAGATAAAGTTTTATTTACAAAATTTTGTTACATTATCTCAAGTGCCTCAGAAGTAGCCAACCGCTGCATAAATATTCACCCTGGAAAGACTAATACTCTGCAATTATACCAATTTGCTTATACACCTGTACTCAATATAAAACATCCCAGTATTCCAGTGCCCCAAGTGTTCGTCGGGATACTTAAACAACAAAAGTTCCAAGAACTTGAGATATTAAGTAAAATTGTACAACATTTCGCAGCGGGATAATCAGTTTTTTTGAATTCTCCGAACATTTAAAAAGCTGGCCATTCGAACATTCGGTGTTTCTCAAAGTTGAGACCATTTTGTGTCCTCGAATGGTGTAATGCACTTAAGGACGGCGAATTAGACCGCGAAACAACGGCGAAGGTACTTAGACGAGAAAAAGTCTCGTTGCACGTCAGGAAATCTGATTTTCTCTCAGTCGTTCATTCTTTCCCTTCTGCTCGACCCAGCTCTTCATCCGAGAACCCTGCGTCTCTACTTTCCTCTCGTTTCCCTGTGTCCTTCTTCCACTACCGGAAGTGGAGGATGCGAGAACGATTCCGGTTGCCGCCCTCTCTCGTTTGGTCTTGCATGCAAGACAAGAGGCACGCTCGAAACTTTATCGAATTTGTGGCCGTTGGGGCCGCTTTCCACCAACAACTCTCTATCTCCCTTTCGACCCTTTCCAGCCCCTTCGACTTTTTATTCAGCTATTGCAGGCCCGCCAACCTACAACCTCCATTCAAGTAAGCAAGCATGTATTGTCCATGAGAAACTGGTACACGTGTAGAGCCTTCGCCCTACTCCTTTCCCTTCCCTCCCTTTTCCTGTTGCTCTTATCGGGATTCCCCAACCCCTACTCCCCGCGAAACACAATTTTCTGGTAAAGATATTTGCTTCTTTATCGTGGAAACACACGATTTTCTTTATGTTCGCGTAATTCATCGACATTGATTTGTGATTCGAGTATCGAGTGGGCACGAAACCAAAGATTTGGTTCGCTTCCTTTTATTAGTCAAATTTTGGTATTTTTCGTTCTACACTTTTTAGTGGGACGATTATGATAACGTCATCTTATACCTGACTGACTTTATTTACAATGTAGTATAAACTGTATAAATCACAATGGATATAAATTTTTGTCTCTTCTTGTTGGGTTTGAAAAAGTGACAGATTTAATGGTGAAAGTGTTTGCCTATAAATTTCACCACTGCGCTACATGATTTTTTTAAAATAACGCTTAGTATTAGTACTACTATTATTATTATTAATTCTGTTATTATCTCTTTGTTTAGAGTTTAGGATTTAAATTTACATTTTGTTAGAAACAATCACCTTCAAAAGACTTAGAGTTGATACTTTCCTTCACTGAGTTAGTATTAATGTTGCAAAGGTTCCACCCATGAGCCCCTTCTTCTTCCACATATTTCCACAGAACTGAATCTCACAATTGAATCTCGAATAATTCTTTACGAATATAACTTCAAGTCTTTCATTCCACCGCCCACGTAAACACAAAGGAGACTGAGTATACTTTTGCAATCTATCACGGGTGCTTGAGTGAATAATTAATTAATATAGTGGATAAATCAGCAATTTACAATTTTTATCCGCCGTCGAGACAGCGTGCTTGGCTGCCGTGGAAGAAGGAATATAGGGTTCATGCTTCATTCTCTTCTGCCTTTTACTTCCTCGTGTTCTCCATTGAAGAATACGATCCGATCCCTCTATTCACGTGCACCGCTGCTTTCGAAGGGTGCACGCCCAGTCGGTTTATCTCTTTGGCCGCTTAGAATTCAAATTTCAATAGATCGAACTAAATCGAAGAATGCATGAAAAGAGGCGATGTACTTTCGCCCGATAAGAACGGCTCCGTTCAAGCGACTTATCGAAAAATTATGATATCAGTGAGAGGAAAGCCCAAGTTTCGCGTACATTCTGCCATTTATACAAACGTTTCCTCGTGGAGCGCAGACACTTTGTCGAAATTTCACTTTCTCTGGTCTTCTTTTTGCAATCCCATTACCCACGAATATCATGGGAACAATGGTAATTATTATAATAATTAACATAAATACTACATATGTATAATACATTTAAAAATAATAAATAAGATGTTAAATAGCAAATAGCAAAAATTACAAATAATAAATCAAAAACTAAACTACAAAAGTGACGAGTAAACTTGGAAAGAAACTATCAAAAGGTTGAGAATTTCGCAACATCAAGGTACTCAAATATATTCATTCCCACTCTAAACACCAACTCACTTTTCAAACCCAAAACGAAGAACACTTCTCTTAAATAAGCAATTAAATTCACGAATAACGGCGGAGAACAATGCTCTCCTGTCGCGGCAAACAACGTTTAAAAATCTCAAAGACCGGGAACGCAGCATTCCGGAAACATGAAACAGCCAGAATAATAACCTCTCTCACACTTTTCGCGGGAGTCGTTTCGCTGTTCACGTTCCGCGCACGGGTAAAGCGAAAACAAGGAACAGGATGGTGCGGGGGGAGGGTCGGCGGAGGGAGGGGGAGAATAGAACAGAGATCGCGAAAATGTCGAATAAATATGCAATGGGGTTTTAGAAAGAGCAGCCAACCGCGAACTCCATTCGCGCAACGAAGTCTGGCCAGCACTTTCCGCCTCGAAACGAGCGTTTTACATTAATTTCCGCGGGAAAAAACCGGGGGGAAAAGAAACACCACCTGTACACCGACATTCAAAGACGGAGTCGCTGACGAGGAGCGTAGGAAGGTTACACACGCGGTTACCTTTCTTCCCTGCCGGAACCCTTCGCAACCAGCCGACGGCCGAGGGGGGAGGAGGAGGCCGAGGGAAGGTAGAGGGAAGCTGGAAGTGGGTCCTGTGATTGTTCCGGCTTTGATCTTGGATCAATTTACCGGGTATACGCGTATGCTTGAACCCCTCCGTGTCGTCGTCTGAAACGCCACCCTCGTACAGACGACGCGTGTGCCGCCATGAAGGAACACGAAAGAGGCAAGTATTTGTACGTACCAACGCGTACAAACGCGGCTGTACTCGATGGGCACCGGCCTACGGGCATACAAGGTGTTCGGAAAACGTTTCGCCGAATTTTGGTGACTCATCCCGGTAATTGCGCTGATGAAGGAAAGTCGCACTGGGTGTTTCGTGATGGGTGAAAAGATTAGGTCAGGGAAGTTGTTCCACGAGCCACGGATCATGTTGACTGGATTAAATGTTTGTAAATAAGTGTGGGGAAAGTTGAGGCACTTTAATGCAAGGGACCACGGTGCAGTAGACAAGTGTTCCGACTTGGCACCTCTACCTCAGCGCCGTTTTCTGACGATTTCTAGGTGGTTCCTCTGGAAGTCGCGAGAGACGTCGTTGTCAGAAAGCTATGTACATGTACGTTAATGAGATTGTAACAGTAGAGATTGTAGTAGTAAACCCAAAATTTTTGTTTTCAGATTACGGCTAATTTCTGTTTTTAGGTATACATATAGGTATGATTATACCAGCAGTGGTGGCCGCGATGGATACACCGGTTCTCATTCGAACACTGAAGTTAAGCATCACGGGAGCAGCGTTCTGGCGAGGGATGGGTGAGACCGTTCTTCTTCTGGAGCGCCGCTTGCTGCTGGGACTCTATAGGGTGGTTGTGCTACCCCACCCTATAGTATTAAAAACGATAAGGATAAGGATATGGGTCTGAAAACCCGAGAATTAGAGAACGAAAGAGTGGGAATAAAAATTGACTATAGTTCATTCTACAGTACAAGCAGCAATAGCTTGAAGTGAGCTTCAACCGCCATCCTGTGTACCACGAGTGACAGTGTGCACAGGATAACAATAAACAATAACACAATAGGTATAATTTTTTAAAGTTTGCCCATTAAAAGATAAGAAAATTCCGTGGAAGGAATGAGAAAAAGTATAATGACAACTTATTACCATCTGTGCTCGACAAACAAAAACCCAAGGAACGCAAGCTGACCTACTGACGCAGACAGCTGGTGCGAGTGGCAAGTGGCTCAAGCTAAAAATACCGCTTATAATCATCCCCGTCCACTTCATCCTGGTTTTGAAAAACATATACTACCTATTTACGAAGACTTATCAAAAGACGATTTATTGACCAGATGTTTGGGCGGCCACACGCAAAATCCGAATGGGAGCTACAACTCAACTATCTGGCGCCTTGCTCTTAAGCATCTAGATTCAGTCAATAAATCGTCGAAATCCCGGTACCTATACCTAAAGTAATTGCACGCATTTTCGATGAAGGCTTTTCTGCCGTTTTAATGATAATGCAAATTTTGGAGTTGGTCATCGGGCAGAAATGCACAGACCTCGCGGTCACGCGAGACAAGGATCGCTTGAAACGTCAGAAACATCAAAGCCTCAGCGCTACAAAAGAGGCTCGACAGACTCGCAGACAGCAACAGTTGATCTCTGGTAACAATATTAATTCGCAACCAGTACCAACGGCATAATGTAAACTAGTATGAATTAATAGATACGTAATACATAACGATATATAATAACTGTTTGATCACTTAATTTTCGTTAAGTTTAGATTTTATAAAATACTACCATTCAATCGTTCGCATGACAATTTGCAGTATTGTGAGTTCAAAAATATCTCAGACGAACCGTTTAGCAAAGGTCAAGTAGTTCTGTGTTAATATCTACCAATTACCAATCCTCAGTTGCCAATTTTATTATTGGGTACCAAAAATTTTAACGCGTGCTTAGAAATCACTGACACAGCATTCTCAGTACCTACTTCGAAGTATTCGAAAAATTCAATCATTTCCTTTGATTTCTAACTTAGGGTTGTAATTTAAAAATATAGCATTGGAAGATATACATTGCTGTGATATCGTGCACATCGACCGGAATATTTCTGGATCACCCTATACACTTACACGTATCCACGAGTTTTGGGAGGAACTTGTCTATCGCTTCTACACCGTTTCTTCTATCTTGCTCGTTCGAGCATTCTCTTGAAACCCATCCAGTCATGTAATCTAGCAACGTCTTATCCCTCCTGTAAAACGATACGCTTGAGATCCCAGTGCTGAAGAAGTCATTACTGTCCCTGTCTATTGGACATCTTCGGTACGAGAATAAACGCGTTTTTCTTCGGGTTTTCCCGATAGACGCTCACCAGTTCTCTGCCGAAGAAAGATAAGAAAGTAGTCAGCCGGTATATTCGAACGGTTAAAGCAACTCAGTATTCTTCCAAGCATAGCCCTACTCTATTTAATATTTGCATTTTAGTTGCTAATTTCAGTTACCGAGTGGAAAATTTCGATAGAATAGGAGTTCCTTTACGATCTTCTTCTTACGTAAAACCTGAGGCATTAATTAACCCGCATAACGCAAAGCCCTTGTAGAATATTGCCAGAACAGTGGTGGACCAAAGTACAGAAAACGG
This sequence comes from Andrena marginata, assembly GCA_963932335.1. NCBI lineage: Eukaryota > Metazoa > Arthropoda > Insecta > Hymenoptera > Andrenidae > Andrena > Andrena marginata. The sequence goes on along the minus strand of OZ010659.1, from coordinate 43,557,057 downwards.
AAAGTTTTAAATGTTGAAAATTGTGATCCTCTCCTTGTTTCGTTGCAAAAATTATAAACTATTTTCTATAAACAACTCTTACTGGAATAGTAAATCATTTACTTCGAGAAATTTTGATTTCACATTTCCTAAGATAACTACTATAAAGTTGCGGATAATGAGATATGAAATAATAATAAAATACAGTAAACATTTTATGATTAATAATATTATTCCACGTTCCTTTCTTCAATAAAAATACATTAAACTCCACAAGATACCCCATATATTAAATCTCTAAAAAAACACACATAGGTATAGGTAGAAATTGAAATCATAATTATAAAATGCTTAATAAGATTCGGGATTTAATATCTGCGTTTTTTTATTTCTATCTGACTCCGTCGGCCATCTCTCTCGGTATTTTCAGAACAAAAATATATTGAATTCATAATTAGACTAGTAACGTGCTCAGCGTTTGAATCCAAAGCTGTTAAACGCTCAGGAATTGGTCGCTCAAGCCGATTCTTCGGTTTTAATTAATTCTCGCCTGTGTGATGTCGTCCCCCGTCGCGCGGCCAGCACTTTAAATCGAGTTAAATCGAAACCTGTATTATTAATTCCCTGAACCGAATTGAAAGTTACCGCGCCGCCGACGGCGCGGCGAAGCCCTCGGTGTCCTGAAAATGAAGCTTTTCAAGTGCCTTCCATGGAAAACAAACGGCGATGTTTGACGAGACCCTCTCGCCAAATAAATCGAATTGCCGCTTCGTGCGCATCCGGCAAAAAGTTCGCCCGAGGCACCGTTAAATCAATAGCTCGATTGTGATTGTATAAAAGCGATTCGTCAGTCCACATTCATTACAACAAAAACACTCGCCGCCGGTTTAATTTCACCCCCTCCCCCCCCCCACCCCCATTCATTTGCCGCAGTAATTACGAATTTGTTTTCCTTTTTTTTCTGCCGAGTAATAGCAACACTTGTTCATTATGCAGCGAACGTTGGCTCCGAGTGTCGGAGAGTTTTATATCGTCGTTCCTCGATGAACGTTTCGATGCACTCAAATCAATCGCAACGAACATACAGAGGGCAAATGGCATTGGTCAACGTTCCAGCGTATTTATCGTGTATTTTTGAAAATTGCAATCTTTGTATTATCAGTTTTATTTAGTTTTCTGTCCGCACTTTGTAACAGTTAGATCGTCCGCTGGTGTCATTTTGCAACGTTAGGCGTAAAGTAATGAAATTTTGACTTAAAGATAGTTTTGTAACCAGATTCACAGAGGGCAGAATTGTACAGATTTTAGAGATTGTGTTCTCAAACTATCATACTTGAAATTACACATTGATTGTGGTACCTATAAAGTCGTAATTACTATTTAAGGAGATATTTATAATTAAAGTTGCCAATTTTGACCGATTTAAATGAAATTTCATTTACAGAACTGTCAATTGTATTGACGTGTTTCTCTTTTAGCTTTATGTACTCACAATCAGTAATGTTCAAACATCGATGCTATTTTTATTTGTTCAGACGTAAAATCATGTTTACGATGTGAAGATTATCTTATATAAAAACTTACATTGCATTTTCCAGTGTGATATTCTATGTATCACTATTATTATTATATTCTCTAACGCCAATTTTGGATGAAACTTTTGCCCAAAATACCTCTTACAAAAATATTCCATGTGTGTTATGTTTTATTTGTCACGAGTTCTGATGGCGCCTGTCAGAAGCTCTAATTTCTACAGTGGTATAATGAATGCTGTCTATCTAATGTATACATTTATAAAATTCACACATTAATTTTTTTATTTATTCTTCAAATATATAGTAATAAAGTCCAAAAAGCTTTTTTACTGTATTTTGTTCAGTTTCATTTCTTTTAATTCATGAAAATCCTTTTCAAGCGTTTTGACCGGAGGGTATCTTTAAGAACTAAGAAATCTGTGTACATTGTTCTTGAATAATATTCAAGTATTTTCGTGTAACAGAAATGTGTGTAAGGTACAGGCCAAAATATGATATTCATAACATGTCGACGAACAACCGTGATTCAATTGGTAAATACGTCAAACTACATAACAGATTGTCGTACCTACACAATCAATATTTTACGGTCAGCTTGCAAATAGATTAACATAAGCACATCCATGCTTAGCACCAAAAGTAATGGATAAATTTATTTTGCAAATACAAATACAATTTTCAGTAGGTATATTCAACGTATAAAATCACTCAACAATTGAATCCCTAATTAATCAAATGGACGCTTAAAATGAAATGTTTCCTCGTATTTATTACCCATTAAGTTTGCAATATTTATATTAATTCCCTTTACAATTTACCGCGGCATAGAAACAACTATCGCTAACAACAAATATATTAATTAGAAGCACTACAGTGTAGTTTTCCTGTTTCAATCACATTCAAAGCACCATTATCAAAATTCTCGCACCACGCCACTCCCGTCAACGTTTCTCACCGTAACTCCGCGATTATCAATGAAACAAAGGTTCGATTTCCGTGTCTATTTATTTTTATAAGCCTAGGCACTCCGTGTCGCTATCCCCGTGCCGGGGCTTTATTCGTCGCTCGACGCGCCCGTTGATCTCGAATTGTCTCATCGCGTTTTTCATTAGCAAACGAAAAAACAGGCGATTAAAAGGGAGAGCAGAGAGAAGGATCCGCCGACAATAAAGCAAGAAATAGTCGAAACGAAATAGCCGGGCGTAGGAAAAATAAAATCGACGCGAGAAACAGAGGAAGAACGAGCACGGCTTGAAAGCAGAGCTTTTTTGCAACAGAGAAGTAACAGCTACCCCGCCGACACCAGTCTCGGTAATAATTACAGACCTCCGATAAGCTGTGGTATTATACAGTCACTCGCATTTTCACCGAACCGGGTGCGCCCATGAGCTTCATCGAATGATTCTTGCCACGAGTCCCGCCTTCGCCTCGAGCCCTCCCTCCGCCACGCTCATCCCCCTGCATCCCCGTGCTCCTGACTCTCTGTCATCGTACCTTTCCCGAATCCGATACATCGTCCAGTAATTTTGCCCCCTCACCCTTGTATTAATGCGTTTCGAGCTGGTTTCCGTCGGCTTCTACCTCTTTTTTCCTTGCCATTGCCGCGCACACGCCTCTCCGCATCGCACCGAACACGAGCGTGACCGCGCGGTACGCGTAGCCTCGTGCAAATGGAATGGGAGGAGCTGGAAGCAAAACTCCGGAAAATTGAAATTAATGAATAACCTGGCCTCTCTCCACCCTCGCCCCTCTTCCCTCCCACCGCTGCGAAACCCTCCTCGGGGCTACGCAACGCAGGGCCAGCGGAAAACTGTCCCGGAACAAAGGGTGGGCGCGCTGCTACGGCGGCCGGGGAGGAGGCACGACGACGCGAGGACCGAGGAGCGTCCTTCCTTTTCCTTTTCTTACTCCCCCTGTCCTTCGGGGACTTCACGGCCTCCTTCGTGTCCTGTTACAGGCGACAAATGCTTTTTTAATGAGTTCCTCCCGCAAAGGGATTTTGTTCTGCGATTAATTATGCAGACTGAGCGTGAGGATCGACAGTCGAGTGGTAGGGGATGGGTGGTTGTAAATTGTTTAGGAATCTCTTTGATATCTACCTGTGCCAGCCGACATTAATGCCGTACTGTTTATGCCTGTTAATTTACAGTCGACTGATCCCTGCGAGAAGGCCAGGGCGCTGGCTGTGTCGAGATCCGCATTGTACTGTCGCAACCTTGTGCAGGAGGGCACATTCGGGCGCGTCTACAAGGGCACGCTGGAGCTGGCTGGTCGCGAGCAGGAAGTCATCATAAAGACAGTCACAGGTATTTCAATAATATTGCTGGGTATTAAGGGGTTTCTAACGGGGTTCCAACCGGGGAATTGCGGGGTGTTCCTGAAACGTGGTGTCTGGCTTTGAGACACGGGTGTTTCGGTAATAATCATGAAACGGTACAAAGTGATCATATAGTGCTTACAAATGTAAATGAAGACACTTACTTAACACTTTGAGTGGAGTCGACGCGTTGTGTCTCCACGCCGAAGAATGTCCAAAGCGAGCTTGCAGCTCGGTTTGTTTTAAAAGTAAACATTCGGAGACTGGCAAGCAATATGTATTTTCGATGCAAAAAATATTGATGTGAAAATACACCAAAGCTGCACAGTAGACTGGATCGAATTCCGATTTTTTTTAAACTCGAAATGGAATAGCACGCAAAAGTTGTCTTAGACAAGAATAAATACAACGCCCAAAAAAATTGAAATCGAATGATATTTGACCACCGCGTATTTTTTTAAAAAATACACCGTTTTTTTTAAATATTTAAAAACTTTTTTCTCGTGTTATTTATATTTACCGAAGTGGTAAAATGAAACTTAAACACACCAAAATAGATTTCTGGTATAATGCAGTTATTATTAAATGCCTTGGGGGGTGAAGTATCCATGAAGATTTGTTGCGCAGCTCTTGGCTCGTCCATATGAAATTGAGGACGACTCGGAATCCACCACGAGGAGGTAGCTATACGTCGAGATCCACCCACCCTCTACGCAACCACCAACCATTCGTTAATTACAACAATATTTCAAGGGCCAATTAAATTTTAGTTGACAATTCAACCGTCGACTGGAAATTGTGCCTTGATTTCGTGGTTTTGACCGTGATACGTGACGATCAAATATCATTCAAAAAAATTTTGCGTTGAATTTGTACTTGTTTAAGGCAACTTCTGCACACAATTCCATTTTTGCAAAATTCTGAATTTTTTACCTTGACGCGCCAATATCATTCGATTCCAAAAAAATTTTTTTGCGTCGAATTTGTACTTGCCTAAGGCAACTTTTGCACACCATTCCATTTCGAGTTTTAAAAAAATTGGAGTTCGACCCACTCTGATGCACAGAGTAGAGAAACCTCGAAGTGAAAATATGTTGATTATGTATATATTAATAAAAATAATAATTAATATTGCATTTCGCCAACACCATTATTTAAGTTATATACTCTTTTACCCGATTGCATTTATTATACAATGTTTCTATTATCCTGTGTGTAATGTAAGAAAGTTGACATCATGATACTTTCTTGCCATATTGTCATCACAATGTAATGATTAGGTACAGAGATGATGGCATTGTTAACTTAGCCACATTTGACAAATAAAGGCAAAATACTTTTACCAAAAATTGCTAATTAACGCAAGAAAATCAACTTTAGGCCTTTAATTATAGTGAGTGATAGTCAGATCTCCAAGTGCACATGCGCAAGCATAAAATACCTCCATAATGCTCCATAATAAACGATGACTATATTAAATTGAAAGTTTGGTAGATCATCTAGTTTCGAAACATTTGTACTGAGTGATTGCCATTCACAGAATTTCCATGTGCTGTTTTTTGTTTCCCACCACCTCTTAATTCGTCTTACAAGTCTCACTAATTGCTCTGTACACACACGCGCACATACGTTAAATAAATCAACTCCTTTAAAAATTCCCTCTATATCATTTGTTGTAGTGACAATTAACGAAATAGAACCATAACATTTTACACCATATTTCGGAAACACCCAACATGCCAAAATGTTGAATGTGTACATGTAACATCAATACGGAATTTACATCTATTTTCTGTGATTTTCATTAATTATACTAAATGTTATCCCGCCATTATTCGAGATTACTAGAATCTATACGTGTTTATTTGAATTCGAATTAGAAGATATATAAATCGAAGTCTCCTACGCTAACGGCACGCGATAAAGTAGAGAATCTCGTACCTACCGTTGATTCCTGCAACAACAAGAAATTCAGAAAATTATTCGAAAAGAAGCATGAAATTAAGCGTGAAATACTAACAAAAATGAAAGTTACCTATAAATTTTGCATTTATTATAAACTTCAAATACTGAAGGAATCGTGTCGCTGAGTTCGCGGTTCTACGCGTTCGAGGAATGAAAAGTACGCTAGAAACTAACGCGAAAGGTTTGAAATTTTAGAAGTGGCATCGGCTTATCAGGCCTCTTTGCTGGTGGTGGAGGGCTCGCAGCTGGCAGGATTAGTGCATGCAAACATAGCTTCGCTTGCAGCCGCTTGCCTGGATAGTTCTTGTCCATTATTGGCGTACACGAGTACGCCTGGCGAGATGAATTTAAAGTTGTACCTTACCGACGGGAACCATCATCCTGTGACCAGGGACCTCGTGCACGTTGGGGCACAGGTCGCTAGAGCAGGGGCATTCATGCACGGCCGGGGGCTCCTACACAGGTGATTATATTCAGTGCATTCGATTCGCCTATTAATTGGACTGTTTCTTACAGAAAGGCATCAAATTACAAAATCCTACTCGGTCCAAAAATTGTATATAACTTCGCGTACAGGACAAAAACGTCTTAAATCATCCAAAAATAATTGTTTTGCCACAAACACTTTCTATAGGAAGCTTTCTAATTAACCAAAAATTGTTTTTGTGATACTATAAACTCATATTGCATTGTATACAAATCTAAGAAATAATATTAGCAAAATTTAAGCTCCTTCGACATTGTAAATTGTATTTGGGCGTTGGCTATGACTTACTAAAATGAAGAATTTCTGCAAGAAACCTACAGCGCTCTAATATTTTTTAAAAGAGGCACTTTTTTTAAATATTAGCAATCACTATTACGAATTAAATTGTGGTTTTCATAGCTTAAACGGTAACTACGCAGTAAAATATCTTTTCGGAATTGTCATCTTGTCTTTCATAGTGAGAAAATTAAGATTCGGGAGTCTATAAATATTCCTGAAATTGATTAGAAAATTCCAAAGCATGCAAAATAACTTACAAATACTTACACAGTTTTTCATAGAATTCTAAACTATACAGCATGCAAGAAATCTAGGAGTATTTACGAAATTCTGCAACGAACTGCCTCACGCTTTCAGAGACATCGCTGCCCGGAACTGCCTGATCGAGCCAAGCAGTCTTCGCGTCCGATTAGCTGACACTGCTTTGGCGCGAGATCTCTTCCCTCAGGATTACCATTGTCTCGGCGATAACGAGAACAGACCCATTCGTTGGATGGCCTTGGAGACTCTCCAGCACACTCAGTATAGCACGGCAACGGACGTGGTACGGCCATAATTTCTTTTGAATGCCGATAAAATTTTGACACTGCCCTATCTGGTGTAGACAACGGGCAAGCGGATTCTATTTCCAATAAAACTTCGCGACGAACAACGACACTATATTCTAATAAACCGCTTTCCGGCTCGTCGTATTTTAAAACGCGGCACATTTATCTGCATTTTACTAAGCTGTGCTCACCGATACGCGAAGGCTGCGCGAACATTCAATCCATCTTCGTAGGGTCATGACTTGAATGTCATAATCCAAGACATCGAACCCAATTGCCTTTCAGTATTCTGACGCTTCGGTGCTTTAAAAACTCGGCTATAAATTGAGCGCGAGAAATGGAGGTGGTTGGTGTCAATACTTAATGTTTTATAATGGTTAACAGAATCACAGTTCGGTAAATATTAAAGACGTCAGTTGGATGCAAGAAGGCCCTACAATTAGGGTTGCCATCCGTCCGGGTTTCCCCGGATTCGTCCTCTCCTTTAGAGCGCCCGGAGGGATTTTTTGCTGACTTTCTGGGCAAATGATACTAATGCTAACGTGCAAATGATATTAATGCGAATCAAATACTAAAATATAAATAACGCTGTAATAGGTAGAAATTCTGGTGAAAGTTTCTTAGATTATTAAACTCTTTTTTTTTATAAAAAAAAGGGGGGGAAATAATTAAGTAGTCTGAACTACCGCAGTAAGGTTTCCTATTAATAATTTTTCTATGATTTTTTATCAAAAATCTGAAGTTCCATGGTAACAGAGAACGCTTCCAGTTGTAATTCAATAACATTTACGTAACCGAGGATTATAAAATAAAGAGTATCGTACTGTAGTTACATGTTGTATGGTACATTAATTTTATTGTAGTATCGTTCAATTAAGTTCAACCACTATTACTTATGTTCGATCTTCCTTGTAGTATTTATTGTTGGCATTTTGATGGCCAACTAATTCCCAACTCGGGGATATTGTGAACCAACCAGAAATGCTACTAGAGTTGGGTCTCCTTGTACATACCGCGTTCTTCGCTCCACCCTGCATAAGCATCTATTTTCCAATTTTCTTTTTTAGTGGTCGTTCGGGGTGTTCCTGTGGGAGTTGGCAACGCTGGGCCAGCAACCGTACGTCGAAGTGGACCCGTTCGAAATGATGGCGTGTCTTAGGGATGGCTATCGACTAGCCCAGCCGAGGCCGTGTCCAGACGAACTTTTCGCCGTGATGGCTGTCTGCTGGCTAGGCCTTTCCAGGGATCGGCCGACCATGCCGCTGCTGCTCGCCTATTTGCAGGACTTTCACGACGCCCTCGGCGGTTTCATTTAAAACATTCGTAATTGAACGTTTCGCGATGTTCCTGGAGACGACCATTTTCGAACGACACGTTTGAGAAGCGTCGCGAAAATTTCCTTTGGGCGTCTATCACGCCACGAGGGAGGTTTCAACGTCGCGCGAACACGAGACGGAGTCTCGTTCAGAGAGATTCACGGCGAAGTTGTACAACAAAGGCGAAACTTCCCAGAGTACGAGTACGTCCCGCTACCCAGCAGTTTCGCGATCAAAACGAAGGAGGAAATCAAAACGAAACAGGAAATCAAACCGTTTGGACTTGGAAATCACTGCCCATTTGCGATTATTGTTTTATCGACGAGAGTACTCGACACCCTCTTGCGGCCAGGTCGGAAGGGCGCGTTATTTTCGAAATTCCGTTTCGAGGATGTCGAAGGATCAAAAGAAGAGATCGTTGACTGAGCGCCGACGCCATTTCGCGGATCGAACTGATTCGATCCTCGATGAACCAGCGGGCAACGGTCCGATCGGAGATGAAAAGATCGGCGAATACATCCGTCCATAGCAGCTAAAACGATAATTAAAAAAGGGAATCGCAGTTGAGACGCACAACATTTTTTTTATGGCGTGACAGATATGACATAGCAGCAGAAAACGCATATCGTCACGCAGGCGCACCGCGACAATTTGTCTTTCACTCATCGTCGGACTCTTCTTTTTCCGATCTAACAAATTTTCCACTGTCTCGAAACGCGTTTCGACGAGCTACAATGATTCTCAGTCACTATCACGCGATCCTTCTCGCGAAGCTTTCGCGAGACCTTGAAAATCTTGTCATCGCGCGTATTCTAGCTTTTAAGGGTTTCGCCGAAAACTTTTATAATCAAAAGCGTGCCGCGACTGCCAGGTTCGCTAATAGTTGCAATTTGCAACGGATGTTTGGCTATTAAATGTAAATAGAAATTCTCCTTTCAGCGGGTACCATACAGAGCTTTGCGTTGCTCCGCTGACTCCATTGAAAATGTTCTTTCGCTTTGGGTTAAACTTCAACACGTGGACCTGATTACAGTCATAATCTGAAAGAGAATATAAAATGAAACTTGGAAACTTGAAGCAGCATTGCTGGTGCAATTGTTTTTCAAGCATTTACTAACCTTTCGTTGACACACCTCCTTTTTCGATCAACTTTGACATACCTGGATGGCCCAGAGCAATTTTTAAACAACTGTTATTCTCATCTAAAGAATCCAATTATTAAATATGAAAAAAAATCATGGGTCAATTTCAAGGTCTCTAGAATGTTTTCCAATAGTTTTTTATTGAAATTTTGTCACAGTTTTTGTAAAAAAATTATAACTTTTATAAATTTCAATATTAGAAGCTAAACATCTACAGAGTTGCTGTTCGGATGTAATAATTTGATAGAAAAAATAGTTTGTAAGTCGTCTTTGGAAAAAATGTATTTATTTTGCATATAGAAGGTACAGAGCGTCAGAATCAGCTTATGGGTGACTCACACCCAGAGTGTCAACGAAGGGTTAAACTGAGAACTAACTATTTGTAATGACTGTCGAACGAATCAGGAACTACAACTTATCAGACTAATCAACGATCAAACAGGTTCAATGTTTACTATTAATGACCCATTCAAATGCCCGTGTTTTAAAGGTGTATTTTCGAAAACTAAAACTTTCCAAAACCTTTTACGTGGAAGTTAAAAGACTTGAAAATTGGATTTGAGGTTGCGTGACACGTTCGTACGAATACCTGACGAAACCACCTTAAGCCAGTTCCATATTTCCCACCGCACCACGCTCCGTGACCGCGTTAGTTTATTTAGTGGTAACGAGGTTCGGTACAGGACCCGTTTACTATTTTCTTTACTGATACCCGCACCCATATCTTTCCAACGTGACTTCATTACATTCCAATTGTCTGTAGACTATAAAAGTGGAAACATATATTTGAATTTTTAGTTAACTTAATCGTGTCAAAAGTGGCAAAGGAGGATACAAATTTTTGGAAGGCTATAATTGTTCAAGAACTATATGCTACATACTATATGTTTGCGTTTTGTGCGGATAGTAACAAGTCTGCGTACGCGGTGACGTCCAAACTAAATTCAAAAGGTAACGCGTTGCTCTTTTGGAATGGGCCATTTTACCGACATTCATCGAAACGACTGAACCAAGTAACGAGTCACAGTATGCAGTAACAAGACATCGTCTACATTTATTACCATGACCGGTCAGCTAAGTAACAGGTCGCGGTGCGGTAACAAATGTGGACCCGGCTTTAAATGTTGGATCGCTGATTCCAATGAAACCACGACGCTGCTCGAGAAGGCACCACGTGCTTCTCTCGTCATCTAACCGCGCTAAGGTGCGACCATGGTTGTTTATTGACAATTGCGAAGGCTACAGATAATCGTGATCGAAGCGATGCGATGGAGCGAGCAAAAGCAAAGCTTTGAAACACATAAAAATCTTATTGTCGTGCTTGACCTTCGGCAGATCTCTACTGTTGCGTAAATGGGCGGTCAAACTGTACGTACTTGTAGTTATGTATCTATTAGCCACACCTCGCAAGTCACTTCAAATATCCACATCTCGCGTCAGGTTGCACGAAAGTATGCAGGATGTCGAGGAGGTTCACGACGTCGGTGTCGTAGTTTTTGTTAAGCAATTAACGCAACTAAACCCTTTACTGTTCAGTACATTCTTCCTACTACATACTATGACTGGGACTGAGTATCGATTTTTTCTTTATTCGAATACCCGACTACTTAGTGCGAGTGTTAGAGCATGCATTAAATAAAATTCGAATATTGTCATGTTTGAATAAAAATGGAATATTGTAGCATTCGAGTAAAATTCGAACTAAAGGGAAATCAAATTTAAATGTTGTATTATACAAATATTAAATCCGAATATAATTCTGTTAAATTCAAATGGGGCCCTAATATTGGAATATTTGAATTATCGAATATGATCTGAATCTTTAAATATTCCAACATACATTCAAATAGATGTGTACTTTCAAGGGAGCATTTTAGAGAAATTTCTCTCCTCTCAGGCCAACAAATTTATAGAGCACTAAATATAATAGAAACATCTTTGCATTTCTATTAATGAACGACTGTATAAAGTGCAAAATGGGTCTAAAAATATTTTTTATATCAACTACGTTAAGTTTCAAATGTAGAATTGCATCGGAAGGCCTGATTCGAATGTATTATTTGAATACTTCAATATTCGTAGCATTCGAGTAAGTACTTAGGAAACAGCCGAAATACTGAATTACTCAAGCAGTCCCAAACCTACATTCTCATAGTTGTACAAATACTTGTCCAAATCTTACGCGGAATACACTATGGTTATTAGCGGAGCACCGCTTTCCTTATAAATCAATTTCAACAAACTGTGTTCACTCAATCGTAAAGCATTCGTGCTGTTGAATGTAAGCTGGGGATTGTAAAGGACTAATGGAATGCAAGAATTCAAATTATGCCGCTTAGAGGCATATGTATCTGAAATATGGGGTACCTTTTAAATTCTGCACTACGTGTGAATCGAAATCTAACCGGTCTAATACAACCTTGTAAGCTTGGGACAAATTAATATTCATTAACATGCGCCTGATGAATTTAACAGTTCATTCTGGAAGAAGAAGAAAGGACGTACCTACTTACGAAAGTGAATGTAATTTTCCAACTGACGTTTTCAATCGCAAAACTCGATGATATCGAATATTAATTATTCCAATCTGCATTTATTTCGTGCAAGCGATGTGCTGTATTTAAAATGTATTCTACGTCTACCCTTGCTAAGTACCGAGCACCGCGAAAGACCACGCGCGAAATTCGATCTTACCGTCGATCCCGCATAGGAAAGAAGAAAGGTGCATATTATTTCGTGCACAGAGGAAGAGAGTTGTTGAATTTCTCTGGGACTCCGCGAGTCAACGATAATCGCGGCATAAAATTTATGAAAAGACGCGAGATGGCGTAACACACATGTTTAAATGTACTCGATGTGTAAATGTCGCATGTTCCTGACTACGACCATTTAACTTTATCGCGCTCTCTCTTTTTCGCCCCCTTTCCCTCGGCCCTCTCCCCTCCGCCCTCCCCCTCCCCCCACACCCCGCGCGCCTTTTTGCAACTATACTTCGACATTTATAAAACGCTGAATCCATGGAGTCCCACTTCGTATCTATCTCTACGGACATTCCGCTATTTAATAATTAATATTACTATTTAATGATAACTATCACTCTCCACTATTTATTACGACGTCCTAACATCTACACTCATTTCTGCGAAATCGTCGTCTCTTGTATGATGTATCCGGTGTTCGTTATTCGTTGAATGTCTTTTTTATTAATGGAGGAACAGGGTAGGCTAGCGCTGCACACTTTTTCGCTATCGCTGTAAAATGGAAAATGCCTCGTGTCTCCGCGCCAGTGTCGTCACCCCCCCCCCCCCCTTTGCCCTTCCACGACGAGGATTCTCACAGAGGAGATCGACGATGGAGGAGTCGAAAACACCCTCCACGCGACACCGCCACCCCCCCCCCCCCCCCCAACCCCTAACGCAACCAAACACATCGTCGTGAGACAGTTCCAAGTCACTGTAAATATCTCTAGCGAATAATAGTGGTGCGCCGAGTGAGTTGATTTGTGCAGATTCTATTATTTCCTACGACGATTTACGGCATTATTTTTTAACGGAAAGTGAAATATACGTGTTAAAAAAAGGAACGAAAGCGTGGTACCTTTTTCATCCCCTTACCAACATACACATATGACATTAATTTCTTTTGAGTTCAAGCCCTTCTCTGATATTTCACAAAGATTCGTGTAAAGGCATCACTATTAATATTTTTTACCTCATTTTGGCCTAAACATATACTCAGCATTAACCATTTGTTATCTAAACGGTTAAGTTAACCATTGAATGCACTTTGAACAGAAGGTTGGTAAAAGCAATCATCGCGATGCATGACGGCTACATGGACGAAAAATAAATTGCTTTCATTACATAGAGGAAGTGCAGTATATTTGGAATACCAGTTTGTTTAAGGCGAATAAAAAATTACGGCAGATGATGGGAATAGATGCAACTGCATATTATCGTAGGGAAACTAATAAACTCATATTTCGAACTCTCAGTAACAATAAAAAACAAAAAATAACTGAAACATTCGTCTAAATGAGAAATGACAGGAAGAATCGGTTTCGTTAAGGTGCAGGTAATTTGGAATGAACTTAAAAAAATATGTAGATAATAAAATTATTTTCTTTTATGATTCAATCAGGCTCAAAAATCACAATATAGGAACAATCTTAATAAGGTAAGTATGAATGGACAGAGCTGGCCCAAACCAACGCAACGCAGCGATAACCGTTATGCGTGAAACAAAAGCATCGCTAAACTTTGGAATATTCCAAATTACCTTCACCTTCGGCATTCCGAAATAGCAACATGGCATTGAAACCTAAAATGTTATATCACACTTTCTATTCTTGAAATTATCGCAAAACTGACACGGAACCATAAAAGAACATGCAAATGCGTAGATGCAAATGGGTGACTATATGTATTTGAAACACCAATCGTCGGCCACAAAAGTGTCTCGTGTGAAACGGCCCTAACAGTTTATCGTGTCGATTATCGATTATTGTGTTTATTATTGTACTAACATGGCCAAGTAGCATAATCTTATTCTTATCCCAGTAACTTTGCAGGGGGGTCACGGTAAAATCACGTTAACATGTGAGAAAATTAATGATTATACTTTAACACAAGATGAATTTTACATGTGTGAAATTCTTCACTACCTATAGTGAAGAAAAAGCATGAGTTGATGGCTATCAGGTAGAAATTTTCTCATTTTTTAATCAAGCAACCTGTACTGTGCGGTTAATAAGGACCATTAAAATATAGAACGTGATTCAAGTTCTCCATGCAATGATACAAATAATATAATATACTCCCTATATTTTTAGAGGAAAACTAACTATTGCAAATTCATGTTTTCTATCGCTTTCTCACAAGGAAAAGCACTGAAGTGCTATCTCGAAAAACAGAGATAGCTACATGAAAACTTCGAATTTGAAAATTTCGTGGCTTTTTATGTACAACAACGCGGTGCCAACAGAGTGTGCAAAGTACACTTTGTTTGTAACAAAATTTGTTTTACAACTTTATTTTATAACTGATTTAAATTTACATAATTTATTGATATATATATATTTATGAAATTCCCTCCTACAGTTTCGCAGATTTCTGTTATTTATATTATTAATATAAATAATTAGTATTATACCTAATAATGAAAAAAATTCTACCATAATACTACACGTTGGGGTTTATTGTTAAGAAGTTGTTAATGTGACAAAAATCCAAAATTTAATGATATTATTTATGTTAGAAACATAGGAAGCAAAATATAAAAATTTTAAAAATACAAGGAACTCAAGATCCCTGAAATCACATCGGATTTATACAAATTTCGATGTCCTTAATAAGCTTTTAATTTCATCAGACCCTTTAATATCCTACTAAGGTCCAAGAACCACATAAACTTAATAAAATTATACATGAGCCAATGTTCCCTGAAACGATATTGTTGTGTAAGGAGAAGACAAATGGAGGGGTACAGAAGAATCAATGGATGAGGTATGCTTTCTACAAAGTGATTTGAATAGTAGGTAGGTACATTGGAAACATTTTGAAAATAATTCTGTAAGTAACTTTTTTTACTATTATCATTATACCTACGTGTTTATCGTCCATTTAAATTTTTTGAGCGATTATTAGTTCAAGGACAAGAAAAAATGATAAGAAGAAAATAGATTGTTATGTGTGTAATATGCCAATTTTGATAAAGGTGTGATAAGTCACATACGAGAAATTTGAGTGTCCAGTAATTTATACGTTTCGTCCCACTGTCTGCTTTTTACCTTCCTTTCCCATATTCATTTTTGTAGAAAATAATAGTTCGTCTCCTGAATAATAGTTCTTAATCTCTTCCATTCGACGCACGGTGGGGTATTTGCACCGAAAACCAGATAAAATGATTTCTTTCAATCATAAATCCGTTTCCGGTGTACTCTTCGTCAAAATGTGCGTTGCGGCAAAAATGTTCCGTGGCTTTGACAGTGCCTGAGCCATACGGTTAATCCGAATTCAAAAAGGCAAAAATATTTAGAAACTAGAAGCCTACGTCTATTACGTGACGATAAAAAAAGTAAATATCGCAAAAGATAACAAAGTAGCGGACCACTGAAAAAAAATCATTTTTGGGGGTATAGATGTTCATAAAAAAAAATAGAAGACCGTTAATTAAAAAAAAAGAAACTGATCCTCACGTAATAGAGACGGGTTTTTCGTACAATAAATGACTTTGCTCATGCCAATTGGACGTATAGTTTTCTCTGTATACTGTCAACGCGGTTGAAAAATGTCATTCCGAGAAAAACGCGTTCGAAGTTTCGCTCGACTGATTGTGAGTCGCGCACTTGACACCGCTTCACGGAAAATACTGTATCTCCGTCAATTTTACGAATTTCTTCATAAAATTTGGAGAGAGCATTCTTGAAACATATAGAAAATGTGAAAAATAAAAAATCGATTTCTCCGATTTTTTACAGGGGTCTCCCTCTTAAGACATTCAGACCAAAAAATGGACGTCTTTAAGACGTCGTATGTTAAAGTTGCTTGAATTCATAATTTATACATTATCCCTCGTATCAACAGGGGCGGGTTTCGATATTTAGCGTCTTTAAGCTAACAAGCGTCTGCCGCACCTTTTCGTGAAATATCATCAAATATTTTAATTGATAAAATGTGAATTGTTTTTAAAGTTTTCTCACAGCTCTACGTTTAAAGATCACCCGGTAAAAACAGCCGGAATAAAAACATTTTGCTAACTTCTTCAATTTCTTTCGCTCAAAATTTGCCGCCCTAGGCTGCATTATTACTGAAGATGTTAACCTGTTCATTGGAAAAGACTAGTTAACTATGTAGCAATTTCAAAGTTTCTCTACGTTGAGCAAGACAGTATAGAAAATTTCGTAGTCACACTCGTATAAAAACAATAACTACCTATAATATTAGATTATTTGTGACTTCATATACTAAATCCACCTTAGAAGGCTTATACGAAAATATAGATAAAAAGTATTTTCAACGGTCTACCTAAGTTCTAAATAAAAAAAAAATCTCAAAACGTGGCGTTACAGTTCGAGTTAACGCGTCCCAGTGTAGTTTCACAAACAGCGCTGCAATGTCGAAACCGCTTACCAAAAATGAATAATAATGTGTAGAATTTTAGCAGGTTTAAAAGCCATGGTATAGCATCGTACATACCTACACTGATTCACGCGCCGATCGGTGTTCTCCAAACAGCGCGAAGGTACAATACGGGCTGCGAGCTGGTAGGAGACCCTTTCTAAAATCGCGGGAGTCGGCCGGAAGCGGTTCGAGGGCCCCAGAAAAGAGAAACGAAGAGAGACAGCGACGTTAGCCAAGGAGGTAAGCGAGGAGGACAGCGCGAGTGTGCGCGAATGAGAAAAACGAGGGCCCGGAGCCGGGCAAAATAGGGGGGGCACGCACTATTTCCTAATCCAAGCGAGAGAGAAGCGAGAGAGCCGACCAACCGACCAACGAAAATGAAAGTGACGGAGAAAGTTGGGGCATTGTTACGAAGCGTAAAGCCCGGCGTGTGACGATGGTTATACGGCTCTGAAACCGTTGGATTTCAATTCGCGTGGGCACACGTACGTGCACGTTATGATATGTAGTTACTCCGCAATGTGGCCACGTGCTGGAGCCAGCGCGCCTTATCGCGTTTCCGATTTATTCGCTTTATTTTCCGTAAAGGCGCGCTTCAATGTCACCGAATATCGAAGGTTTTCTAAATTAACGAGCACACACTTCCTAGTTCTTATTTGCCGCCGTTACGAAATCCATTGCTCCATGCGAGAAATTCTGTGGCTGAATAGAAAGGACTCTTTTTTTTGTAGCCTTTCTTTAACGTTCTTAACTCGGTTCCCGATAGTTTAGTTTTTGCGTTCTTCCATAATGTTCGGCTAACGTACGTAAGTATTATAGTAAGTGCCTATATTATTTCTAAATGTACGCATCGTTGTAATTGTAAGAAATTTATTGTGTCATTATTGTTTCGTTATTTGTATTCGTCGAGGTTTACTTACTTCTGCATACAGTAGCGGACAAAAAAGTTACCACATTTTCGATCCACTCTACTTCTATTAGTTTTTAAATGTGACTACTGCCCAATATAGATATTCTGATAGAGAATTAAAATCTGTATAAAACACAGTAAAAGTTGAATTTATTTCAACAATAATATAATAAACAAGATGTCTACTTATCATTAAACACGAAAACACCCTTTCAAAGCTGTTAAAAAGTTACCACTTTTGAAAAGTAATAAAAACTCTAATGTTTCGTGGGGGCACCTTCTGCTTCTATGGCAGCCTAAAGAATGACCAAAAGTGCTAGCTCCTTTTTCGGCCCCAAAAATGTATTGTCCCGTTCAATTCCATAAACGTTTATTTTTGGTTAGTTAAATAAATTCAACTTTAACTGGATTTTATACAGCTTTCAATTATCCACCAGAAGGTGTATATTAAACACATACCACAGTTCAAAGTTGATGTTAAAAAAGAAGAAAAAATAAAGTAAATCGAAAAAGTAGTAACTTCTTTGTCCGCTACTATCTATACCTAAAATCAGATTTAGTGGCATTCCAACTTCAAAAAGTTTCCTGCAACGATGAGGGATCTGAGTCAAGGAAATTTAAACATCGCAGCATAACAAATGTATTTAAATATTCAATTATTCATTATGAAGAAAAACAAATGTTCATTATAATGATCTAAATTTTCTTTTCAACTCTTTATTATAAGTTTGTCAAAAAGTAAAATTAATTTAAGTAAATGAAAATGTCACGGTAGAAGATAAAATATAAATCTGCAAACCGATGCAATCTATTTTTACAAGTGAAACACTATTTAATTCAACGTAAATATGCTTAAATTCCTGTTTCGCATTACTTTCTTAATTCATTGGGTCCAAACAGAAGAGAAGTTATGCATTAATATGGTAGGAACAAGTTTTTTAATACGATTTCAGAAAATCATGACCGAAATATTTTTAATTTACATTTACCTATTGGACGAGGCATTTCATTACAGCAAATTAATTTTACAAGTTATTACTTGACTTTATACGCCGGAACTATCGTTGCCAAAAACGACTTACGAATATTTGGCAGGGTGAAAGCCCCAACAGGTCCCCCCTTCCCCTGTCTGCTAGTTACGCCATTCACCATGGATCATTGGTATTACGATATCTCGAAACTTTCTCTTTGAGTTAATAAATCGTAATAGATTATTAACCGCTATTGTACTGGAAGTATAAAAATTCTCTGTGAAACAATGGATATAATCGTACTATCTAAATAGAATATTTTTTAACAACTATTTAAGACACAAATGTTATGTAATCCAAAATCGCTTCGAAATCCATCGACGTTTTATTTCAACGGCTAATGATATTATAGTAGAACATGGAACGCCCAAAATCGAATCGTTTATGTCTATAACATTCTAATATCCGGCCAAAACTATTAACAAATACCTAAACTTCATTTCTTCGAGAAGGGCAATTACGTTCTAGAATTACATTTTGAAAGAATGTTAGTTAATAATGTTAATAATGAACGTTAATAACTCTTTACCAGTGATATTTTTCAAAGATAAATCAGAATTGTTTATGTAACTGTTAACACAGCATACAACTGTTTTAGCGTTCTGTCGTGAATTGTAAAAGAGTACTACATAAAACTGGTTTAAAATCCTGTTTAGCTTTAAAATTACGCATTATCTAATTTAGTTATAACGTAAATTTGATTATACTGGGATCATTCATGTTTTCAGAATTTTTGATACATTTATAATTCATTTGGACACTTGAACACAATTTGTATTCTACCCTTAACTCCATTTAATCCAATATATCATTCCGAAGTATGGGAAAAGTTCTGCACTTTTATGGTCTGCTGATGGTTCTCATAAAAATGATGAAATCGAGTCTGTATTTTTATTTCCTAGCCTTTCTCTTTCCCTATTGGACACTTTCAACCAAATGAAATATGCCATATAAATTAGATAAATTATTTTTCAGACTCAAACAAATTTATGCAAAAAATGTATTGTTTCTCTAATATTATATAGTACTACTTTATTCAGGTCGCAGAAGAGCTCCACATGACACATTACCTGAAAAAGTGAAATTAATACCAAATGTCATATGAAATTAGTGACAAGGGGCATATAAAGATCTACTAGACTCAGAATATGTTTAATACAAAGAAATGGCAAAACTTTCACTGCCCTAAACATTACAAACGGATGGGAGAAGATGGACCAATATTATTATTGACTAATTTACTCTGCTAAATCCCGCGTATTACGATTACCACTTGACCCTTCGTTGACACACCCCCTTTATCGATCAACTTTGACATACCTGGATGGCTCATACCCAAAACAATTTTTGAACAACTGCCATTCTCATCGAAAGAATCCAATCGTTATGAAAAAAATCATGAGTCTATTTCAAGGTCTCTAGAATGTATTCCAATAGTTTTTTATTTATATTTTATCACAGTTTTTGCAAAAAAATCTAGATTACCGTATGTCGAGAAAAAACAAAGAAAATCTTCAAAAAATTGTAACTTTTACAAATTTCAATATTAGAAGCTAAAAATCTACAGAGTTGTTGTTCAGATATAATATTTTGAAAAAAGAATATTTTGTAAGTCGGTTTTTGAAAAAAGATATTTATTTTGCATATACATAGAACCCAGTGTGTCAACGAAGAATTAATCTCACTACCCAAGTCATCATTTCTCAAATTCGAACTCAATATTCCAAGTATAAACACGCACACATGGGTAGATAATTAAACGAGAAACGCTATTCTATTGTTTCTTCCAAAAAAAGAGTAACAAAGTAGAAAAGTTTCTTTCAACGTTACTTAATTTGTTTTTACACGCGTCGCAACCGCCGTTGCGACAAGGTTACCCGTGGCCGCCACAATGAAACTCGCTTCGAAAAGAGAGAAAAGAAAAAAAAATATGTATACCTATGTGTGTAATCAACGCGTTAGCGCGCTTCAATGCGACGGTAAAGGCCTACTGACATAAGAGGCGCCGACGAAAGTACGGCGTTACATAATTCGAGCACGGGACATTCGTCCTCGCGTCCGGTTGGTAGGAAACGAATTGTCGACAGTATGTAGGAGGAAAAAAAAAGAGGATGGAAACCGTGCAAGAAGCTAATTACATTGTTTTGTCGAGCAGACGAGACGTCACTTTCAACCAGACTTCGCTTTTTACGAGTCCTCCGCTCGTACGAGAAACTGATTTTCTTCTTGCGACCCTCCCCCTGCCAGGATTTACAATGAAGTCTTGAAGAATGCGAGCCACATCGATTTCAAACGAGTCACGTTTTGGTTTTTATTTCAGAAATAAGAATCCTGTGCTTTTTGCAAGGATTATTCATTTTTCAAACTATTTAAAAAATTATGCATTGCCTTCCTCTTAGACTGTAGGCAGAAAAACGATGAGAAATATATTAAAACTCAAGGAGTTGGTACCGATTTCAATATTTTTAGTGAATTGAGAGGAAAGAATAAAATTATTTAGTACTCTGGAATATTTATAATTAGATAATATAGTTTTTAAAAATTCTCTCTGTCATTTTAATTACGTATGTTGGCGTGATTGATGTGGTAATTACATTTTTCTTACGTTGAGGTCGAAATTATACAAGGGTTTATCTCACTGGTTGCCGAGTTAAACGAAATGAAGAATAAATTACGTAAAAGCGGAACAAATGAGATAGGGTTTTCTTATAGAACGTATTTTGTGTTCAAAAAACATTACCATTTGCTTAAGCTACGTTCTGTGAATGTGTGATTAAGTCTCTTTTAAGCGTGAAACTCGATATTTAATGCTTTTACATTCCTTTGTATCTGAGCGAAGGAAACGATTAAAACTTGATACATATTAATTGGTAATTATTTATCGGCCACCATTATTATATTATTAAAAGAATTGTTTCTGAATATGTGCTCTCCCCTACTTGCCACAACCAATCAGTAAAATTTTTGAGTTTGTTCGAAAACCCAAGTTCCGCTATTAAGGACGGAGGTCTAATTTTTGAAAAATCGATGTTTAGATTTTTATATTTCTTGAAATACATCTTGAAAATAGTCCCTGAAAGTGTCAAATTAATACGACCAAAATTGACAAAGTTGTACGCGTGTAAGTAGGTACGTGTTCCTCGGTGTAGCGCTCAGATTCAAAACTTAAAACGCGTCTTCCTCAAAATCATGTTTTCAAAGTTGGTGACACACATAACTAAAAAATTAATGAACCGATTTACGCGAGGCTTTGCAGGCTTACTTTAAGGTTAAAAATCTAAGCGCTATCGAGAGTATTTTCTTTTTTTGCCTAGATCTTTTCTACACTCGAAAAACGAGCAATTTTTTCCTAAATATCGATGCTTCAACTTTGCACAGGCGCCATTTTGTCTCAAAATAATTTTTTCAAAATCGGGCCTGATAGCGCCTACATAATTTCACATATTACCTAAAAAAATTATAATTTTCAAATTTGGATGATCCTGCATCGAGCTACGGTTGTCGCCGTAAACCGCCTAAAAAAACTTCGTCGGGCATCACCTATAACTCACAAACCTTTCAATACTTTTTACCACAATAAATACTGAAATATCCGTAAGATGCACTCTTCCCAATAGACTAATGTTTAATAATGAAAATTCATCGGTTTTTCTAGAAAAAATTCCCAAAGAAGCATATTATTTTGACCGTTCTAGGTAGGCCTCCCCCCTTAATTGTAATGCAACCTTGGAGCTCATTTGAAATTGGGCTATTAACTATAAATGACTTGCTGTTACAATTTACTGTATTTTGCAACTGAGTAAAAATTTCGTTAAAACAACAATCTCCAAAAACAGTGAAAAACAAAACGAAACAAGTAGCAGTCTTACAACACAATAAAATTGACAACGCGGAAGTATCTTACTCTTGTCTCATTTATAGTACATAATAATCTTCTACTTTGTGGCGGATAAAAAAGTAAAATTGACGTCAAATGAAGCGTTACATAATAGTAAATGTCCAACTTTTCGTTTAAAATACACAATGCATACGAATTTGAAAAACACCATGTTCGCCTATAAAGATTTGTGAAATTACTATCCGTAATTCTGGAAACTATGAAATATTAATTAAATTATCTAGCTCCCCCGATTTTAGAAATTTATTTTAAAACAAAATGGCGGCTGTGCAAAGTTGAAGCAAAGATATTTGGCAAAAAATCGCTCGTTTTTCGAATGTAAAAAATCAAGGCAAAAAAAGGAAAAACTACCGATAGCGCTTATATTTTTAACCCTGAAATAAGCCTGCAAAGCTTCGAGTAAATTGGTTCATTAATTTTTTAGTTATCTGTGTCACCGGCTTTGAAAGCATGATTTTGAGGAAATCGCATTTAAAGTTTTGGGTCTGATCGCTAAACCAAGGAAAACCTACCTACTTACACGCGTATAACTTTGTCGATTTTAGTCGGATGAACTTGACATTTTCAAGAAATATTTTCAAAATTTTGAACTTCAATAAAATATTAAAATCGATTTTTCGGAAATTTCTAGGTAGGTCACCCCCTTAATTAATCATAAAAAGAAAAGAAACAAATATAAAGATGACTATAAATCGGTACAGTAAAAGGAGAGGTACAACAGCAAATATAAAATTATAAGTTACTGGAGCTATAATTATAATTTTGAATAAAATGGATTGAAGTTTACGTTTACATAAACTGTTGTAACCCCAACCTGGATAGACACGTGTTCACCTAGGAATCAATAAGCAATAGTAAAGAAAGGGCATCGAACAAATGATCCACAGAAGTTAAATAGGAAAGGAGGGTACGTTATCTTTGGCGATGATAGACAAGCTTTCGTGTATGCGCGGGGCTGAGAGGCCGAGCGCCAATCCCCTGACGAAACTCTGTTTCTTGCGTCTTCATCTTAAATAGCAATTATCGTGCTTTCCAGTTAGACCGGGTAAAACAATCGATCCTCTCGGGCTACATAAACCAACGAGTATGAGCCCGAACAGACCTTATTCGGACAAGGAAAAACTGGTTCCGCAAGCGGGGAACCGGAGATCGGAACCGCGACGAGTAAACTCAAGAAACGGATAATACGAACGGACGTTTTGTTGCTCTCATATTCAGAGAGATTGAAATGAAATCGTCGAGTTAATAACTCCGAGTGACACCTAGATATCATACGGTCAGATGTTCGGTAGAGTTCTGCATCGGATGTGTTTTCAGGTGTTCACCGGTGTGAATTTACTGCTAACTGAGCGGATAATGTATTTTTCTGGATTGTGCCATATTAAAGTTTTTACCAGCCTTGTAAAGGGCCTCGCGCGAAGCACGTGTGTAGTTTACAATTGAGGCATTTGATGGGAACAGGGCACACACGCGAAAATACCATTTCAAGAAAATAAATTCAAAGTTTTCATTGACGATCACGCTACGTAAAAAGAAACTGCATCCAGCTAACCTAATGCGAGAGAATTAATGTCCTTAGTATATTATGTATATATATATTATATTTTACATATGTCTATATGTGCCCTTTTTCCATCAATGCCTCAATTGGTATTTCAGATATAAGGTCATCCCATAAGTAATTCGGTTTTTCTGAGACCTGAGTTTGCAACAATATAATTCGACACGAGCTTCATTTACTTATGTTATGTTATGCGAGTTTAACATAACACCAATGCAACTGTAGCGGTGAAAGAAATTGTCAGGTATATGCGGATATTATTAGTATAAGTCAGTATAAAAGGTGATGTAAGAAAGGAGACTAAGAGAAGGAGTGAAAAATGTAATTGAAGAAAATTTTATATGTATACGTAGAATAGATAGGTACTTTAGTAGAAAGCAGTGGAAGGATTCTAAAAAATTAGGGAAAATGAAACATCGTTGTTCATTCTCACCTGACATAGATACCAAAGAAATTGTACTGCTTATAGGATAAGCCCGATAAGCTAAAGATTCCAAAATCTTCCCTTTCAGGACGAGTGCTAGTTTAAAGGAAATAACAAAGGGTAGTTATTTGAACGTATCCGAAGTATCAAAAGACCGTAACTGTCGCTTTATGCTGGACGTAACGAATTTTTTCCCCTCTTTTCTTTTCATTTTAAGAAATACCTTATCAGAAGAGCAAGCAACAATTTCATATCGAGTATTCGGCTTATCTGAAAACTTGCTCAATGTAGATCTCTACGTTACAAGTATCGTGTCTCTTCATATTTCCAATCAGATAGCTATCATGTAGCCTTGACGACGGTAACAAAAAAAGTTTATTAATAAATAGTAAAGTCAAAAATAAGTTTCCAAATGAGATGACTAATTTTTATGATTTCTGTACAGTGAGTGATAAGAAAATGTATGCGCGGACAAAAGTCTTGAAATTATTATAACGAGCAAAATTCTATATCTATGTCTGAAGCACTCACGTTAATTTTCTTGAATAGCGTAGAATCTTCTTCGAAACGTAATTAATTGCGAACAATAGTTCTGCACTGTACGTAAAGTGCTGGCAAGCATTCAGTTTATTGCTAGTTATTAAACAAAATATTTTTTATGCGATACACTATTGAATCAAGTCTATACTTATCATTTAATCAGCTGTCAACGGCAACATGTGTATTATAGTATTTAACTGACTGCACGATTATTATTACTACTTTCACCAGCAGGTGATGAAATCTCACGGAGAACGAAATTTTTCTCCATAAAAACCTTGCACACATAACATTATCGGTTACAGTTTCTTCAAGATGGCTGCAGCAACGTATGTACAAAAAAGCGTGAAAGCAAGCAGAGAGATTTGAATACAAATTATATAACGATATACAAATTACATTCCCTGATAAATATTCGTCTAATAAATATTCCCCGGCGATAATAGAATTATGAAAAAGTATAAAGGGAAAGAAGAAATTAGAAACGCACTAATTGCGAGTCAAGCATTTCGTGGCTCCACTACAGTTTCTGTCAGCAGTTCCAGCGAGAAGAGAACAGCATGCCATACCAAGATGGGGGCATACTTGGACAAACGGATGAGCGATCCAAAATCTAATCATAAGGAGACTCGGATCAAACCGTTACGATCGAGCGAACGGTCGGATTAGTGAAACACTTGGAAAGGCAGCTCAAGGCTCGGTTAGCCTTGGACGCGTTAGATTACCCAATATTCAGGCTTCGAGCAATGCTGCGTGTCGCCGGCATGGGGCAAAAATACACGTGAAACCGTACGGCACAGCCCGCGATGGACAAGCCAGGCTCAGTTTCGTACTGTGGCAATAACCTCCAACGAAAGAAAGCGAGCCCTGAAATTCTAGAAACTACTGGGTATCATCTCTTCCTTCTACTTTTTTGGGCAACTCTAATAAATACATTGAACTTTCATCAAAATTAAATGGGCCACACATATTTAACTATCTTTTTCCACGAGACACTTCTGTGGGTCACGACTGAGTATTTTATATACTCGCTTTGAATGTCCATTTGCCAGAGACTGTGGTAATTTAAAAGGACTGAAGAAGGTATAAATTGTGTAAATATAATAAATGCGTCTCCTGTAAAATGACGTTAATACTTCTCATGGAAAACATTACTGTTTCAACGTCACGAAGATCTTAGTAGAACACTACTGTGTAAAGTCTCTTGTGCAATACAATCCAATCTGTTGATACTTGTGGCTTTATCTGTCCAGGTATAACATATGGCCCCTCTTTCGGGATATACATATAATTTAGGGATGAAGAAATTAAATGATTCAAGAAGTAATTAGGATCATATTAAGTTGCATTCTCATAGATGGTAACTTATATAAACAAAACTGAATAAATGTCAGCCATGACTCCCTATAACATGAAATCAAATATTACATCTTTGGGCTATTTTAATACTCTTAATTTAAAGGACCATGTATTCGTTTTTTTACATTTAAGACACCTGATACTCCCAACATTTTAAAATTATTTTATCATTTTGGAGAAAGTGTACCTAATATTGGACGTTGCAATTACGTGCAATTTAAAAGGAACCAAAAATCTAGAAATGTATTCCACAACGAAATTTGTCTAAGGAAAATATACGCTGATTATCGTACGTTGATACAACTATTTGAACCTTCCAAGCAGAAAAAAATACATTTTCTCCCGGGACGTTCGATTCTGATTAAGATTACTGCTCGCATATCACGAAGGTCGTAGAGTCCCGAGTACCATCGACGCCAATATAGTCATGTTGCGCCTATTAGGCGTCCCTAGGCACACCTGCACGCATCGCAAATTGTATAGTACGTATGTATGTACAACGAAGCATGTCAGACGTGTACGCAGTGGCGTGCAGGCTGTGGCCGTTGGAAGAAGCATGCTTGTTCGACGTGCCGAATAATGAAAAGAAATGTTTAGACATGTATACAATGTCTCATGTGACAATGAAAAAAAATTTTAAAAAATTTAAACCGACTTAAAAAAAAATAAAAATGTCCTAAAGAGTAAAAAAGAATTGTTTTCCTTATTTAATCTACCACTCTCAATTTTTTTGAAGTCGGCGCCTCATCATTTGTACTGTGTAAATCTGGCACCAACTTGAAAAATTGAAAATCGCAGATTAAACAAGGAAAACAATTATTTTTTACTTTTTAGGGAATTTTTATTTTTTTGAGGTCGGTTTTAATTTTTTTTTAAATTTTTTTTATATTTTAGTTATTTAAGTTATATAACTACATTTATTTATGTATACACTGTTCAAAATGCATCCTCCTTTCCTTTTTAGTCTTAATTTGCTCGTTTCTAGTAAAAAGGGCAGTTCATAAATGCTTGCTAATAATGCGGGCGATAAATAAAAAATCTGCACACTAAACAAGTGAAACATGTACTTATATTGTATGAAGATCATTCGTAGATACCTACTACATATCTACTGTTGCTGATTCGCTAAGAATATTAAAGGAAATGTAATATGCTCGATTTTTTCTGTGTTTGCTATGAATTGCTTGGATTTTTATGATATTTTAGGAAAACCTGATTCAAATTTTATATTCAAACCCTCAATAGATTTGATAAAATCTGTTATGTGTAAAATAAATTAATGATTTTGATGAAATGCAAGGGAAGATAATATGGAATCGAAACTATTCAGATAATGTGTGCTATTTTCCAGCGAATGTGAGGTTTAAATTAAAGTTAAAACGCGCCATACCATGCACCGTGGCATTTCAAATATTTCCTTCAATCCTCTGTAACTTACAAGGGTGGATCTCGAATCCCGAATATTAAAAAAAAACTGAAACTTTGTGAATATGTAGGGGATTTCCTCCTGATTACAACACATTTTTTTTGCTGCCCAACTTACACTATGGGGATGAAATCAACCCCTGAAAATTCAGCTACTTTCCGCTTTTATTTTGTAACTCGCAATCTGTAAGAGATAGAAAAAATGTTTCAAGACAAAAGTTACCTTTTTTAATTAGGACTACCATTTGGTAACTTACAATTCTTACAGTTCGCGAGTTATAACACAAAATTTGAAAATAACCGCAATTTAAGGAGCCAATGTCACCCCCTTAGAGTGAATTTGGGCAGTAAACGAAAATTGCGTTATAATAATGAGGAAATCCCCTATATATTCACAAAAGTCTCAGAATTTTTTAAATTTCCGGGTTTGGAACATTCTTTACTTCCCATACAGCACACTCTCGTTGCAGCATAGTTGCAGCATAGTTGCGGTGCAAGATGGCAACGACTCACGCAAGGATGCCGCAACTGTGCAGCAAAAATTCTATGTCCGCCTGCTGCAAAGTTGCACAGCAACTTTGAGGCAACTTTGCACGGCAACTTTGAGGCAACGAAAAACTGTTAAAAAAAAATAAAAAAAAGTTATCGGTTACGACAGGACTTGAACTCCGAACCGCCCGCATGACAATCTGACGCGCTACCGTTGTGGCCACGGAACCTTCTTGGATGTAGATTACTGTAGGTGGTATATATACTGATTACTCGGTACGTTAAAAACACGTACCACCAGTAAAATAGATTCTGACTTATGCTTGGAACTGATTAAATGGTTGCCTTCTCCGACATATATTTTATATTTTAGTTCATTATACAGGATGTCCGCGGGAACAAACACCTGGATATTTCCTAACGTATTGGAGATATAAAAGAAATTGTTTACATGAAATTGCATGGTTGGAGGGGGCAAATTCACTGGGGCAGACGATTTTTTCTTGTATTATTATTTTATGAGATACGATGATCAATTTTTTTTTTAAACGGAACTCTTTTGTTAACAGATCACATGATAGTGCGTTTCAAGACGAATTCAATAAAGTATAATGTATACACTTTATTTCAGCCGGTTTTGGAGATATTATGTTGTAAAATCTGCTAACGCCGCAAAGTTGTGGCAAAGTTGCGACAAAGTTGCGGCAAAGTTGCGGCAAAACTGCGGCAAAGCTGCGGCAAAACTCTTGCAAAGCTGCGGCAAAGTTGTTGCATAGTTGCGACATAATTGCGGCAAAGTTGCTGCATAGTTGCGGCAAAGTTGCAGTGCATTATTGTAACGCAACTATGCAGCAATTATGCAGCAACAATTCTATGTCCGCCCCGTGCAATGTTGCACGGCAACGTCGCAGCAACCATACATCGACATTGCGCTGCAACCATGCAACATCGCAAGGTTACTGCAACCATCCTGCAACTTTGCCGCAACGAAGTGTGCTGTTTGGGTTACTGTAATGAGTAATTTCAGCCCCTGAAGTATTAGCATGTATTTATGAATCAACCTGCATAGATAACGAAAATAAGCTGACTTACAACTAAATTATGTCACCTTTTTGACATTATTACGTTTAGTAAGCACTCCCTAAATAAGTATCCTCATAATGGCATATGTTGCAATCACGATGTAGTTGCAGGTATATATTCACATAATTATACGATGTACAGAATATCTTACAGTAATGAACACTTAACGATGCTCAAATAATTCATTACCGGTTATTACATCCAAACTGTAATCGGTGAAATGTATTTGAATATTCATATTCAATGTAACTTTCTCCTCCTTACCTACTTTTGCAGATGCCATAAGACGTTTCTCAATTTTTAACTGCAAACCAAGATAATCAATGATAGATATCAATTTGAAAAATTGTTATCCATAAAAATAGAATTTTTGTTGCAGAAATTAATAATCTGTGTTAAGTGGAGAATGCTTTACATACTTTGTACAAATAAATGATTGCATTGTGTATAATCTATCTATGTGTATGATTGATTATAACATCCTAAGAACAATCTAGTCTTGTTTGATAAATGCATGACCTTGAAATGTTAGTACGTAGGTACCTGATTCTTTAAATTTAGCGTAATGTCTGATGAACTTTCATCGAAAGCGCCTGATATTCGATGTGATAGAGGCAATTCTTCGCTATTTCCAAATTGTGTACGCGATGAAAAAACCCTGAGTTGGTTCACTTTCTAAGGCCAATGACTGTTTAACCAATCACCCATTACCAACTTCGACATCGCAGCAGAAACTTTGCGAAACGTTACTGCTACTTATACGTGCTCCTCTGTTGCCATAATACTACAACATCCAGAGAATAAATGAACGGCACTTGCCGTAGAAATCGCGATTTGTCCAGATCAATATTTACATTAAAACAAAGAGGGATAGAATTTTTATCTAGAAGCAAAGGCGTTGAACAAAACAAACAGGCAAATGAATTTTGAAAGATACAATCCATTTTGAAGCAAATAATCTCATATTCGATTGATCCTCATTGCAGAGTAAAACTCATTTAACAATATCTGATATTTCACAAGCCAAACTATTTATTATTTATTAGTAATTATTTCCTTTTCTGATAGATTTCCAATATTCTAAGTCAAATATTGTTGACATATAATGGTCTACCTGTGAAATTAAAATTCAAAATGCATACTGTAGAGTATATTTTCTTTAAAAATTAACTATTTTAGTAAGTTATGTTGCAAGGTTCGTGCGCAAACATGCAAAAGTATGAATTTTAAACCTTTTTGATCACCACTGTACACCTGTATTTTACCTTCTCAAATCAGATAGATCGTAAAGTCCTTTATTTGGTTTTTAATACAACAATAATAAATCATATTCCTTACTTCACTGTCGAAAACATATTTATTCTACTAGCAAATTTAGTCTACTAGCAAAATACTCCCACGCTTCGCGTCGAGGCTAAGAGATATTAAGGAGTCCATGAAAACACATTTCACCCCTTTTCACCAACCCCTTAGGTTGATGAGGGCAAAATCCTGAAATTGGTTTTCAGGCATTTCTGCGGGTAACCTTTAGAACTAAAAACCAAGTTGATATCTAATCGGGCCTAAGAGATTTTGAGCAATCTGCGAAAATACATTTCACGCCTTTTCATCCCCTTAGGGGTTGGTTAGGGAAAAATCCTGAAATTGGTTTTTAGGCATTTGTGTGGACAATCTTTGTGAGCAAGAATCATGTTGATATCTGATCGGGCCTAAGAGATATTGGGGAGTGGGAGAAAATATATATTACCCCTTTCACAACCTTGGGAATGGAAGCTCAAAAAATCTTTCCTTAGTGAGTGCTTGCGCTATGAAAACAATATACCTTCCAAATTTCACGTTCCTAGGTTAAATGGTTTGAGCTGGGCGTTGATGAGTCACTTATTGTTAGTCAGGATATCTTCTTTTTATATATATAGAATATTCTTCGGCAGGATCGCCTTCCCTGTTAAGACACTTGCCTAAACGATAAATAACCACAGAAAATCATCCAGTCGAATAAAATTTTGGAATCCTCTTTTATGACTTCCACTCGCAGAATACAAATAAAATGTTTGCATATGCATATCTGAAATATTAATCGCATGATACAAAAGTGTCTCGCGTGAAAAGGTTCTAACACTTCTAACAGACGTCATCTATACTGCATTCCACTTAAGAGTAGGGTAGGATGGGGCTAAAAGTCCCAAATTCTAAACCTCCATTCGTAATCTGTCGATTGAATATTGCAGCATAACTATGTTGATGGCGAGAGTAGCAATGAAAAGAAAATCTGAATGTGAACGTGCAAACAAATAATTAGAAAAGCAAAAAAAAGAATAAAAAAAATAACATTTACTTCTGACAATTTTTTAAAGGAACAAAGCAAATCGGTTCCAAAAACAGAATAGCCCAACCATCAACGTCTATGGAAAAAATAATTTGTCCTGCGTGTGAAGAAAAATACACTGATATTCCTTCTCCAAACTACGAAGGTGGGGGTAATGTTATGTGGTATTACTGTTACCTTGATAAAAAAAAATTAATTTGATTGTAAACTATTAGTCCATTTACTATATCACCACACCTACTGCATATAGGAAAATAAAACACTTTTGTGAAAATTTCTGGTTGCGTTCTTTTACCCCATAACGTCCCAACGTTTGCCCCACATATCGGGTAAAAGTTTACATTTCACACTTACACTTTTGGGAAATATTCATTTTATATGTATTGCGACATGTAAATTTGCATGGAGTCACTGCCTATCGAATAATAAAGGATAATAATTATTTCTTACGCGATGATGTGTGCTATCAATGTAATACCAATGGATTTCAGAGAAGTCTAAACTTTAAGTGCGCACTCTTACCTCACTCTACTCTACTATTAAAAAGTTTGCTAAAAAATATGCCGTTGATTGACATGATGAATACACAGGTATAAATGATTTCTGTATTGTGATTGATAAGGAGATGTACGCACCGTCAAAATTCTATAAATTAGTATAATCGTGGAAATGTACGTGTTGAAAGTAGAATCTGCCGAGAGACTTAGTATCCAAGCTTGTCTAAACAGTAGAAACCCATGAAAATCATTCACTGGAATAAAACTGAGGAACCCTCTTTATCCGACTTCCTTCCGTCGACTGAAAATCAAAACAATCATATACTGTCCTAAATATAGATCGAAATGATTAGCACGGCGAAATGTAAATCCGCGATAAGAATAGCTTGCCGGCAACACGTGTGGAGACACGCGGTTTGCATTTTCTCCCGCGTCTACAGTTTGGTTATGACATAACCGTGTAATACATGCGTTTAAAAGAGACCATCGAGGAGACGCGAGCTGTCTTACGGGGGAAAGCAGTTGCTCACTTTCACCACTTCGCAGGCTTTTATATTGTACAGAAAGACACGCGTGCAGGGAGCGCGTCTTTACGGTCGTTTGTCCGTACACTCGAGTTTCGTTTTGCCGCTTTTTAATACAGGGTGTTGAAACGCAAAGAGTCTAACGATCCTCGTGTTCCAACGAGCGTTTGCATACTGGCGAAGCTTCAAATACTGAGATCAATGAAACAGAGTGGCAGGTGTGAACGCTTAATAGAATTCAGGCAATAAGAAAGTGGAGCGATAGAAAATTATACACTAGAAAGAAGTAGTAACGTGATTCGAAGTCACGCGAAAGAGACCAAGCTTTCGGTGGGCGAACACCTATGCCCCTACGCCACGTGCTTCCTCGAACAAAGTCATTCCACCACTGAAGATAGATAAATTTAAAACTTTAACGATATAGGTATCTTGTAAACTATTAACCCGCCTGTACCTAAAATCATATATCGTTTCCTTCTGTATTTCAAGCACTGTCGGTACACAAAAGCCGGTTGAAAACTGTGAGTAATACCTCCAGACCTTCCCTGGTATGGGAACTCTACTAATTTTAGCGCTCCCATGAGCGTTAGTTGCTACTTCGTTGTATGCGTACCTGATACAAGCGAAACACAGTGTATAGCGAAAGACAAAGGTACGCCTATTTGTTGATAACGTTGCCGTAGGAACTGCATAGTGTTTACCGAAAGGAGTAAAGAATCTTAAAATTAATCAGTACGAGGCTGATAATGAATGCTATTCCAATGACGTAAGTAAATCCATCCGCAGCACGACGAATGTGAATACAGGAATAAGCCTTGAAGTACGTTGGTTCAAAAATCTAGGAAAAAAGATTATCGCCGATATCAACAGAGATTACTTAGCACACGCAAACCTAGCGCAAGTCTTTAGTACCTACTTATTAGTAGCTCACCAAGTATTATCATCATTTTACTGCCAATGTCAACTTCTTATTCTAATTTGGAAATGGCAAAGACGCGTTTTGTGCATGTTCGTGCCACTTACTACCCTTCAATGCTCTCCTCCTTAGTTAAACTGTCCTATCTAGCAGTTTTTCATTTTTTGAGATATGTTGAAATATTTGAAGTTCCACACGTCTTTTACCTTTTAAGTAAAGTTAGAAAACTCTACGTGCTTCGTAAAGATTTATAAACAGTTTAATGTATTTAACCTAACTTCTTTTAAAATGGTTAATATATCTTATCTAAAACAATTAATTAATTGGCACGGTAATAAAACATTCCCTACCCGTACACCTATTACAAAAAATTATATTAGGCTATTACAAAATAATGACAACATAGTTTAATTTGAATGAAGGAAAATAAGTATGGTATAAAGTAAATGATAAAACCTCAGTTTTCTCGGTTGTTTCGAAATGCTAGATAGGACATTTTAACTAAAGAGGGCAGAATGGTACCCTTGTGAAAGTGAAATTGATCTTTTATATTTTACCCCGAAAGCATTGACTATGAAAGCCATGTTGGTTTAGCATATTTCTACTTCTCTCGGCATGCAGGTATTGCACGACCTTAAAGTGGTAAATTTTGTTTTAACACCATGTATAATGCCCCCGCTACTCTCTCGACCGTGGACCTGCATCAATCTTATGCAATTCGCGTGGAAGACGCTTCGTCCTGCGGAATTTCTTTCTTTCGTGAAATACTCCATAGATACTACCTCGGAGATACTACCGCCAGCGAAAAGTTTCTCCGTGTGCTCGGTAATGGCGGTGAAATTTTACGTCCAACGCTGTCAACGTTTATTTTATTCCCAAAAAGAACACTCGAATATTTTATCGACTCCTTCTTCATCCGGATGTACTTTAATTTACTCGCCTATACCTGCTGCTTTCTGTTTGTACTGGCCTTCAAATTGGACCATTTTAACTCTACTTTCACTTTGACTCCATGGCCTGCGATTAACCGATGAACTAATGGCTGTTCGCATGATCATTCGTTACTTGCTTCAGGAATGTGACTTAAACGATGTTCATTCGACAGATATGAAGATAAAATTGTCAATGTAAGATTAAATCTATAATGGAGTTAATAAACCAAGAGTGAAAATAATTTGAAGAAGTAGAAGTACGTGAGTTATTCAGTTTGCTGGCGGCAATTTTTTTTTAATTCTCCTTGATACATACGTTATATATATATAAATAACTTGTACTTCAATAAATATGCCTAATGAGTCATTTTAAATTAACACAGTGTTAGTGGGAAAGAATAAGGACAATTGCTCTAGGTAAGGAAATCTAAAAAGATGGCAGACCGTGGGACTGAATTTTCGTGTTACTGGAAATGCAAACAAAACTGATACATTACAAGGCCTATTATTTGTCAAAGGTCCTATTAAATGTACAAATTAGTTCTCGAGAGATCAAATATTCTCTAAATCGAGTGATTGTGTAAAATATCATGGTTCTACGACGTAAAATATGAAATACTCGAAAAACGGCCAATCCATTGATTCTTATACTTTCGAAACACACTATATGCAAATTTTTAGTAATACGTTCATTCTTATAAAATATAAAGATTCAGTATGAATTCAGAATCCTTCATAGAAAAGCACTACTGGTAGTATTATGTATTCATTGTAGGGTATTCAAAAATTCATGTGTACACACATTGTACATTAGAGTGCCAGTTATTTTCCGACTTTTAATTTTGAAAAGACACCCCCTAGTGTTGTTCCTTTTGATTTAAAATTGCGCTACACCAAATTTCAGCTCATTCAGATAATATTACCCCGTAGCAAAAACACGTAGAAATTAACAAAAAATTACCTTTCCAAATTTTTATTGAAGGATTTATTTTATTTCAAATATCCCAACTGTCTTCCAAATCCTACATATATTAATCACAAACATATCAAAATCAAATATACAGTATTAACGTTTCATTATGCTGCGTTTATAACTGATTTGATACACGGAGATTTAGATAACCGTTACAGATAACGACAATTCTACGAAACAATAAAAGTAAAATGGAATAGCGGGGGTTGCTGGTGCATTCCTCATTTTCGTTTTCTGCAAGACTTCCTTGAATTTTTTAAAGTTAAAGTTTAAATCGCCACGGTTTAATGTTAATCGAACAAGTTGAATCTTTAAACATCACTATATTAAATCAAATGAAACACTATTAGCGGGTGGGGGGTCCGGCAGAAAATACGAATTTTTTTCCTAAATAAATAGCTGACACCCCATTGTACGTGTACCTAAAGGCAATTGTTTCTCAAAGCCATATTTACTGACAACATTTTATTCTGTCTACTGAATACTGGTCCTGCGCAAAATACCCCAAACACTGTTCCTCTGCATTTGAAAATCCCGCCGAAAGAAATGAGTTCCCCCTTTTATTAGGTATAGGAAACGCGAGCTGTTCGGCCGTGCAAATTCGTTCAACAATTTTCACTTCTCCCGTGTGTTCTTTTTTTTTTATTCCCCTCCAACGATAGCAAGTAAAAGCACGAGGCTAAGCGTGCGCTCCTTCATAAGATACCGCGTATCCTCGCTGCGATACGTAAAGTAAGGCGGGCACTTTCGAATTGCATAACCTCGGCCCGCGCCTTCATTCGGTTATGTCAGAAGAAAGCTGCCGTGAGCCTGCCTGGGAAATGTAGGTAGGCATACGCGCCACATACGTGCACACGGCCATTACTGTCTGCCCGATTCTCTTTAAACGTTATAAATAAATGTGCTAGCTTCTTACACCACCAGGGGTATACCAGGCCCCGACCAGATGAAAGCGCCATTCACGTCCATCGTCGAAACCGCCAAGAACAAACTGGCTTCCTCTTCTTTCGGGGCCCACTGTACCTTCGAGACCACGGATAATCCTCCCTCGACGGTTCATTACGTAATTTCTCAGCATTCTATCTTCACTTGTCGCGGCAATG
The DNA here is from genome assembly GCA_963932335.1 of Andrena marginata. Lineage (NCBI taxonomy): Eukaryota > Metazoa > Arthropoda > Insecta > Hymenoptera > Andrenidae > Andrena > Andrena marginata. Next base: position 43,520,377 of record OZ010659.1, on the reverse strand, counting down.
AACTATACACGGTGTGCGCACAGTCCAGCTTCGACCAGATGACGTTTGAAATTGGTCATTTTTCCGACATTCCCTGTTCGAGTTCCTTTAGAAGACAGTATCCAACAGACTCCTGTATGCTTTGGATTTGTGTAGGGCGCAGAGGTACTATTGGAGTGAAATGAGAGATTCTAGAATATTTGGAGGTAGTAGATGCATTAAGAAAAATTAAAAAATGTTAAAATGGCAGCCTTTTGAAGAAGACGAAAGGCTCTGATTTGAGTCAGAGAAAGGTTTTGCCTCAAAATCAGGAAAACTTCGTTAAATAAAAAAGGAACGGTAACAGATACGACAATAAATCTACTATCACCCATAGCCACATTCACGGAGTTTGAGAATCTCTTTTGCTTTTTGTGTTTCGGATAACCCTTACAGTAGTTTTCCTCAACGCCAGAGGCACCCGATTATTTTTCATACAAAAAATTCAGAACAATAGTTTAAGATACAATAAAACAGCCTGTCAAACATCAAATTAATTTGTTGAACTGTTTTTATACAAAATATTCATAAAGAATTACCTATTTTTCGGCTCAAAAAGGCGCAATCCCCCCTCAATGCGTAAATTCGAAATTAGGGAACACTTATTTCTAATTTCATCGTACACTGGTATCTCTCAAGTGGAAGTGAAATTTAAATGTTGACATTATAAGTAGAGAATGCAAAGTTATAACTTATTGATTACACAACAGAAAATAATTGTCATGTCTTACAGTGGGTGGCCAAATTATTATACTCAAACAAAAAAAATTATATTTTGCTACTTTCAGCGATGGAATAAAATAGAGGTCTCGTATTTAATGTTATAATATTATTTTTTAATACTAGTATATGTATTTAAGAATCCTAATTAAATACATTTATATAGGTTTAAGGCTACATATATATATTGTCCGAGAAATACCTACAATTACTCCAAATTTGGTAAAGCCACCATTAGCTTTTATGACGACTTGGATTCGGCGTGGCATGCTTTCAATGCAAGCTGTGGCCACTTCAGATGTTATTCTCTATTAGTTCTGTTTTATTTGTAATAATTTTATCCCCACCCTTTTAAAAACAAATGAGATCTATATGTTGAAAAATAACTCACAATATTGACAGATGTTGTCGCTAATCAATAAATGAAGAAACAATAACATTCATACAAAATATAAACTTTTTTGTTTGATTATAATAATTTGACCACCCACTGTATGTTATCCATGAAAACAACTCTTGTAAGTAGAAATGTTGGGCCGATAGTAAAATTGTGTCACGTTGCTCGGAATATTGTTAACAGGCAAAAATTAAATGAATAGCAAAAATCAGCAGCTTTTGTGCATCCTTCTCCACAAACGTATCTTAAAAGAACTTTAGCAGTAAATATTTAAAAATTCGAATGCTTAAAATAGATAAGACTCGCCATGAATAGAATTTCAGATGTCAAAGTTCAATACTTTCTAATTTATAATTCAGGAAGTAATTGATATATTGTAGGTACTCAATTGCAAACTTTGATTGTAGATACCTTCTTTTGAATCACCGACAAACTTTCGAATCCAGTAGCGTGCAGACGACAATCCTCAGGATTGGCTCATGAATGTCGATCAAGCTTATCTTCAGAGCAATTAGCAGCATGCAGCAAATGCGGCTGCCCTTCCGCAACAATAAACTAACATATTTTGACGCAGTACGTGATAACATCCCTGAATTACGGCGGCGTATACAAAGTGCCCGGTTATTCACTAATTTCCTTAAAGGAGGTGATGAGGGAGGTAAAATGAAGAAAAATGTGTTATAGGTAGGTATAAACATGGTAGCAAAAACAAATACTTAATGAGATATACGTTTTTAAAGATTAGCACTACTTATGTCACAAATTTATAATAAATGTTCAAAATGACCACCGTTTTCGTCTATGCAAAGATCAATGCAGCGTAACAGCGATTAACAAATTCGTGGGAATGTATTTAACGCGATAGCTTCACTTGCAGGTAATATTTCAAACACATGGGAGTACTGAACAGTAAACTGTTTGCTTTATTGCTCCCCAAAAATGGAGATCTAATGGTAACATAGCTGGTGATTTAGATTCTAGGTGGTCATTTTGTTGATAAATAAATAAATCTACATGTTTATTAAATCTATCAGTTCAGAATTACGCTACACGTTGGCATCTCTGGTTACTTCTTTGAAAATTGATATCTCCTTAAGTATCCTCAAGTAATTATTGACACCGTGTTTATCGAACGTTTTTTCTTCATTTTACCTCTCTAATCATCTCTGTAAGGAGACCAGTAAATAACCGGACACCCTGTACAGCACCAGAGAAAACGTTACGTCCATTCAAATCGTGTGACAAGTCACAATGTACATAGCATCACAAAACGTCAAGTAATTTAAGATGCTTCTTCCTAAAAGTATCTAATAAAAGGATTTTGTTAAAAACACTATTATTTCTCATGCTTGTCAGAAATTAATATTACACACTTCAAACACATTCATACAAATTGAAAACGTATATCGTACAAAATGTCTACAGTAACGTTAACAAATTCCTTTAGAAAATATATTTATTTATAAATACATTTTTTACAAAACTTCAATGAAAAAATATTTCTGCTTTTCTTGTACTTCTACGTACCTGATTCGTATTTCGACTTGTGGATGAGAAAAATAATAATACATATAACCAACGAGCGATGAAAATATAATGAAATATCTCCGAAGAAACTGCTGCCTATTGAGTGGATTAAAATCACGATAAAGTAACAGCACTATTTGGGGACCTGCAGAGAAGAAAGTCTAACGGTGGAGCCAGTAGTGGTTCGGAGCAATCCTTACGAGCACCTGAGCCCCAATTCGATCCGGGTACCTGTTTGCTCCAAACATAATTAACCCCGAACAGAGGGGGGGCAGCTCCTCCTTTTGTCGCGCGTCACGGGAATTGTCATCGTGGAACGGTCCCAACGTCAGTGGCACGCGTACGATCTGATTTACAGCCGATTTGCATTTTATGCCCAACCTTTTCACCCGGTGACACGGAGATGTCCCGGCTCCCTCTCGCCTCTGTTTTCACCGATGCGATCCGTTACACAGCACGGAGCGTCTGAACAGCGCGAAGGAGAAAGGGCGGGTTTTCAGCGGATGCTTTGCAAATCTTACGAACGATCTTTCAAGGAAACAAGGTCAGTAATGCCAACATTTTGCACTGGCTTCCCCGCGTCGCAGCAGGAGCACGTACTTTACTGTAGTGGGAAATTTATTGTTCTGCTACATTTAGGGTAAAATTTCAAAATCAATAGAATGCCTCGTAGCCGTGGGAATTTTGTACAGGGTGTACCATGTTCTAGCGATTAAGGGGGGGGGGGAGTTTTTTTGTGTATTTTCATAATGTTTAGGATCTCAAAAATATAGCTGCACAGTTTCAAAGTGGATGTCGAAAAATTCTGGGAGCTACGGAAGGTGTTGTTGGAGAGAATATATTTATGGAAGGAGGATTAATACACGAGATTCCTTAATTCGAAGGAATAATTCGTACACTTTGAGGTAAAGTATTCATAGACATACACTATATCGTATTAACAATTCATATTTTTGTTAAAATATTTGCATGAAGTTTCTATGCACTGGTATTTATTTAATACGTTTTACTGGTCTATATTAATTTATAGAATACCTATAGGGGTTAAAAAAACTGGGTCACCCTGTATATGCAAATGAATCAAAAGAGTTATTTGGCGTTCAGGTAGAAACGCGTAGCATTGACGAGAAGACAAATTAATGTACATAAATTGTTCGTTTCAAAAATATATTCTTCGCCCCTTTTTTGCTATCATTATTTTGCATGGCTTTTATCGTTATGGGAAAGATAACATTAAAAGTCGTTCTTACGCCTTACAGTAGTGCCGTGTACATAGATATGCGGAATAAATTCACAACTTTGGCACTTTTTAATATTTTTGAATATTTCCTTTTTTATATTTCTTCTTAACAGACAAATTTTACATGGACAGTAATAGTATCAACATTAAGACGTATTTAACAAAGAGAATAGAATTGGAGTGAAAATTGCTAATTATTAAACTATGTTTATTACTGTTAAAATAAATACATATGAGTAGCGTAACAATTCTGTATAAAATTTCAAATTCTCCGAATCTTATTAACAGGAATTTGGATATGATGCCACTTACATAGGTATTGCTTTTAAGACCTCAAACTACAAGTTAGAAAAAATGTTGACTTCCAAAATCTTATATCCCAATGTTTACTGGACAGTTCTGTAATGATATCTCCTTTCGAAAAATATCAGCAAGAGTTTGGAGGAACATGGAGCACTTTGCACAAGCGCATTAGGGTGGCCCTTATTTATACGTGTTGAAGTTTGTTTCTTGTATTTCTTTACTCTCACACCCTAAAACGGTGCCCTTCGATAAAAAAATAGTCCCTGAAAAAGTTTACTGCAATCGTACAACAGAAAAGGACATATAAGGGTCCGCACTACGCGCGCATAGACAATACGTCACGCCGTACAGGTGGGACGCGCGAAGTGCGAACCTCTTTATATTCAAACGCTATTATCTAAAAAAATGGTTGGAACCACAACAAAATTATATATACAGTAATTGTAGAAAATGGAATGCCCTTTTAGTATTATTTGAACAAAATCTCGATAGGGCTTACCATTTTTGAGAAATTCTTCAAATTTAAACCATTGATGAATTCTAAACTGTAAGGCCTGGTCTGCAGCCCTTCCTGTTGTCAGATTGCAATAATCTTTTCCAGGAACTATTTTTTTTTTATGAAATGGAACCATATTAGGTTGTGAGGGCAAATGAAATCGCAGGTTGAAAATAAGGACCACCCTAAGGCGCATGCGTGAAAAAACGAACTAAAACTTGAACTTCTATATACATATCTTTCGTTTAGACTCTATTAATTATGATGTTGGCTATGTGACTACGAAAAGTATTTATGATCTACATAAGTTACGACTGTACATTGTTAAAATACACGAGGTATATAATTCTAATCCGCAAGAATTAAAGAAGAATATCAAAAGTCTGGTAAGAAATCTATAAGGATTTAATTGAAATACATATAAAAGTTTTACTTAAGATGATATTTTCTTGTTCATTAAAGTAATAAGTTTGGGATTACTGGCTATCACTAAATTCGTCGATACATGAAACTATAAATTTCCGGATTTAAGGTTTTTTTCATCTCCACCGCACTACGCGTCGGAAATGTTAGAAATTTTATTCATGCAAGAGACGTTGCTAATCCTAATAAGAAGCGCATAATTGTCCATGTGAAACGAATATTAGTTGTACAAAACCGATTGGCCGTTTACGGTAATTATCGAATCACTTTCAAGGGACTTTCGCGCTGGTAAAGCAAGATAGCGATGTAAAATTAGTAATGTATTACCTTATCGCCACTGCTATCGCCGTCGTACATGACTATAATGAGCTGTTATTCATGAGGAGTCATTGTTTTTTATCGGAGTTACATTTTACCTGAAAAAATTTAACCAAGTACTACGTTCCGCCATTTTAGTCTGCCACATCGCTTTTTTATCTACGTGTCTCATAAACTGTATTTATGTCAACTGAAAACTAATTATTATATATTGAAAACCTCGGATGTTAGGTTATTTTAAATTTTGGTCACAGAATATAGTCCATTCTTTTTAACGCATTTACCATAAATGAGAGCATTCTTATTACGAATGTTAAGTATAAACATAAATTTGTTTTAAAATCGTTGATTTTTAAAAAAATATTCAGAACTATAGAACTATAGAACTATAGAACTATTGGAATAAATTTACTTGTAACTATACATTCGACACAATTTTAAATTCTTCATATAGTAAACAAACCTAGAATTATAAACAAAAATGAATGTACATATGTCGGAGGCATTTCTTCAGCATTCATAAGCAAACAATTTGGTTCTATAAGTGTCTTCCTTTTACAGTCTTCACAAACATAAACAAACACGAAAACGCATTGTTTCATAGTAAAAGTACGAAAAGAAATCTGTGATATTCAAATCTAGTAAAGAGAATTACCAAAGTCAAAAGTACCAGGTCCTTAAAATTTATTAATTTATACAATATATCTTACTCTACACAAGTATTGAATAAGCTTCTCACACAAAAAAAAAAATTAATGTACCAACACCCCTTGCAATAAGTCACATATCGAATACAAATATGCTCTGAAATATTAACGTCCCAATGGTCTTATTTTACTATATTCAAAATTTAGAACTTAACCACTTACAAATATTTAAAAAAAAACGACTGGAACCTAAACAAATTTTTCACAATTCCCTGCTTACTCAGTTTAAATAAAGAAAAAATTATTAATTTTTAATAGCCTGTTCGATGAGGAGAATTATAGGATTCGATTGGATAGTTGAGCAAAACTACCCGAGATCGTTTATCGAGGAAGAAATAGGCGCACGCCGCGTGGCCGTGTAAGTGCGAGCTCACGATTGTCACGGAAATAGGTCGCCAGTGTGACGCCGTTGAAGAAAGGAAAAAAGGAATGGTGTTAGCCACTTTCCTTCTCATTCGCCGTGGAAGGTGTCGCGGACTGTGTACACGCAGCGGCGGCGTTTACCTGCCCCCGGCGTAAATGCTCGTTCGAGCGACTTTAAAGCGGCCACGTTCGACTTCCTCAACTCCCTGTCCACACGACGATGCTGTATCTGCTGCTTATTCTTGGACGCGAAAGCGCTTAAAACGTGCATTTGATATGACTCGACGCACAGGGTCATTATGCCAGGCGGAAAATAGGCATTAGAACGCGAGCAGAAGTGTTGTTGCCGAATAGGTACCTACAGGGTGTCCCCGAAGTATCCTCACTTTAACTGTAGATATGTACTTTGACGAAGTGAAACGAAAATGTCACATAAACACGGGGTCACAGATACTTTATTAAAAAGTTGCAAGAAGAAATGAAATATGAGGAAAAAGATAGATCTACATTTAATATTGGCATTTTGATCAATTTATTGCAGATAGAAATTGTCACAATTAGACTTATACTCATAACGGCGAGTAACACTTCGAAATGCAAGCAAGGGTGCAACGTTTCCGTCAGATTTCATTTTTTGATTAAAACTTTTTCATAAAGCATTTGTGAAAGCTGAGGGGTACTCTGCATAGAATACGAGGTAACCTGTAATATTTTTTGGAGAAGGTAGCATGGTATGTACAAGGTGAAGTTTTTGATCATTTTCGAATATTCTAACAAGGGAAATTGGGAAATAATTGTCACACGCCGAGTTTACGTAGATTATACTTATCTAGTTCTTATTCGCGCTTCATGGTCACACTGGGTCCAATAGACCCGCTTTTTAACTATGAAGCTTGATACCGGTAAGTTCCTGATTTTGAAATAGCATTGGCCTGACATTTTACGGAAATTTGAGGTTTCCTCTTCCGGTAGAGACCGTCAGTTTTTGAATCAGAAAGTCCGGTGGTGAGTGGGGTTCTCCCTTTAAGAATATTGAAAACGATGCTTTATCTGAATTAGCCAATATAATTTTAATATTAAGTTGAATAACCTCTATCAAATTGAATTCAAGTTTCCGAGGACATAAATCCTTCAACTAAATTAACAATTTCATACTTTCTGGTCATTATTTTCCAGACGGTTTCTGCATTTGTATAAATCCTAGATCAATAAATGATCAGCACCTTGCAATCCACACGTAATCTATCTTAACGTCCAGTTAAAAACTAGAACCTTAAACTAAACAGGACAACCAACATGAGAATATAAATCACTCCACTGTACAATTAACTGGTCAGCCAATATAAATTCGAAGGTTAACAATCAAAGTCTAACTCAGATCATAACACTTAACCTTCCGCGCGTTTTCTGTGCAAATTATGACAACTGCATTTCTCAAATAGAATAGAAATGTTTCAATCGTACGTGGCTTCATCAGCGATAAACACAAAATAAAATCGAATCCTTAGACTCACGCGCGGTAATGGATCGTAATGATGAAATCACGCATACATGACAACAGCCGATAAAACGATAGGAAATTCATATTGATTGGAATGAGACGCCTCGTCTTCTTCAATTAACTCCTTAAGCACGATATGAAATCTGCGAATGCTATAACGACGTAGTCGGTATAGTAAAAGCACAATGGACGGAAGATCAAACTTCAAAGTTGCAGACATGCGTAGCGATTGACTTTTCTGGCCAGCCGCGATTCGTATGCAGAGATATGCGCGGGTTCGTCGTAGTCGCCGTCGTAGTCGTGGTCGTCGTAGTCGTGGTCGTCGTAGTCGTCGTCGTAGTCGTCACCGTCGTCGTAGCCGTCATCGTCGTCGACAAACAAAAGTGCGTGAGAGGCTATCATACGTAGGAACTGGGTCAGAGTACTGGAATCGTCGATGTCGAAAAGAATCGAGGACGAAATGGGTCAGCGCCGGAAACGATGTCGAAACGAATCACTCGTCTAGTCGCGCTTTCTTCGTGACCTTCCTCCCAGTCTATAAATAAGCGTACGTGTAGATGGCGCGGCTGTGTGTGAGTGCACGTTAGAAAGAGACACGGTGCGTGTGAGCTTACGAGCGCGTATCATTTGTGTAACAATTGTTCCAAGCGAAATATAGGTCGGCGCCAAACAGTAGTCTAGGTACTTTCGACTTCAGCTGCGCCGCTGGCAGACCTACGTTCAACGATGAGCTAGAATTCGACCGTGGGCTTTGTAGAGTCAAGGCATTTCTTACCCTTTCCTTTCTTTAAATTCAAACTAAATATTCAACCAATTAGAAATTAAAGGCTTCGATTGTCCTCCTTTGGAGCAGCTGCTTAAGGAATTGATATAATTAAATTTAGGTATTAAATGATGTAAATTAGCGTGGGTTGATGCTGCTTGTTCCTTCATGTTAATTGTAGTAAATTGCTCTTTTATTTATTTCTACTGCTCGTTTAAACATATGACAGATACAGGGTCCATTTTAATTTTAATCCATAATATACCTCGATATCTACAATGTAATAAGCTTTTGCCTTGGACTTTCATCTTATCGTAATTTAGAATCTTCATTCTTTTAAAAAAAGGATATTAATAAACAATAAGAAACTTGATAAATAAGATGGATCGAAATGGACCCTACAGCTGAGGGTTAAGAAACATTATTTCTTTCATGATGACGCGTTGTAGGCTTCACAAAAATTTAGTTCACTCCAAAGCAGAAACTAACCAATATACCTACTTACAATTAGATCCTCCAAGTTGTTTCTAATCGATATCGCATTTTACCTTGAGCACACTTGACATGTTACACGATTCGCTCGGACATGAATTAATATCCGTGTATGTTGGCAATTTTCATATACCATCAATTTTGTCTTAAAATATACGTTATCCGCTCGTGGCCATTCCTCGAAATCCGCAACATTCGGGACATTGCACAACTGCCTCGTTTCGTGTGTTTGCGCTACACTTCTCGTCACTGCAAAGGCGAGGAGACTCAAGAATTTAGATTCCAGTTGCGCGTAGATCATGTGATTACAAAAACGATCTATCGTCGATTTCCGGTAGTGAAACCACATCGTGGACAGCCCGCCTGGTATCGGCCACGTGAACACATTATTAGTGAGCGATGCATATAATTTTCCAATTCGCCTGCGTCTACGGCATGGTACAATAATATCGTTTACATCCTTATTTGCAAGGAATCGCGTTACACAACGTGTAGATGATATTATTAGTGACCCATCTGGATGATTGCTCGGCAGCTGCCTCTGCCAAATGGTCAAACGGTCTAGGCGCTTTCTTCCCGACCTTCCCCGTCTATAAATAATACGCATGAGCTTACGCGACTGCGTTTATGCAATTGTCCGCCGTAAAATAGGTCAGGCTATCGTGGATAAGACTGTTTTATTTTATCACCAATGCCGTCCAACTATCCACAGATTTTTCTTCCTGTTTACAGAGAAGTTGACAACGGCCTGACTATCAACAGATTCTTTCCAGACATTATGTTATGCGTCTCAGCGATGATGTTTACTGAGAGTCGTGCACTCCAATCGCTTTTAATCCGCAAACTTAGCACCAGGAGCGATATTGTGCACTGGCAACGAAACAATCCCTTTCTTTGAACCGTGCTCACGACATTGCGGCATGTCGGGTGGACTAAGGGACGTAATTTGAAGGAAATGCAATCCCTTCAACTTCATAATTCGATCAAGCTAACGCGATGAGCTTCGAATACATGCCTCGAAACCACGTGCTGGTATGACATACATCGATTTCCTAAGATACACAAATATCGCGCACATCCTGCAACGATCACGTGGCTTGTAAAGTAGGACCATTCGAAATGCAAAGAAAATGGTGATGCGGAGAGTCAGGAGGCGGCACAGCGAGCGCGGAGTACACCGAGGGTCAGGCTGAAAATAGGTCAGAGACCAGTGACATCGTCGAGAGAAGTTTTAGTCACCGTGAAGCCTTTCTTCGTAGCTTTCCAGCTTCCTTCACTTCCCTTTACAACTTCGTTTTCATTTTCGTTTTTATTTTCCTTCCCAGTTCCGTTTCCGTTTCCGTTTTCGTCTGACCGCGCATAAATACTTAGATAGGCGGCTACATACACTGCTCGGTTGGTTCCAATGCGTGCCGCGCGCGCGTGTGTGCCGAGGACGCACGCATCGCGCACCGATTATGCCCTGCGCGAGTTGCCAGTTACGACATCATAGCCCGATTGCGACAGAGTTGTACAATGCGTGGAGGAGGAGCTTCTTCCTCGATCCCTACATATTCATCGATGACCCACGTGCAAACGCTTCCCCTCGTTTTCCCCGCTGCTTGGTAGCGCTTAAATTGTCAGTCCTGCGATCCCTTCGCAAAGTGCAGATCAGTGAAACCTTTCTTCTGTATTTTATTTAACATCACTTTTCAACAGCAATTGACTTCCGAATAGATAATAAATAGGGTCTACTTGAGGGTTATGGATTTCTCACATGGGGATCCTATGTGTGGCACTGTACCATTTTCTTAAAAAGTTTTGCTTCAATTTTCAAAGAATACAGCTCGTCTTTGCGCATTTTATCGTAGAGTTTCTGTTGCCCTAGATAGACTCGTGTTTTCAACGAAAAGAGTATGTTAAACACTTTCTACTTTAGGATCGTGATTGTAAAAATATATCGATATCAACTTTTACGTTACGCTGTAGGGATGTATTTTACAAAGATCGATACGCTAAGAAATGGAGAATGTTTGTTGGTTTGAGGGGGTTGTTTATATAGTATGTAACGCGTAACTCACGTTATAGCGATATTTGCAACCTAGATTAGAACTGGAAAACTTTTATCGAAGTACATACGTCGTAGTTTAGATTTAAATACTTGGGGGGTGAATACAAAACGTTCGTACGCAAAAAGTACCATGAGTTTATTGAGCTAAAAAAGGGAAGATCGTGCATATTAATTTTGCCGAATAATTACTGCGTTATGACAACATAAACATTATTTACAACTATTAAAAGTATATTTTATGGAAGTTGGTAGGTATGTAAATGTTTCACTTGTGTAGTAATCGATAAATTTTGGATGGAAAAAATAAACATTGATTTTAACAGATTCCCTTGTTTCTCCGATACAAATAATTATGTTAGTAAGATAACATATGTAACTTTTTTTAAACACAAAAAAAAGATTTTTTTACCTTAATGTAACATTGAGGAGCAGTCTTCTCTATTACCTGCAAAAAAGAAAGCTTATATTGAAGTACCTGACACAACCACAATCAAAAAAATAATTCAATGAGAGAAACATCTATATCGTAATGTCAAATTATTTATATCTAAAACGGTAACCAAAATGTCCATATTAAAACATACAAATATCTAAATAAATATTCGCAATATTTTAATTGTAGTACCTCTGTTAAGCGTACTACATATCACGTACTCATATGTATATCCAGTGCTTTTGCCGTTTTTCGGGGAATATTTACATTGTTTACATTAAACAAGTGTAACGTGCCACCGACCGTAGGCCTTGGCTGTGTTTCTAGGACGCTAATAATAATTGGACACAATAAGATTAGATAAAGATTCGATGACACTGTACAGAACATTCAATCGTTAGCAGTGAACACGTTTATGATCACACGAGAACTTTTATGATGCGAGTATATGATTTCAGAAGTTGTTCGTGAATTTTGACGTAACAATAAAGTCAAGTACTTATTGTAATTTTTATGATTGGATGCCTGGATTTTATTGAAATATTTATCATATTTTCCATCGGGAGACGACCACGAGGATATGTAGCTTATAAATTTTAATAGAAAAACTAATTTTGTCACGGCGGTTATCTATGAATTTTCATTAATTGAATTTCAACATTTGCATCGCTATTTTACTGGTCGTGCGTAAGTTTTTGTACGATATAAGACATTATTAATACTGTAAAAAGGTTAGTTTATTTTTACAAATAGTTTACAATTTAGTTTAAGAAATATTTTGTAGTTTACAAATATTTCTTTAAAATTGGGCGATTCTACTTTCGATCAAGACTTTGAACTTTATATGTAGGTACCTATCTTAAATGAAATTTAGAACAATTAGACATTACTAATACATTAAATAAGATTTTGTAAGTTAATCTTGCAACCTATAATTTCCTATACTTTTAATCGACTTCAAAAAGGAGGAGGTTATAGATTCGACCCGTATGGACTTTCTTTTATGTTTGTCCCCACATAACTCCTCAGCATATGGACCAATTTTGATGACCTTTTTTTATTCGAAAGAGGGCGATGCCCCGGGGTCGCATCCCGTACTGCATCAATATTAACCGAATATTTTACCAGTTCTGGTTAATAAAGACTATTGCCACCTAATTATTATGGTTTTATGTACGTACGCGCATATCTCCTCAGCACGTTGTGTCAATATATATATAAAAACCCATCAAATAAAAAAAAATAAAAAAATTCAAACTGACTTCAAAAAAAATAAAACTGCACTCAAAAGTGAAAAATAATTTTTTCCCTTATTTAATCTACGACTCTCAATTGTTTTATGTCGGCGCCTCATTATTTGCACTGTGTAAATCTGGCGCAGACATAAAAAAATTGAGAGTCGTAGATTAAATAAAGGAAAAAATTATTTTTTACTTTTTAGTGGATTTTTATTTTTTTTAAGTCGGTTTTAATTTTTTTTTAAATTTTCCTATTCTATAAAAATTGCACTCTTAAGAAGCATAATTAATTTGTGCAGTAACATAATTAAGATATACTAAATTGCAATATTCATGTCAAAATTATGTGTTTTACAAGTAAAATTGATTTGCAATTTTTTAACAGACCAATATGAATTATGTTTTAACAAACAAATTATTAATTGCACATATTAAATACAATAACACTACTTGGGAGTTCTATCATAAACCATTTTTTCTTTCAATCATTCAACAACTGTATTAAGCTATTCTAATGTTATCGTCTCAAAAATAGGCTTCCCCATGATTAATAGTGTAGTCGTAAATTATTTACACGACACACGATGGTGACTGCAAATAAATAAACAAAATAAACAAAAGAAGACTAATGGAACGAGGATACCTCTTCCTTCCCTGTCTCAAGAAACATCGACTGTTCCATTTAATAGCCAAAATATGTGGGCGTCCCCAATTTAGTCTTGTTTCATTATACCTTGTGTAAGGACTTACACGATAAACATTTGATTTCCAGTGTTCATTGCCGCTTTACAAGTGCGCCCTGTATGCAGACATAGAGAATGCAGTAACGCAGCCAGGGATGCGGTAAGACTTCCAAATTGAAGTGCAAGCCTGAAATGTAAATCCGTCGAAAAGGGCGTACACGGAGTTACGTTTCTAGGAGGCCATCAAGTCTCGACGATCCGAGGCCGACCTTAACTCTAGTCTCGAAACGAGAGCATCGCTTCTAAATGCGTCGTTCGCGACACTCTTTGATGCCTGTTAGCGCTACTGCAAGCATCGCCACACACACACACCGTCGGAACTAAATTAACCTTGTTTTACCACTCATAGATCGGTCGACTCGAAAATTGTGCCAATTTGTCCGTTTTTCTCAATTTTCCCCGAGAAAAAAAAGAGCATTACGTACGTCGATCATTTTGACTCACTAAAATGATTCTGTACCTAGTCCTGTTCGAGAAACCAGTTACCACGGCTCACAAACTTTTATCGATATACACTACCAGTCAAAAGTTTCTGGAATCACTCTGAATTAAGGGAAGTAACGATTTGACTGTTAAACAAGTGAACTTAAATAATTTTCTCGCGTGACAAGATATTTGAATTTATTAAAATGAAGATATTGTGCCATATGATAGGATCTTGAAGAGAATCAGTAAGTGATTGCTAACTTTTCGCCGGTAGTGTATATACGAAGCCATGCTCATTTCCTTCTCCCCTATTTCGTAATACCTACTATCAAACGTGTATACTAACCGAATTATGTCATTATACGTTAGAAAAATTCAAATTTCATTTCGAATTATCTACCTCGCCGCGACCAAGCTTGCGAGTTTAAAATATGGCATCTTGCTTGCGAATATAAACATGCATAACTCTATTTAGTTGACTTGTGGGGTCATTTGAGACCCCTCGGGTACTTGAATTGTATCAGTTTTGAATTTAACGTAATAAAAATGTTCGACTACCTCACCTAATTAATGCTACATCAATAAAGTGGAAAATAATTTGATACTGTGTTCTTATGTCGTGGCGCAACCTATTTTGAACGTAACCTAGTAATTAGTGATTGCAGAAAGCAAAATAAGTTTGCAAGCAATTTCGAAATGCGTGGGTCTACATAGAGCCCAGAAAAGCGCCTCAACTGCTTTCTCGACAGCCAGCGATTCGTCTACCTGATGCTCGATACTCCATCTTGGTAGACAGAACGATCCTCTGCGGTGATCGAGCGTCTACAAATATTTGGCGGCCGATTTCAGACAGTTTTTCTTGGCAGATTTGCCAGCCTATTCACGATAGAGGAGAAAATGGCCCGAGACGGTGGCGGAGCAAGATACATAATGAGAGTGACCACTATTATTTTGACGTGTCTCGGGTCGAGCCACGCTGTGGCGGGCCGCGTTCCTGGCTTACGTAATTCTGCCCGACCGCCAACATGCCACGAACGCCGACGAAATGAAAATGAAAGTAAAGTAACCAAACATTAGGCCAGCGAGCAGCTACCGCCGGCGCTATCAAGGAGGATGGCGAGAGCGAGCCGGATGGCCGAGAAAGGGGGACCTTTGCTTGGTAAATGTGGCCTTCCGTAGATGGTAACTTCCTGTTCGCTCTGTCCACGGAGCAACAGATCATTCTTCGTGATTTTCTGTCCAATTTTTCATTCGCGAAGATAAGCCGCTGCAACGTTTTTGAGAAAACCTCGAAATATTACATTCTGTGTGCAGGTATGAGGGTAAAAGTATATTTGTGCTTGGAGTGAAAGACTTGACTTCGAAATGGAGGGCCAGGTAGCTACTCTTGTTTTATCTGTCGATATTTCTTATTCTACTGAACATTTTTGATATTAGACAAACGTGATGATGGGAATTTTAAACAACGCAATACTTGAGGTGATAGAGTGTTTGTAGGAAATCTTAAAGAATGCAAATATTGGAGTAACTCGATATATTAAAATGATTTATTGAAATAGGTATCTACTTTTATTAATCACATTTCACCGTTTCAATGGTGACGACCCAATTATTCCGTTATCGCCCATAACTTTATCCTTGCTTCTATTTTAATAACAATTTTAATTATACTATAAAAGTCGACAATAATATTCATAAAACGAGAGTACATTCTTATTGCATTGTAACGCGGAATAAATAAATCATAAGCATTATAAAAAATTTAATTAATGAATTTTATTTATAACAACAAATACTACTTTTTCGTCTAACAATCACCAATTGAATACATGTTCTGTAAACAGGCTGATTGAAGGACCAAGTACATTGATTACAATTACAAAAAGTTCAATATTTCCCAAAAATCCTTGAAAAAGTAGAAACTTACTCCATTCTCTGGTATCTTGTATACCTGTCTCCACTCCAACAACGTATGTATTAAAACGTAATTTGCAGAAATTTTTACAGAACCTTTGGTCATATACATATGCGGCCACCAACAATCGTGAAAAATGTTAATCAGTTATAGCAAAAGGTAACGTGCCATCTCCAATTTACAAATCCATTGATTGGGATTTTTGCATTTATGCATAGCCTTCATTAACAGAAGTTATAGGTACTTGTACAAAACAAATTTCATTCACTTACACACTTCTTCATCAAAAACTTGTTTTTGCTAATGAAGTGTTCTTTTCGAACTTGGTATCAAATAAAAATATAGAATATTCCATGGTCCACGAATGACACGTTAGAGAACACGAAACAAATAATTTTGAAGCAAAATAAATTTTTTAGCCCTTTCTGGCACTCAACGGTATAAGTAAAACTTGCTGTATATAAAGTTAACGTAATTTAGGATGAACGTGTTGTTATTCCACTACATCAGTATTTACTACAATATCTATGTATATAAATTAAGATGCTTAATGAGGTGAAATAGATTGAAGTAACGTAAACAAACGAGCTTGGATATTGTTCGTAAATAACACAAGTGCTTAACAATAAACATAAAAGCGTATAAAAAATGAAAGTAGACCAAAGGTAAGCAGAAAAG
Organism: Andrena marginata; assembly: GCA_963932335.1. Taxonomy (NCBI): domain Eukaryota; kingdom Metazoa; phylum Arthropoda; class Insecta; order Hymenoptera; family Andrenidae; genus Andrena; species Andrena marginata. The sequence goes on along the minus strand of OZ010659.1, from coordinate 43,503,626 downwards.
TGGAGAAACGAGACAAATGTTGAAATCAATGAAAAGAACTACAAGGAATGGATGGTGAATATATGCTCTTTTATGAGGTGAGATTGTGAGACATTCTTTATCCCTATCATCAACGACAAGCCTGCCCGGTAAGGAGCAAATACCTCCTTAAGTTCTGGGACCCGGGTAACAGCCGAGCGCTGAACTGTTACCTTGCCAACCGTTGCGAGGGTTGTGAAAGAACTGCATGAGCATGGGTCCATGTAGGCTCGTAGCATGAGTCTATGTAGTTGGGCCCCATGTTAGAACAGGTCCCGCAACAGAATTGAGGATAGTGAAATTCTCAAAACGTTTGCTACTGCCGGCATGTGGTATGACGTGAATTATGCCATCCCCAATGTTTAATGATAGTAAGGAACCCGGGAATGATGCATATATATGAGAAGCAACAAAATTGAAAATATAGAAAAGTATTATTAAATTATTATTTAGGATGCTATTACTATATAAATAAATAACTCGCAAAGAAAAAGAACAAAATTCTATTGAACGATATTAATCATTGACGAAAGGCAGAGAATTATATGTTAATAAATAGGTATCACCAGAGGTGCACAAACAGCCGTTTGGATCCGGAGACCTCTTTGCAATTCTGTGTGCCGGGTCAGAGCCGAGCGTATAGGGAGCAACGAAAAAGCACATTTTATAGCAAATTTTGTGCACTTCTGATATGATATAGACTCGTGGCACGAGCCAGCATGGACGCACGCATAGTCTTGCAGTTTTCCCACAACCCGTGCTGTGGTTAGCAACGTAACAGTTCCGCGCTCGGTTGTTACCCGGGTCCCAGAACTGAAGGAGGTATTTGCTCCTTACCGGGCAGACCTGATCTACGACCTAGGAAAATGGAAATAACGATTATTTAGTTCAACAATCTTGAAAGATTCCAGCTAAACGATGACTTATTAAAGGAAGACGATACAGAAGGAAATCTCTTCGAACGAATTGTTTTGTTAAAAAAATCAGGGTTAAAAATTTGTTGTATAAACGTGAGTTATTACTACTGCTTTTAGTTGATTTGTAAATATTGATGCTGGTAACTGAACATCTCTTAAGTAAACAACATATGTATATTAAAAACAAAGTATAAGCAGACAATAGTTTCAGGAATTTCGGAGTTAAGAAGAATACACAATATTGTGCTTGTAAATAAGTAAACAGATCATTCTGCAACCGTGCCAATGTCAATGTTTATAAATAAAGGAAAATGAAAATAATGAATCACAGAGAAGCCTGTTATTTAATTTTCAACCGTGTACACGCACACGTAAGAACTTATTGCCACTGTAGAAAAGTGAATTAAAAAATTCTATTCTGTATTTTTTTACACCTTTCACGAATTTCTGTTTACATATCCTGCCAGGAAAAAATCTGAAATTCAGATTTGAATTAAAATTTTAGTCTTCGAAGTCTTTTTTTTAATATACATATATATAAACAAATATATCATAATTCTATAAAAAGAGTCCCATATAAAATATCTTTGATATACGATTCGAATGATATTTTTCTTGCCCTCATTTACTAATATTTTCAATATCTTTGAAGTAATAGTAACATTATAATCGCTCTGTTCATATAAATAGTATGACAATTTTCAGCAACTATTATTAGATCTTAGGTATTAATTATATTTAATTACAAAACTTACGCTACGAAAGAATGTTAACCTCTATAACTGTTCACTTCCTTCCAGTGGCTACTCTTACGAGTAAAGAAAACTGAAAAAAGATCTGAATTTCTTTAATTTTCATTTCCAAGTTGATTGTTTACATTTTTATTTTTTCTATAGCACTTAAGATAGCGCGCCGTAAATGTCATCGCAGAACTTTATTTATAATCTCTAAACCAGTGGAGAATACACGTAGGTACCTATTTCAGAGACGCCTAGATTTCTGAAAGACACTTTGCACGTGCAATTTCTGTCAAAATCCCTAGACCCTCGACCGGGGTAAAAGAATTACGCGCCGGTATTCCTTGGACTGATCTATTTTCTTGCCAGTTAGTCATTTGACCAAGCAGTTGGCTATGTGCCACCTACTGCACCTTAGCAGTCTCTTCCTAACTTTCCGGACCTTGCTCCCATTTCTCTACTCGAGATGAGGCCGTGTAAATAGATTCGAACCTCGAGGAACAGCTACTCGAAACTGACCACGCGAAAAAGTGCACAGACTTTAGGACGTTGGAGGGCAAGAAAACCGAGGCGAACTATCCCCATAAAACCTCGTTAGAATGTCACTATTATCACACTTTTCACGCCTATCGTGCCAAATAACATATCTCCTAACCACAAGACTCGCGCATACCACAGAATAATATGTCTACTCGCGAGCGAAATAGAGAATCAGGTACAATACTGAAGCGTTCCAATTGCTTCCAACTAAGAATTCGGCGGGAAATGTGCCGAAAGGCCGATTTCTCTGACACAGTTTCTCACGAGGAAGAGTTCGTAACGCAATAAAAATCGTTTCTCCCTTTTTTTTTCTGACGAGAACGGTGCCCTTAGAAGCCTAATGCGCGCGCGTCGAAGGCCAATTTCTAATCCCCTTTGCGACTCAAGGATAAGAGAAACGCAGTGCCTTGTCTCTCGATAGAACGGGCGAACAAAAAGGCCCGACGAGGAACGCCGCGAAGAAAAGGTTCGAGAAGCGAGAACGGGTGAAAATCGTCTTGGATAACATGGCGGTTTCCTCCGGCTGAAAAAAGCTGCCCGTTCTGAGGTAACTGCACAAAAACTCAGGCAACTTCCTTAAATCTCTTTGACAGTGGTAACAATAAAAACAAAAAAAAGAAGAAGATGAAGAAAGACGCTCGGAGACGAGGCAAAAGAGAGAGGGTTGCACGGTATAAAAACTCTCATAATCTCGGCATTGTGACCGGTAACGGGCTGAATAATTTCCAGCCGGTCGCTCGTAAACGTTCTCGTAAACGCCTCGTAATGCCACGGCCGTGGCCCTTTTTGGTCAGTCCTTCAACAGATCTAAGAAAAAAGGGTCGTTTGCGATTTTCCTGGTTACAAGGACGTGCACTGTCTTCCTCGACTTCCTACCTCGCTCTACCGGAGACAGGGGTCTGTTGCGCTTTTGGATAACGCTATCCTTGCCGCAGAGAATGTTAGAGGATCGCATTGTTTCACTGAAAAGTAGACTACTGTAACTTCTTCTTGCAGGTACATGTATTTAGCCTTGTATTTAGGTTGAATTTGGGTTACAGAAGATAATTTAATTAGTGGAGATGAAATGTTAGTGTCAACGAATTTCGAAAATATTTTGCGTTTTAGAAGATGAAATTATATGTATCGTGAGAAAATTGAAATTAATAAATATGAATTTTTATATATTTTAGTTGCTGTTTTTTTAATTTTAACTTGTTTATACCCCCATTTCTGTTAATATATTGGTATTATTACAAGGGCTGTGGCGAATAATCGAATACCAGAAAATTCAATTTTGAGATTCGAATATTCGAATAATTAGGAGTATTCGAATATTCGGGATGATCGAAGAATATGAAAAGAAAAGTACTGTTCGAGCTAATATGAAAAAAATTTCACGATAAAGTGTGAAAAAATAATTCATGTTCAGATTCCTATTCGGTAGGTACAATCCGAAATTCGATCACTCCGAATATTCGAATATTCGAATGCTCCTAATTATTCGAATATTTGAATATTCGAAGAAATTATTCGTATCCGAAATTATTCGAATTATTCGTATCGGAAATTATTTGAATAATTACAGCTCTAATTATTACAGTGTTGCGCTACGAATTCAGAATCATTTGAAAAAGAAAGTGGCAAACTATTTCAAGTAATAAATTTTTCGTATTTCGTTATTACTTCAATTAAGATTATTAGCAATTTTATTTTATTTTGGAATTGGATTATGTAAGATAGTAACACTCGTATTTTTGTAAACGTGTTGCAATTTTGCAGTGTTTATTGTAACAGCTGTTCTCACTTTAATTATTTTTCACTCTATTAGAGACACCATAATAAGGTAAAGAAAAAGAGTCTGTCAAAAAAAAGAATGCTTCCACAAAAACTAATTCAAAACACGAAGAAAAACAGTCTATTGAATAATCATGATGCATACCTCGCTAACTACGAAACGATTAAACAAGATCCACACCTACATATATACATATACAGATATCAAGAAAATTGAAATGAAGTTTGCATACATATAAACACAAAGACGTCCGTTTATTATTTATACGATAGTGATTTACTTGCTGTTAAAACCGAAACGAGGATTTATTTCAAAACTATCTCAAGAAGCATTTACTCAAATGAAAGATCAGATACAGTCCTCACAAGTCTTTAGAAATAAAAAGAAATAAAAAATGGAATATTCCGCAGAATGTAAATCGTGCAAATGAAATAAGTGTAGGTACTTCTCGTTTGAAAATCACTTCTGATTCAATAAAATGCTTTATTACACGAATGATCGTTTCGATATGATTTTATTCGAATAATTCGTTGATTTGCAGTGGAATTTTCTCTGAAGGGAAGGCGAACGAATTAAATGACAGAATTTCTCGTCCCTTCTTTCTCTCGATAGTTCATTCTGAGCCTCTTCTCACCTCTTTAGTGTACCAACAGCTACCACGAACGTCATTTATGGCCATGCCTAAGTTGGCCGAGGCTACATTTTACAGCGTTTCTGTCTCATATGGTTCTTTGGTATCTATGCTTCGTTTCTCCTATCTGCTTTTTCAAGGTTGCAATTTTGTTGCGCACTGTTTCTCCCAATGAGCTTATTCCCTGCGTGAAAACGCGGGTTTTTGCGTTTTCCGCAGCGTATCGAGACGGAAAAGTCGCGCGTGACGCTTGCAAAATCAATTACGCTCGACAATCGCGTAGTTTTACTGCATTGGCCAAAGAAACGATTATTACACATGAAATAGATAAGTGTAACAAAAAGGTTTACAAGCTTTACACAAAGTGTGAGGCACCAATTTAAATGAAACCGTGCGAGTAGACGGAGACTCGAAAAATATTTGATCTCTGCTGTTTCATTTCCATCGATATTAAATGGTGTACAAGATATTTAACAAAAAACAAGGGGTAATAAAAGTCCAGGGATAAAAATATTTGAATATTTTCGCATCTTTTCTTTGAATGATGAAATAACCCGTTTAAGTGCGAAAGAAACGTTTATAAAATAATTTTTACTATGTGAATTTGAAGCATAATAATTTATTTTAAAAAAAATTATTTCAGAAACAAGCTTTTATCAAAATATACTAAAATGTTTTGATACCGGTCTAATGATTCGCTTAGAAGAATTCCCTCATATGCCTATAAAATAAAAGCATGGTGTGTAAATATTGATATGTCTCTTTTATATAAATATTTATAATGCTCTACATGTTTTGATACATTAGCTTTCACATTCTACTAGAGTGTGCTTGTTGCGCAAATTTTTTCCACCTGATTGCGAGCAGTCTAATTCCTTATTTCAACCAAAAAATCTTATAAGCTTGTTTTTTACCATAAATTATTTTATGCTTTTTTGTGAAAACATTGTATTGTCATCGAACCTGCGCATGTGTGAAATGTTTCAAGTCGATCCGTATGTGGAAGTGCCTCAAAATTAGCTTACAAAATTTCACCCTGACAAACTAACAAACTAACAAGTTGGACTGAATAAAAGCTCGTAATAAAAAAGAAAAAGTGTACCTACTGTGAGACTTTAAAATGAATGTGTCGAGTTTCAAAACTTATACAGAACTCACTGGTCTATCATCTTACTTGAAAGAAGATAGATGTCATGAACACTTAACAAAGTGGCAAACGAAACACGATCACTGCTGTTAATTATCTCATAAATATCTGAGAAATTATTGACAGTGAGTGCCTGCTCGAAAGGGAAACATGGGTCAAACATTCATTGGTTGCCTATTTACTTACAAAAGGTCGCAAAAATCGGCGCATACCGCTTCATTTACTAACCTTATTTAAAGAGAAGTAATTACATATTAGGGTACAGTAGTATTAAGGATTATACAGCTGTAATATTCACGTGAACCATTGTCATTGAATCATTAATATGTATATAAATCGAAAACACGAGTGTTAGAACCTCATTTGTACATATTGAGAAAATTCGTTTCCACTACGCAGCAAGGCTATCAAAAAGAAAGATAGCGTATAAGCAGATAAGAAGCAGTGCAGAAAACACAAAACTTTCCTACGAGGTGGGACTATGCTTAACTAGACAAAGAGTGTTTACATTTTACTAGCATTGCGCCATGATCGATCGAGCATCGTTCGATCGGCGAGCGTTTCATAACGATAAGTCAATATAATCGCGTGGAAACCTGTAATCACTTTTCCGTGATATTTCACGCCGATGTATCGCCGCAGTTTAATTGCTCAATTAATCAGATGCAATCGGGGGAATTTAGAAGGTGGATCACGAAACGCCAAGAAGATTTAAACGATGAAAAGTCCACAAGAAAACCGAAATGGAACACAAACACGCACCACTAGAAATCACGATCCTGTTCCATATGTCTTCTCTGACAATATTACAGGTGACATAATCTATAAAAACAATTGCATAATCTCCGATAGAATCACGTGCATAAGTAGCAGGCGCTAAATGCATTTACGAATTTTAGCACGGCGCTCTATCTCGCTGTTAAATTTTATTACTGTTATTCACCGTGCGCGCCCAGCATGCTGTTAGCAATGTTACATATGCGCATTTAAAGATAAAAATGGAAAGTTCCGCCGACAACTGAATAACGAACAGAAAAAAAGTGCTCGTGTTTAAAAGCGATTCATATTCAGTGAGGTTAGAGCGGTTGACAAGAAAAAACGTTGTATTCCACTTATTTTCAATGTACTTTTTATGATTTAACAACGTTCTACCTATACAGGGTGTTTTCGAAATCGTGGTGGAAGTGGAAAGGAGATGATTTCTCGTGTAAAAATAAGTCAAAAGTATACAATGAAATTCCATTCATATCAGGCTCCATTTTCAAGAAAATGAAATTTTGAAACCCGTTTAGTATGCATACACCTAGCCAAGAATTGGGCAGATTACAAGTGTAAGTATGGAAGAATTGCACGTGGTATGGATCCTTGTCCAAATGAAAAAATATTTAAAAGAAATTTATGTTAAACGATTTTACTAAAACTGCACTAAAAACTAAAAAATAAGTCTTTTCCTGAACTACCATTTCGATGGTGATATGTGACTTTAAATAAAATCATACAAACCGTGATTATCCTGTAGAAATGTTCAAAGAAAAAGGATAATCACAGTTTAGATGATTTTATTTAAAGTCATATATCACCATCAAAATTGTAGTACAAGAAACGAATTCATTTTTTAGTTTTTAGTGCATTTTTAGTAAAATCTTTAACATAATTTTTTTATATATTTTTTTATTTTCTAGTTTTTAATGTTTGTGAATATCTGCATTGTTTTATATTTTTTTCTAATTTGTAGTGTCTGTAGATTATTATTTTATTTTTATATATTTTTCTAGTTTCTAGCGTTTGTGGATTTTTATACATTTCTTTTTATATTTTTTATTTCTGACTTTTGTTAAAAGAAAAATTATATTGTCGTTCAAACTACACACGCCTGCAAAGTTTCAAGACAATTGGATTAGTGGAAGTGGGTGAAAATTGAGTTGCCAGGCTTGAAAGATACACCAAACAAACAAACACCAAACATACAGAGGATCGAAGTAAAATCATTTAAGAAGAGCCGAAATTGTAGAATAACTATTCTTCGAACGCGGTTTTCTTGTTGAGAAAATCCATTTGAAAATCGAATCAATTCTTAATCAGTGCCCGCACATTTAAAACGATTGGAAGTTCGATTTTACTTGAACGTAAAGTCGGGATGAAAAAAAAGTTATTCCACAATTTCGAAGTATTTTTAGACTAGGATTCATTTCGTATACGATCAATTCTGCTGATTTTTAGTCAGCGCGCGTTGCGGACGTGCTTTCAAAATCGATTTTCTCACGATTTTGGAAACACCCTGTATATTCGAGAAGAACAAACAGGTGTGACGAGTAATGTTTTACTATTCTTTTACGTGAATCATTGTTAGCAGGTATACGTTTCTGCAAAACGGCACTTAAAATGAGAATAACGAAACTGTTGCACAATACCTAAAGCATTAAGAGATTTTAAAATCGTAAGTAAAGTTGACTGTTCGTTGTATCTACTGCATACGTACAATATATTTTAGTTTTAATTTCATTGTATTTAGGATCCGAGGAGGCGTTACGAAATAAATTCTAAGCTATTAAATAATGGTGTGCATTGTAACGACGATGAGCGCAAGTTTTTAATCGTAATAGTTAAAAGAAAGATAAAAGATATAAATCTTTTGGAATTAGTTCCTATTCTGTAACTACTATAATATTTAAACCATTCGCATGTACACATAAACGTACCTATACAGATGATCATATTTGTCAATACCTGCACAAGTATCACTAAAAAACTTATTAGCTGCGCCAGGTTGTATAATAAAAATACAACAGTTCACTTTGTGAACTGTATACATTAGCACTCCGCGCAATAAAGTGCCAAAATGCATCAAAATGGTGAATCAAAATTGCACTAACAAAGTAGTTTCTGGATTTCTACAAATGCACTTCAATCCATTAAAAACACTTCGAAGAATAAGGATATTACGAAGATAATATCTCAAAATGTCAATAGGTACCTGTGCGTCTTGACACTATAGGTATAAAATATTGGTAGGGGGGCCTATCTACGTCTTATGTTGGCATCAAACAACATGATATAGCAGATAAGGTGAACAAAGGACTGGTTAATCTTTCAACAACACCTACACATCGACGTTTATTAATCAATTTCTCTCCTGAGATTCGCTTTGATTTTCTATGGCTTTTAACAATCAGAAATTAGTCCAGTTTTGTGCACATTCTTCCAAGATAGAACCAAATTGTAATCTTGCCAATCAGGATAGATCATACAAGGATTAAGTATTGTATTTTTATCTTACCAACAGAAATAATGTTTCAATATACCTATAATTCGTGTAATAATAAACTAACTGTTGATCATTTGTAAATACTCAAACAATGAACTATGTACCTACATTAGAACATACCTATATACCTTCGTAATACTAAAAAATAATTTAAAACACCTGCAGAGGAACGTACTAGGCAATAAAATTTGTAAAACGCTAAATTCTTTAAAAACTTGGCAGATGAGCACAATTTTATTTAGTAGCTGCATAACTGCAGCCTGTGTGGAAAGTATGATTAAAAAATATGTACCTATACATATAACTACAAAATTTACGCACCCACCGCACGTTAAGCGTTTGTATCTTAGCACTGAAAGGATAACAATTTTTATTGTCAACCTGGATAAAAATTGTACTCAGGACGTGATTATTTAGTACTAGACTATCAACAATTTTGTTCATACTCTAGGTAGCCATCAAGACATGAATCGTAAGTAGAGCAACTATCAATTTTAGGATTTCAAGGATTTCCAAAATTTATTAGCAATACCTACAGTATAAAAAAAATTTGTGGGGTTCTGTCAGCGACGAAGGTTCGAGGATAGCAATGAAGTCCTTTGACGAAAGTGATTTTTATCTGAATTAGATTAAACTATAGTGATTATAAGTTGTTACTACAAATTTAACAACAAAAACTTTTCCAAAAACTTCATAAAAGATACTCTAAATACAATGGATTTTCGATAAATAATCCAAACATGAAGAAAAAAAGAAAAAAATGATCTGAAGAACCTGGTAAACTAATTTTGAATGTAACAATTGTATCATCTCGTATCATCTATACATATATATGTACCTACCGATATGCAGACGATTGTAAAAAAGAAACCCTTGTTACCCCATTTGTTTTGTAAAGCTACTTGATTCCGTTAAGCTAGTAATTAACTTCGTGCTCCAATTTATGTTATGTGCAAAAAATGTATTGTTCTAACAGGAAATTTTCTGCAACGTGCGAGTTCATTTCAACACATCCAGTGCGAATGCTAGATATTCACAGAAAACAAACTGCAGATGCATTTTCGATGGATGGGATAAAGGACATTTCACACAACACTGGCATTTCATATAAATCCAGTTGTCAAAGATAGTGCTAACATAGGAGGAATACAGAATGATAGAAAATGACTGAATATAGGTACCAAAAAAAATTTAGAAAAAAAATTAAAACCGACTTCAAAAAAAAATAAAAATGCAGTAAAAAGTAAAAAATAATTTTCCCCCTTATTTAATCTACGAATCTCATACTTTTTAAGTAGGCGCCGGATTTACACAGTGCAAATAATGAGGCGCCGACTTAAAAAATATAAAAGTCGTAGATTAAATAAGGGGGAAAATTATTTGTTACTTTTTAATGCATTTTTATTTTTTTGAGGTCGGTATTATTCTTTTTTAAATGTTTTTATTTTTAAATTTTTAGTTTTATATATATTGACACATGCTGAGGAGATATGCGCGCACGTACATAAAAAAATAATAATTATATGACAATAGTCTTTATTATTAACTAGAACTGGCAAAATATTGAGCCAATATTGATGCAGTACGGGATGGAATCACCGTGGCAAATTGGTCCATATTCTGAGGAGTTATGCGGGGACAAACATATAAAAAAAAACCTCCTCCTTTTTGAAGTCGGTTAAACCTACAAATTATGGCCACAACACCACAGAAGTATCTCGTGTGAAAGGGCGTTAATACTTCTGAAAACATTGAAAGCATTATTCCTTCAACGTCACAGAAATATTTTGGTGCAGTGAAAGTTTTCATTGCAATCCAATTCAATCTCTGGATACTTTTAGCAACATTACGCTCAACATTCTTAGAAATACCCACATATCCATGTTACCCTTCTTTCAGGACAGCCCTCTAAATACCCCAAGAAAGCCCCCAAAAAAGAAAAACGGTTTAGAGGCATTGGATTTGACAGACGTGAGGGCGATAAGCGTCCCATTAGCTTCTGGTCCCGCGTTATCGGTAAAATTTCACGTGTTGCTTTCGCAGTTGCCGTCATCGCCGCGAAGAACAAGCGGATCAGCTTCAATTTCTGGCTGACCCAATTACGCAATTCGCCGTATGTACGTACGCGCTCGCGTGTATATGCACGCGGCTGCGATCCAGCCGTGACGAACTATCGAATCGCCGCTTTTATTGTTCCTCTGTCGGCGGCGCTTTCGCCGATCGTGGCCCCCAAGTCGATCGATTATCAGAGGATTCCTGCGCGGCGACCAGCTAACGAGAAAGAATCTCTGTTTCCTTGCAGAACAAACGAGCCCTCTATGCGCGTGCATTGCTCCAGCCAGAAGCAGAATCAAAACTACGTATAGAACGATCCGCTAAGTACTCCCGTGCGCGCGATTCGTTCATCAATAGTTTTCGATAATTCCAAGCGTTTCAGGTATGTCCGCGACGCGACGCGATCGTCGCTACGGAATACCGAACGTTCTAACGCGATCTATTATGCATACCATACACCCCGTCGATTACAATGCAATAACGCTCAAATATTTGTACCGTTTCTGACTCCTTGAGTCATTCTTCTGCACCGTCTGCCACAATCTGCGGAGTTGCTTTTATAATTACTTTTCATTATTCGGTCGCGATGTTTCTTTCTATTGTATGGTGTAGAATGCCATCTAGTATGGATATGTTTACTGTTCGTCTCGAACGATTGGATAGTCTGCATGTGTTTTATCGCGGACCAGTGTAAACTTTGTAATTCTTATATATCTATTATAGGTTTATGTTAAATAAAAAACATGTGTGTTATTTACATTCCCCACAAAATCTTCTCTACTTGTTCCGCTCATAGTATTGATTATTATTATTATTATTATTGCCTTTTGCCTGTCTTACTATGCTTGGTTATTATATAGGTAGAATGCGGACTGCGTCAAGTGTTCTTTTCTCTATTGCACATTGAGTAACCGCCTAACAATCGCCCATGTGTTCATAACAGTTGTTTCTTGTGGCGTTGTATACATGGTTGAATCGGGGTCGAGGACCTTTAATACTGTTGTGCATTTGTTTTGGTATGATTATAGTGGCTGAAAGGATTACGCGTAGTGTTGTTACTTCGTCATAGTGCCACACTCGCTGCGTTTCTTCGACAAGAGGATGTATTTGTATATGTTTGTAAATTGTGCACGTCAAGGATTGATATGTTTGTTAAATACAGGGTGATTCATAAATGCATGCCAGTACTTCAGAGGATAAATCTACACACTAATGTAAATAACAACGTCCTGTGTAGCTTAGTTTTCGAGTTATAGATGATTGAAGAAAATGTTCGAGTGCCCGCATCGCGCCGCAACACACGCTACTCCACAGCGTAGCATTGAGTTCCGGACTCGCTCGAAAATACTAAGTACTTAGGTAGGTATTCTTGGAATAGTCTCAAATCCATTTTGTATCCTTTCTCGCAGATCGTGCATATTATTCACTTGCCTTGAATACACAATTGTTTTCAAATGGCCCCAAAAGTAAAAGTCTAATGGTTTAACATTGGATCATTTTCTTTAAACCTTCGTAACTCGAAAACTAATGTATATTAAACATATGATCATTTCAGTTTTTACTTATAGATATCAGTGTGTTTATCCCGTGATAATTATTATTATCACGCAAGAGAGAACATGAAGAGCCTAATTTATTCCACTTTGTAGTGTACTAGGCGAGATTCAGTGAGGTATGGGTAAGTACATATTAATTATAGGTGTTCAGTGATTGAATCTCAGAAAATACCAGTTGAAGGAAAGCGCGGGAAAAAAAAACAAAATCGTAAAACGGTCGTGTGTGGAAAGGGAACTTTATTTCTACCGCCACCACGTATAGATAGGCTTTACACCCAACGACACGCTCGTTCACGCGTGCTCGAGGCTCGCATAAACTGCCGTGCGTGCGTAGATGAGATGCTCGCGCACGTGTGCGTGTGCGATCACGTAAACGCTAGAGAGACTTGTATAACCGCGGACGGAGGATAAGTAGGCCACGGTGCTTTCACACGATAAGACCTTATCACAATGTACGCGCACGGCTTCGTTTCTATCGCGTTCCCCTCCTGCCCCCCGCCGTCCTTCGTATTTCCTTCCGCCGGTTTTCCTTCCTTGCTCTATCTCTTCCTCTCTCTCCCCCATTCTTGAAACTCAATTTTCCTCCTGCTTCTTTCTCCTTTCCCGCCCTTTGCCTCGACTCCCCTTCTTTAAACTAAGCTGCTCCTTCTTTCTTCCGGGACGCTTCTTTTCTCTCCACATCCCCACAGTGTTTTCCTCCCATCGTTAAAATTTCGCGCGAACCTGAGCTCCTCTAGTTGCCTCCTTCCGTTCCCCTCGCGTTGCTCCCACATTCCTCGCCAGTTCGCGCTTCTTCCGCCAAGTGGCATCACGCCGATCGGGCCCCATTCTGCTTCGTACCCACTTTCATTTCGCTCCCATTCCCACTTTCTTTGTCTCTTTTCGCGTTTCGGAGCATTTCAGCGGCCGAATCTCTCCCTTTCTGGCCGCTCAAGTTTTTACCCTCACCCAGCTGGCACGCACGATAAAGCCCTTCCCACGCGCAGAAGCCGCAGGATTGTAAAGGCTGCCGCCCCGCATGAATGAAAGCATCCTGAAGCGGGGCCCTCTCGTTTCCTCCTTCGTTCCCTTCGCTCGACCCCTTGCCGCGAGTCGTCCGCCCGTCCGGTGAAACGCGCCTCGAAAAGAATCGAAAGACACCCCAACGCGTCGAGCGTCCTCGCGGCTTTCCATCTCGGTTCCCGCGCAACAGAGTTTATTGAAATACTGGCAGAACAGCCACGCTGCCACCGCTGCAATTAGTCCCTCGTAATTATCGTATACAGGAAGGAGGATATAATTCTGCTGCCATTGCCGGGTGAGAATAGTGTTTACGGAATATGTACATCGTTGCCTGGGCGGTCTGAGAAGGAAAATCCCGGACGCGACAGAACTTACGTAACGGCGCCGTGATCGAGCTAACGAGTCACTTAGCGAATATCATACAATCATTGATTTCAATGTTGCCCGTGCGCAAGGTGTCACGAAATTCTCTCTGATTGCCTAACCTGTTCCCGCGTCCTCACTCAAATTGCTTCTCAATGATGATTTAAAGAGATTAATACCCGCATCAATTTAGCTGGAATACAATTTACAACGTTTCTTCCACGAAGGAAAGAAAAAACGACATTCCGTTGCATTTTTATTCTATTTTAAGCGGATAGTGAAAATGGAGAACCTAACGGTCTCAAGTTATTGCTCGTAAATATTTAGTTGTTGCTGCCCTGATGAAATTTAGTAATTAAGTATGTACTCTCGCTGACAACACTTCAAAGATCGGTGAGATCTCGTGGAAGTTTTAACGGAATGTTTCGATATAGGTAATTCACAGAGATACGGATGACATTGAAAAACTCGAGAGAGAGAAGATTTCGGTGCTGAACTAGTCCTTTGTGAACGGGGTAAGTTTACAGCGGTGCAGTTCGGGAAACAGGCGATCCGTCGTTAACCCTTATTTATACCTACCCGAGTAATTAACGTTTATGACGTTTCCTGCTTGCGGGCCTGGGACGAGAGAGTTTCAGCCTCGCCGAAATTATTGTCCGTCTATGTCTGTCACTTTCCACGGTTTATTGATGTGTTTATTTGCCTAGGACCAGTTGCGACGAACTCGAGCGAAGGATGGAGGTTAGAGAACGGTCGAGGATCACTGGTTCAAAGAATTTCCCTTCAAAGTTGAACCCCCTGGAACCGTAACTCCGCAGAAATTTCAAGTTTCACGGGGTCGTAAGTTTTTTGCAATGGTTAGGTACCCTATGCTTGCACTATTGACCATATTGCGCCTGTAACCTCAATCTTTTTCCTCGGAAAGGGAACTCAAGGTATCGAATCATCGAATTCTACTTTTAGAAGAAAATATTTTAGAATATTCATCGTAGAATATTCCAAATTTATCTAAACTAATAATTCTTAGGCCCATAAATTAATTTTTGAGCAGCCTATTTTGTAGTAAGAATCTTTTTGGGGAGATGATAAATACAATTGCATTACCTGTCACTTATTTGCTAAATTTGCTTGTTTTGCAGCTTCAAACAATTTATTCGTATACAGCTCTCCCCTGAAATTTTTCAAATGCCTAATGTCATATTTGTGTGAGGAATTCAAGTATATTCGTGACACTCACTCCAATATGAAAAAATAAATGTGGATTGGCTAGTCCTTAGACAAGACCAGATAGCGTTTGTCACATTAACTATACTTATACGTATTCACACGTAATCTTCACTTTAATTTTATATAATGTTTCAATTCTAATTTTACTACGCTTTTCAGTTAGAAAAGGAAGACTGCGATAAAAAAACAAGGAACAGAATAAACATATTACGAAAGTAAAAAAATATTTGCGTACTCTGTTACCGTACAAAACCTATTGCTATAGTATAGTGCTACAGATAAGTTGGAGGAAATATGGATAAAAAAATTCAAACTTTTATATGCATTTCAGAGTTGACAAAATTTAAGTTTAAAAATTTAAGTTCCCAACAAAGAATGTACAAACAGCTCAAATATGCTACGTACCAACAACAGTAAAGTATCCCCTATTAGAAGCATTAAATAAAAGATATCACTTTATAAAATGAAAAGTAGATTACGTTGATAAGTTAAGCATTAATTCTGTGATAAACACTAATTATGTGTTTCAGTATTAAAATTGAGAAATTTGCGGAAAGTGAAGTTGATCATTTTGGCTTCTGAGCGGCTCATAGGGTTCCTAATTGTAAACTCTACCCAGTTTTAATGCGCCATGAACTAATAATGCATTTCGTGTAAAAGAGCGTTAAGTGCATTTCGTGTAAAAGAGCTTTAAAGTAAGCTAGAAATTGAATATATTACAATCAGCGGCATCACGAGGTGCCATTGGGATTTTCTCCAGCGAAATGTCCCTGGATCGGCATCGACGCGTTAACTCGTTGTACAAACAACAGTGTAAAGACCTTGAGACCGCAATGGTGCAAGGCATCGAATGTAAAACGTTCACATAACGTTATGACATTACATAATGATCTGTCATGCCGCTGCAATGCCATGTCTGCCGTCCTCAACAGCCAGATGAGAGATCAGTATCGTCTAGGAAAAAGGCAAAAGAGGAAAAAAATATGGTGCGAGTGGGATCCAACGATGCGGCAACCAAGGCAATGGAAGATCCAGGGACGCGTTTAACGCGATTTTTGATTTATCGCGTCCCGGTCGACCCTCGAATTTCCAGCAACTAATACACAGCGTCATGCTGACGAAACGATGAACAGAGAAATTTTACAAACTGCTGTGCCCGCCTATTACATACGTAACTACAATCAACGGTAGCGGTCCCCCACGTGTCGATGGTGTTACAACACTCTTAACTGCTGAGCAAACACATTTTTATCTGAATGTAATCGACGATGTTCTGGCAACACGTGAAAACACCATGGCTGATACGCCTGCTCCTTTCAAGTGGCACAGGAAAGTAGCACGCTTGTTTTTGTTCTACGCGATAGCTTACATATTTCTTCCCCCCCTCTTCGTAAGCTTTTCACGGTAGATAATGGATCAACAGCTTTTAACTCGTATCTGGTAGCCTGAATGAAACGGAGTTTCATCGCTGATCTGTACGAAGAAAAATTTCCAAAAAATACCAGAAGACGCTGCAGTTCGAAATTTTTAAAAGAAATTAAACTTTCGTTACTAGTTAAAAGAACGTGAGCTCCCTGTTAAGAAATTATGCAACCAGCCCCGCTTAAAGAATACGTTTATTTTCATGTAAATTAAGCAACATCGCTCGCAAATTGTTTCCTCCCTTACTAGATCATCCTGTTAATTAAAGCGGAGAGAAATAAATGTGAAAGTAACACGACGTGCCAGCAACTTGGCGTTAATCTCGTAATTTGCAGCGCAGTCAGTGAGAGAGATATAATGAACTCGTAAATTAAATTGGGTGTGAAGATTGGAGCACTTACAATTAGTGGCAAGGCCTCAGGATTGCAGGTGTCATAATAATGTCCCATAAATTATAAATAATCGTTTAAATGCACCCCTACAACGAAGGGGGAGGTGGGGTATACCCCTTTGTGGATCTAATCCACAAGACTATCAAATTAACATGCCACTTGTTAGCAGCTGACTACGCTCTTCCACCGGCTACACTTCCCAGCCTCGGGTATCATTCGCACATAACTTGTTCGTGTCAGTTTTAGATTCGCGTACAATCTGCGCAACGCGTCGTACATTACAGAGATGACTATCGGAATGAAAATTCCGCGGAGAAACGTTTATCTGGAATCAAGTTTCCTATTTTTTCCCGAAAGACTCGTTCCAAGCCTCGTCGAGCTGACTACTTTAGCCGATATTGCGATCGTATCGACGCCACTTCGCATACATTTTTCTCGTCAATTTCTCTCGCGACGAACCATTGTTCCCCGAAACCGCTGGTCTATTCATGGTCGTTCGGGAGCTTTTTTTTTCGCTACTCCGCGCAGAACACGCGCATATAGACACAATAGCCTCGCTGCGTGCACGCAAGCGCGCGCAATTCCGCGCTTTGGAAAGTCGAGAGCTGCTAGGCATTATCTGGACACGTTCACGGAAAAGCCGCTCTTATCTGGCCGGCGTTAACTCGCCGTTGAAAGATTCGTCACGAATTCTGGTCCGCCTGGTTCTTTTCATGCGCGATAGTTCGGGCTTGATGCAATGCGTGGCTTCGCGATGACGGCGATGCCGCCTGCAAGAATTAACGAAATAATAACAGCCACGGAGCAACCGCGGAATTCCTAATTACGTAAGAGACAATTGCTTTGGACGATCCCTTCGACGGCTTCCTAGGCAATTTTACGATCTCTTTTCGTGTCTTTTTTTTGTCTCTCTCTCTCTCTCTCTCTCTCTCCCTCTCTCTCGTTCCTCTCGAGAGAGATTGGTGGTGCTCCGGCGACTCTGCCCTGAGAAACACTCCTGCGAACTGTATGCGCAGCGGCGCCATAGCCGCGCATTTCTGTGAACAACTGTACGTGCAAAGTAGAAGGTTAACGTATGACATCAGCCTACGCTATTACTACACTCACTTACTTCGTTCCCCACGATGATAGCAGGGTCGTATTTTCTTCCGTTACCAAAAAAAAAAACGCAACGCTAAAACCACGTATCCAAGAGTGGCGCCATCGACGCAAAATGTGGACCCGATTTAACTTGCGTGTGCCAGCATTGGAGACTTTAGGTTTGCCGGTATAAGGGTAATTTAGAGAAAAACGTGCTTGAAACTGTAAAGCGGCGAGAGAATGCAAGAGCATACGTGAGAACGAATGATTTTCGCTCGAACGCTTTCTGTGAAATGCAAATGCGAGAAGCGGAGCTGAATGGATAGAAATACCATTGGATATATGCAAGCGCAGTTCTAGTGTGTCGAGAATCGTTTTACGAGTTTCAATGAATTTATGAATAACAATTTAGCCGATTCGCGGGAAAACCAGTGAGTTAGTTGATTAATTTTTTCTACGCGCGGAAAAGAGAACAGTACCGCGGAGTACCTAGTTCCAGAAGGAAAATGATTTAGCATGACAAAAACGGCACGCGGTTTCGCAAACAACGCAAACCGAGTGCACAAATAGATTCGTCCATCTGTGTTCCCACTATTATTGGAACAGTTACTTACATGTAAAGGCGTGGTTCTTATTACAGTTGGCCAAAGTAACTTGCAAGAGTTGGAAGATTAAAAGAAGCGCGGCGTTGCGTTCAAACTTCCGCGTCTGATCGTTGAAGCTCGACGAGGCTTGAAAAAACGGCCAATTTGAGATATTTCTTCGAAATCTGCAGAGGGAAATCTGCCGTGCAAAATACGTCCCCGAAAGGTGCTGGAAGCCTCCTTAAATTTGATCAAACAACGCGTCCACGATGGAACGAAAATAGTTACCTATCAATGTTAGCACTCTGTGCATGCGCTCGCGCAACCTTGTTCTGGTTTTAGAGCGAGCCGTATCTTTCCACGGAGAAACATAAGCATTTTTTCACTAGTCCGTTGCCGTGATAGTTATCGCGGCATTGTGCGACAATTAAAAGAATCTGCTCGATTCCATCTCAATATTCCCGCACGACAGTTCCTGGTTCGCGGATTCTATTAAGCCGGCGCAATTTTCATACCGTCGATAGGCGAATGTATAATTAAAATCTGTCGAGCAGAAGCAGACATTACGCTGAAGTCCGTAATCAATTACGAGAAACCGAGACACCGTGATACTTTGAGCAGGAAGACAAAGCGCTATAAATGACGTAAGTTGGCTCGATGATCGAGGTGCGATGGAAAGGTTTTTTCCTCGAATTCTGGTGGGGCGCGGCCATTCTGGTATGGCTCGAGGAAAGGCTTGTTTCGTCTCATTTTTCCAAATCGTCGTTTCATAATATTATTTTGCGACACACGAAACGAAATAGGGATCGGTTCGAATGTACATTGTTGTTTGCCACAATCGATGCCCAGGTTATGCCATTTCAAACGGCCAATGTAAGATAAGAACAGAGCTTCGTTGATTGGTCACACTTGTAATCGTCCCTAGCGTATATATCACTTTCTTTAAAACGAGAATTACTATAGCAGTCAAAGTGAGTGGTCTATAATTTCTTATGAAAATTACTCAGACGTACTTATAGCCATGTACTTTTCGAGATTCTCGGTGACTTTCAATGTTTTTCTCAAGTTTTACATATAATGGTAGACTTATCTAAATATACCAAGTCCTGTGATTTTACTCACTGTCATAAAGCTAGGTACATACATCGTAACTGTCGGTGGTTCTAGTGTCAAGTGGATGTCATAGGCGCAGTCTGAGTAACCCATTATTAGTTTTTCAACAAAACGACAGATTCCAAGTAGAGAGCTTGATAAATCGTGAAAAAATATAGTACTTTTCAGAGGGAAGTGGTACAAAATAAAAGTAAATTAAAATAAATGTAATGTTTTTTGTGCATTTTGCATTATTAATTAATTGATTATCTTTAAGAAATATGTTAAAGGTTTGATTGCACTGAACGTCCAAATGAACATTTTTCATGAGAGATAGACGGGCTCTATTTCTCTCGTCCTGCCACTTCATATTCATTATAGAAAACATCCTCTCTGTTAAAGTTTAATTTCGCAAATTGAAGTGTTGATGTTGCCATAAAATAAAGAAATAAGTAAAAATTGTAGAATTTTATCCATGTATAGGAAATATAGTATTTCTGCGTACTATATATTTTTTTAACAGTATATAGTAGGTACTCTAGGTAAAAATATAGTACAATACTATATATTATAGTACGGTTGGCAACCCCAATTATGAAGAGCAATCGAAGCTGGAGTCGTCAAAGATACCGAAAATATGCAGTTTAAAGTACTTCTTAATAGAATAATCTGTAATCGGAAATTACGTAGGGTATAATGTATACAATTAAGCGTACAAAATCGCTACTCAGACGCTAGTAAATATGTAGTCGGTAGAAGCAAACAGCGATGTCCGACTGATCTTGTAATGACTAAGTCTTTGAAACGTTCCGCGTTTCCGTGTATCGTTATGCAACTGGGAACGATAAAATTTATCGATGACGACTGGTGTGTACCCGGCTGCGGGTAGACGCGGAGGCCTGCATACCGGTAGGAAAGCACGTCCAGGGAGATGGTTCGAGAGGAGTATGGCTAGTGAAACGTGTACACTATGTGCAAGTTGCGAGCGATGAGGAGGCAACCTTGAAACTGGCCACCACCTCCAGCTTCGTCACCTCCATCGCCTACAACAGCGGAGCGCGTGGTGCACATCACCGGCCGAACGACCGGTCGGTAGCAACTAGCAGTAGCAGCAAAAAGAGCCAGCACCAACGCGTTCCGCTGTCCCTTAAGGAGTAGCGAGCAACGTAGCAACAGAACGAGCAGCAACGGCTAGAGCAAGAGTAGAGGAGAAAGGGAAGACCCGTATCGGTCGAACGACCAAAGAAAGATCCCTCTCTTTTCCCTTCCCTACGACTCCTCCTCCTCCACTTCCTTCATCGTCCACCGCAACCTTCTCCCATCCACTCTCTCTCTCTCCTTCTCTTCCTGTCTCCTCGCGCTTCTTCTTGTTCCCTTCGTCACGGGGAGCAAACCGGATTCGCAATAAAACGAGTCACCACGAAATACACGAAACCAACGAGGATCTAACCTATACGGTCAAACTGGATCTCCATCTTTCTACTTCTCATTCTGCATTCTCTTTCTCTACCCCCTCCCCACACTCCCCCCTCTCTCGCTCTCTCTCTCTTATGTTCCCCGTCTTTTCTTTATTTTTATCTCGTTCCGTTGCACCTTCGCTCCCGCCACTCTTTGCCCTCTTCCTCTGTTTCCTTCTTTTTCGCATTTCGCTGGACCCTCCTCAACCTCGTCTCGCGTGATACGAGTGAAAGGGACGTGGAAAGAAGGGATATGGCTAGACCTGCGTCGCGCTGTGAGAAAGGTGCAAGTACGACCGTCGTCGACCACCTCGTGGGACGAGGTGGAGGTAAGGAGAGTTAGAAAGGAGGGTCAGGAAGAGAGAGATATATATATATGTGGAGGACGATGGGCAGAGAGAGAGAAGAGAGAGCGAGAGAAAAGGAGTGTAGTGAAAGAGTTCGGAGGAGGGTCAAACTGTCTCACGAGAAACCAAGTGGCCCAGGGGTGTTGTTCCATAATTTCTGAGCACGGTGTCGTGTCAACGGATTTCTGTACAACGTCGTTCATTGTTCGAGACGCACAAGCACGACGTTTGCGCACGTGCCGTTGCAACTGTTACCTTGTAAACGCCAACGCGTAACGATTGGACAGAAAAGCAAACGCTGAAATGAAAATACAATTGCGGGAAATAACGAATCGTGAACGGACGTTGGGAATTTGAGACGCGGGAAGCGTCTATGCGCGAAAGAGAATTCCCCTTGATTCCATAAAGAGGATTATAATTTACTCTACCACTTATCGCCGACGAGCAGAGTCGGCTGCCCTAATTATAGTGTCGCATGAGTCAGGCGAGGAAAAGAACACCCAAGTTGATAAGATTGCGCAGATAGCAGGAGAAATGTTACGTATCACCTACGCTGTCCTCGTGTAACTGCAAGCTTCTAACGCGGCGCTCGATCAGATAGAATGTTGCAGAAAGTAATGGCCACGCCAAAATTGCTCTTAACCGATGTTTTTGATTGCCCGACGTAAACATAAATCGCAAAGCATCTGTCGTCTTTCCTTCGCTGCGGGCGCGGCAAAAAGACGAATCAATTATCTTGTCGCAATGAACGAGGCAGATGTAAATAAGGTAAAAAGCGGAGGAAATTGGTAGCGATAAGAACGAATGGGTGTGACGCGCAGAAGAACGAATCATCTAACTAAGATCTTTAAAACGTAAACACAGAGACAATGCGAAGAAAATAGCTTTTAATTGCATGCGTGCCGAAGCTGAAAAGGACCTTGCAGTTTCCCCCCTTTTTTTTTCTCGTTCTTCTTCTGTCTCCCGCTGCCTCCCATTCCTTCCTCGATCATCCCCGCACCCACCAGTCATCTCTTTCGCGCGTAATGATAAACAGCCGCGTGCTCTTTGTAACGATTACGCAAGACGTTTGGCCTTCTCGTAGCGCTTTTAATTTAGACCGCACCATAAATAAATAAATAGTATCGAGTACGATAACTCTGGGCAGTCGGCGGCGGAACGCAGCCGACGAGTCTGCACGCGAATTAATTAATTTCACGCAATAACTACCGCGCTGATAACGCGCGCAAATATTTGACCTAACGTACGCTCCTTGAGACTTTGGGCTTCCTTTTTCTCAGCGTATGCTTATTCATCGCAGAAGATTCTCGCTCTTTCAACGCTCATACGGGCCTTCAACGTTGTCAAATAACTGAACAGGCGAACCATATTTATTCGATCATTTTATTCTAACGCATTAAACGAATATTAAGATCGTAAGCAGTGTAACGTCGGATTGATTAAGACCACGTACCAGTTGGCGCGCTCATATTTGCCTAAAAGGTTACCGATTTCTCATCGATTACAGCTTAAATTATTAGTTGGGAGGATGACATTTTTAATAGTTCAGCGTACATAGAAGTAGGCTGCTGAATGTCTCGAATGGTACAGAACAAAGTCCAGAGATATTCGTAGGAAGTTGAACAAGGTGTATATATACCGTATTGACATCTTGACATTCAAATATTCCGTTGGAAGGAAAGTTATGTGCATATACCTTTTGATTAGAGAGAATTCCGTTTGTCGATCGACTTTCGCCTGAGGAAAAAGTAGAGGAAAGCGTTATCATGCCAAATTACGCCCCGCGCATATCGCATCAGCTGTTCCTCGACCTCCTTTCTGAGCGACCCTCGAGCGAAATTCGTCTGACGCTCTAAGTATAGCCAGCCGCTGCCGTAATCTCCGGACGCGTGCACATCGTTGACCGAATCTACGAATGGCAATAGCTGCGGCTACGGCTGCCCGTGTCCCGTGCGAGCCAGTCGGAGAAAGAGGGACGAAGAAACAATCGCGTATCTGGTGCACCGACTCGAATTAAAGCCGCACCGGTCGGCCATGAAATTCTTTCGAAGAATGTTTATAAATAGTTCCAATGAAAAGTAACACGTTCACGAGCTAAAGGTTTCGTTAATGAAACGAGCGTACGGTTGCCGCGAGTCTGCAGAGATAAACGAAAGGATTTTACGGGGGAGCGGCAAGTTCGTTTGGTGTTTCAGTAACGACCAGATTTCACAAAGCCGTGACACGGAAACGTGCCTATCAATTTGGAGCAATTGAAATAGCTGTTGGCGTTGAGGTTTGGATAAACTCCGCCGTTCCGCGAGCTGTTGTGGAATGGCGAACAATTATCGTCGCCCCTGTTCATCCTTCGAAAATAGAATACCTACGCGAAGTGAGTGATGGGCGAATAGCACCGGTGTACGTGTAAAGAGAAAATGAGGACTTTTTAAGTATTTTTAAGCATTAAACTCACGTTTAAGAGCAGTACATCAGTGAGAGTGTTTAAAGATGCTTCTATCACGAGCTAAGCCCGCAATTAAAGTAAACGCGGAGGAACCTGAAGCCGAAGGTGTTTACCAGCGAGTCGTTCAAGCATTTCACTATCGATCACGGTTGAAAGCGTGTCCGATGCATAACTAGAGCAGCGACATAATAATTCCTCCGTATGAAAAAGAGGGCTTACGCGCAAGCCGCGCGCGTTTCGATTGGGTCAGCTGGCCGGTGGTGGGCCAACATTTTAAAGAGGAAGAAAGCACGTGGGAGTGATAGGATGGCCAGAAGAATAGACGGGTTGGAAGGTCAGCAAAAGGAGCGGGAGCGATCTAGTGTCTAGAGAAAGAGAGAAAGGAAGGAGGAAAGGGAAGGAAGAGGGAAGTGGCTCTCCTCGGTCCGCGGGAGACTAAAGAGTCGCGCAAGCGCGTTCGCTCGTGCGAACAGAACCGTGGTGGAGCGAGAAAAGAAGCGGGAAAGACAAAGAGTGGGAGAGGGTGGGAGGACGCGGCGGAGAGGAGGGAGAAGAAAAGCAAAAGATGAAGTTCGTGTCGATGGCGGAGCAAGACGGAAGAAACGGTAGTAGGAGACAGAAATTATAGAGAGGCATAACGTGGACACAGGAGGACGAGCAGAAAGAACGGAAACGAAGGGCTGGGGGTGGGGAGGGTTGCCGAAGAAAAGAGGAAGGAAGAGAAAGAAGGGAAGAAAAAGAGAAGCGCGCAGAGGTCTGCGAGGCACTCGCTTCATTCTTACGTATTACGTGCGCGGGCACAAGCGTAGCCTTCTATTACACCATTACCCTGACAAAGAGGTCCTCTATTCAACCGCGTCTGAGCGACGAGGATGAAGACATAGCGTATAGGACGATTGCGATTCCCGTGTGTGCGTGTACGCGCGCACGTCAACGTCCAAATAGGACTTATGCATACGGCTAGATAGAGAAACGAGAAAGACACGGCGAGAGAGGGAGAAATAGAGGGAGGGAGGGAGAGAGATAGAGAGAGAGAGAGAGAGTGGGGGGAGGACGAAAGAGTAACGGAGGAAGACGACCGATGTCTCTACTCCTATCGTGCATACGACAGTTCGTGCGTGTGTATGAAAGCCACAGTTAGCACGTACACGGGCCGTACACGACACACGTAAATCGATGCAGGCGCGCACACTCGACGGCTCGCATAAACGTACACGGAAGGAGCAACACCTCACAAACGTGGCCTAGGCAAGAGAGCTATTTGTAATGTAATAGTGAGAGCACCAGTGGGGAAAGGGAGAGTAGAGGAAGGCGGTGGTGGAAGAGCGATGGTGGGAGGAAAGAGTAAACGTAGGAAAGAGATAGGTAGAGGGAGAACGGGCGAGAGAGCGAGAGAGAAGAGAAGAGGTGCCACTCGACGAGGAACCAATACTACGGTCCCTTTACAAACGAACTCACAAGGCTCGCGAGGCCTCCTCTCTAGCGTGAGTATTCCACCGGGAGTTCTCGAGAGAGAGAGAACCGTGCTTTTCGGACCCTCAACCCTTTCTGGGCTCGCCTGTAAGCCACGGGGCCCACCTGGCCTCTTCTCTACTACCACCACCACCGCCATCACTGCACAGTCACTACCACCATTGTCACTATCGTCACCGTCACCGTCCTGACGTCCCGATCGGTGGCTGGTATATACACGTTTCGAGCAGTACCGTGTGCCACCATTACCAACGCATCGTATCAACCACCACCATCGTCACCACCACCACCACCATCTCTTGCTGACTGCCCAGTCTACCTCTCTCTGCGTTTACCTAGGACCAGACAGAGAAAGAGAAAGAGCGAAAGAGCAACAGAGGGAGAGAGAAAGAAAGAGGGGGACAGAGAGAAAGAGGTGTCGAGAGAGAAAGAGATAGAGGAAAAGATAGAGAGAGAGAAAGGAAGAGACAGAGGGAGATAGATAGATAGATAGATAGATAGAGAGAGAGAGAGAGAGAGAGAGAGAGAGCGAGGGAGAGTGAGAGAGGGAGAGAGAGAGAGAGAGAGGGGTAAAGAGTAAGAGAGGGTCTCGGCTTTGCGCAAAAGTTACGACGGAGCGAGGAGCAGTGAGACACACCGCGGAGACCGGAAGAGACCCTCTCTCCCTGAAGAAGTCCTCCGGCGAAGTGAGAAAGAAAGGCCACGCGCGAAAAACATATATCGTTTTGATCGGGTGTGTCGACTCTGTGTACATACGCGAGTGTACAGAGTATGTGCAGTGCGAAAAATAATCGGTCAAATCGACGCAACGCTGTCAACATCGGTGTCAACAACGTCGTTGTTGTTTTTCGCCGCGAGTCATCATCGGGGGGCCACGTGGCTCTTGGATTTCGTTCTTCTTCCGGGTTCTCATGGGAGTGTGTCGACTCGACTGTACATCGTTCGAAGGCGCGTAACCCGCCGACTTTGGTTTGTGATTTCGCGAAACGCTCGCAACAGCGTGGCCGTTATCGAGGTGGTTCGTGTGCGCGTTCTCACTGAACGAAAACACCAGACACGTGCTCGTCCGCACGTGCTTTTGTCGACGCACGTGCTCTTCAGACAGGTCCGGGCTGCGTGCCCCGAGAGTCCTTTCGGTATTCCGGAAGAATGCCAGATGTTTGAGCGGCCAGTGGACCGTACCATCGACTCGCTCACTTTCAAAATCCAGGGAATTTATCCGCGAACTGGAGGCGGCGCCGTCGACACGAAATATCGGAGCACAGTTTGAACGTGGCAATCTACATAGGGGGATAGGAGAAGGAGAAAGGGGCCGAAGGAAAGGCAGAGGCGAGGGAAAGAAGAAGCTTTGAAACGAAGAGCGAGGCTCCGGTGCTCGGTTGCCGCTTACGTACCAAGCAAGAGCGGGCCGCGTTGTGTAAGAGCTGAAAGTAAAAGTTGAAACCGCCGACTTGGGCTCGCGGGAGCGCGTGCGGAGCGCGCTAAAATCCGATCCTGTCTCGTAGGCTGGGCATAGCCGAATATTCCTGCCTCACTCTCCCTCTCTCTTTCTCTGTCGGCCTCCTCGCTCTCTCTCTCTCTCTCTCTCTCTCTCTCTTTCTCTCTCTCTCTCTCCCAGTGTCTTTCTCTCGACGGCTTTCGGATTTGGTCCCACCTTCGAGTTGTTTCTCTTCGACGTGTCTCGTAACAGCGAGCCGATCGCGGGCACCATTCCCGCGGAAGGAACACGGTGATTGTCGCGAATTGGAACGGTGGAACTGGACAAAACGAAGCGATACGCGAACGGGGAAACGAGAGAGCGCGAAAAAGAGCTGTGCAATTGTGTAACAACATTTCTAGTCCGCTGCTTCGTGAAATCTGTGTCTAATTTCGATTGGACGGCGGTGCACGGTGCCGTGGTCCCCGGTCTCTCGCGACGAAAACAGGTGAAAGAGCGCGCGCATACGGTGGACACGCGCGCCCGGACGCGACCGTTCCCGTTCGAATTCACTGTGCCATCCGATGGAGAAGAAAGCAATGGAAACGATCGTCCTCGTATGGACCGCGTCGTGCGCTATCAAACGCGAGTGTTCAAGGTCAACGCTTGTGTTTTACCGGTAACCCTGCTTCCGGGACGACGAGAGAGGAACACCAGGACACCCTGCGCCCTGTCACCGTTCTAACCAGGCTGCCAGCCGATTTCATAGCAGAATTCAAGCCTGCCTCTTAATTCAGCGATCGCGCCACGCTCGTTCGTGCCGCGCCGCGTCCGGGCTTACAGAAGTTTCGTAAAACAGATTACAAAACCAGAAGAGAAAGGAGACAGAGAAAGGGAGAGGCAGAGAGGAAGAAGAGAAGCAGGCGCGCACGCGAGAGATAGAGACAGACAGAGAGAGAGAGAGAGAGAGAGAGAGAGAGAGAGAGAGAGAGAGAGAGAGAGAGAGAACGAGAGAAAGAGAGAGAGAGAGAGAGAAACCACGGTGATCCGCCGTAAAGAATTGTAAGGCAACGATACGCGGAGGAGATACGGTGTTCGAGCACAAGTACTGAATCCTCTCGAGGGTGGACGACGACGAAGCGGACGACGTGCGAATCGTGAAAGAAGTGACCTAGAGGTGAAATAGGAAAGAGAACACGGTAGCGGTGTCGCAGCCGGGGATACGACGGTAGCGAAGGACGAGTCTGAAAGACGATCCGGATGTGGCTGGATCCACTTGTTTTCTTTCTCGCCTCTATCACCGTGTACTTTTCTAATCCTCGAACTCTGCCTCGCCCTTGCGGAACTGGATTTTCTCGGTGTATCGTCAGTCGACACGCGCCTCCCGCGACGATCTCCGCCCGATTCCCATTCGTTTGTAATAAGATTTCACCGTCCTTATGAACGCCGCACGGAGACACGCGGCCGAGCGGAATTAAAAGTGCGCTTAAAAAGGTTAGCGGGATAAAAAAGGCGCGCGCGCGAAAGGATAAGAGAAAGGAATAGGAGCCACCTCCGAGTCCTTGAGAGTACCCAACGGGTAAAAGTGCCGCGCGCGGAGCCAGCCGGTTGACCCTGGACAGCCAACGGAGCAGACCCCGTTGGAAAAAAGTTCTCCACGTCGTCGCCGTCGTCGTCATCGTCGTCGTCGCCGTCATCGTCATCGTCATCCGGCTCTTAGTTCACGTACACGATACACTTGGCTATACCTTGATCGCAACCCCGTCCCACAGGGTGCCGTGCAACGAACTAGGATTAGCCAGATACGTCCCGCGAGATATCACGTGTGATATTCCGCGATATGTGCGATCAGGCTATCAGGATATGAAGAACCGCTGAGTCCAAATATCGTTTCTGATCGTTGACCGTATTCAAGAAGACTCTCGATTTCGATCATCTTCTCGAGGATTCTCAAAACAAAAAAAAAGAAAGAAGTCGGTTCGACGACACCTTCTATCGTGTGTCGCGGCTGTGCGGTCGTTGTGCACCCAGTGTAAAGTGATATTCAGTGCCAGCTCCGATATTGTCCCGCATTTTTCAGCTGTTCGGTACACCCGTTCTGTTCATGTTCGATCGGTTCGTCCGCGTTCCACTGCGACGCACCGCGACGATCTGTTTCTCGTGCCTGTGGTGATCCATGCTGCGGTATATCAATGTACGTCACGTGTATACACCGTCGTTCTCGTCGCCGCTATCACGGGATTTCGGGTCGTCGGCTCGTGGAGATGCTTCATGACTCCTCGAGAGAGTCTTAAGAAAGTCCAACGTTCGCCAGCACGTTTTTACTTTGGATACCATATTGGATAACGCGCGGACGATCAAAATCGCAAGGTGAGAGCAACGCAGCATACACTTACTTTTCTAACGTAATTACGCGCGACAGCCATTTTGTTTATTTCCTACACATATCAAGACCTATGATTCATGAATAGCGGCTATTCCCGAGCTCGGGGACTACTCCAATGTAAACATGTCCGTCGGACGTTCCGTTATCTGAGCGAGTGGATTTAAATCGCGATACGCAGCGCAACTTCTGCAAATCTCATTACTTACCACGACAAATGTAACTCTTTGTAGGCGCAAGTCGAGCGATACGGCTGATAATATTTGCATGACATTTCTAGGCGACGTGACTATTCGTAGCGCGGGCAAAATGCGTAGTTATGCGCGCGCGAGAAGAGGGGAACGTTGGAAACGGGACTGCAAGAGGTTCGAAAGGGGTTTCCCAATTTTTTCGCTCGCTTTCTGTTACTCGATAATATTTTCGTCTGTCAAGGAAACGGTAAACTGTGAAGGATAACTAAATGCCAGTTCGATTAGACGCGAGAAACAGTGTAAATTAAATTTCCGGACGCAACTGGAAGCAAAAATCGAGCGTGATCTTTAACACATTTAGAGGCAGACAGATGGATTTTAATTCACCACACTGGCTAAGAGAATACAAACGACTGAATTGTGGAAGAAATTGTGCGAGTATTGACTTCGCGAAAGTAGCTCTTACCTCGATCAAAAAGCGCGTAATAAGCAAACCTTGTTGATCAATGTATGGTTTTATTCCGTTGCGAATGTACAGCAGGATATAGTATCGGCTATATATTCTGGTGCAAGTATAATATGAAAAAAGCAGAACGTAAAAATGGTTAATATCGTCGAACATTACTTTCAATGCCATTACCGGCATTCTGGTATTTGTTGTCTGGGAACGATCGTCGCTTTTCTATAATTAGCAGAATTTCGAGCGTGTTTATTGATATCGCCGACTCGATTATATAACGCTAGAAAAACTTCCTCCGAACGTGTAATTCAAGTTCAGGTGTTCCATGGTCGTATGAGCGTTAGTTGCGCAACTGTTTTTCAGAAAAAAAGATGAAGGAGGCGCTGGCAAGTCCGATGTGGTCATCAATGGCTCGCGATGACGGATCGTAAAGAAAAAGCGATCTCGAGTCAAGGTCGAACTGGTCGAAAGGCGTCTTTACGTTCGTCATTTCGTATTCATGTGGCCATTATCTGCCGGATATATTTGTGTTGTGATCTCCCATAGCCTGGACGCATGTAGGAGTTTGCATTTATATAAATATCCCGATGCAAACAGAAATTACGGTCAAGTTTGAAAGGTGAACCGGTCGAAATTCCGGGTTAATTCTACTTTTTCTGCCGGTGCGTCAGCGGTGCATTCTTTCCTCGACTATAATAAAAGAAAGGCGACCAATCATCGATAGAATTCCCCGCTGGTACGCGGCGAAAAGAACAATCGATCCTTTCCTCGCGTTTCGGAGCGCAGTCTATGTTTTGCCATCTGCGACTGGAATGCTTCGATTTATACGTCATGATCGAAGAATCTGTACTTTCACCTTTTACTTTCTGGGCAGATAATTTGCAATACGTATAATATATTAAATGCTTTCCTTCACAAAAAGTATTAAGTTGACCAGAAAGTCTTCTCCTGTTTTTTCGAAAACCGCATTCCGGTTACAAGATGTGAGTGCCGCTTCCTTCGGCTCTGTGCGCGCAAATAAAATTTGAAAGTTGACTTGGGAAATCAGAGATTATACTAAATATGTCAATAATTAGATATATATATTTATTTATAGATATATTTATAGATATATATATTTATTTATTTATATATATCGTCATCAAACGTTTTAGTTCCACATATGAAATTTGTCTTTGAATTTCTTTAAAAAATACGAGAAAACACTTGTCAATCCATTATTCTATGATACATGATAACCTATCTGGCCATCAGTGGCGCTAAAAGTTTCATTCCGTCGAAATAGTTGGATACTCAATCTACCTATTCGCCTAATAAATTATTACACAAATAGATAAACGAACGTTTTACGATTGTCAACGCTCACGTTTCAACGAACGCCCCAACGAATAGTAACGTTTGTACACGACTTCTGATCGCGTTATCTGTCTTGCATGTCCATCGATTAGTGAATCATTGTTTCATTACAACGGGCAATTGCGACTTTCGAGCGATTAATTAACGAGGATGCCGGTAATGAGCGTCTGACGCTCGATTGGCCGTGATATCTTGTCGAAAACAATCTGATACTCTCGTCTATCAGTACCGATTAATTTCGCTAATCGATATACACAGTCAACTAAGTCAGTCGTGAGTCACTTCCAACTGATCTTACACAAGACTCGTTTACGTTTCGTCTCGTAATCGTGATCAGCAGTTAGACGACGCATTTCCTCCTCTGTTCATTAAACATTTCACGAATTTTCATCGACTTTACATACCTATACGTTGAAAATGCTCGCGGTGTTTTTTGGTTACACAATGTTGTTCATATTCAGACAGAAATGTCTGCAATAAATCGCCTATTTATTGATTAGATTAGATCATAGAAAAACTGCAACCCGCCGAATTATCATTGCAGAGATGTGTTCAGAGCTGATAGTAAAAACTCGATTATCGCGAGCCGATGGTAACTAATACAGGTGTCGCGAGATAACTATAATCAGGACTCGGTGTAGCGTGGTATCGCGTGTACGTACAACTCTTCTGCATATTTTTCTGTGAGGTGTTATGGAAATACGACGTGCACAACGGATGTACAAATATATTGCCTCTAAATGGACTCATAATTTAGTATTATGCCGTTGTTATTAATTCGAAGTACCTACGCGAGCAGTCACTCTATTTCCGCAATAAAATAATCGCAGCCGTGAATTTTGCATCAGCGCAGCGTGCTCCATATAATGAAACTGCTCTGATCCCTGAAATAACTATCTGCCCCTGTTGCTATTCAAGCTTTGCGAGTTTCTCCAATGTTTTCACATAGTAACACAGTTTGATAAAAACACAATAGGAGAGTTGGTGGCCCAACGATGCTGTTTTGGGACACACGATGGCTATTTTCATTGCTACTCCTAGCTTCAAACGAAACATTTATTATTGCTACATATGCTATCTTTGTCACGCTGTCCACTGGAAATACATATTGCAATAGTACATTTGCAAGTAGCGTACACGAAGTGAAATACAGCCAGGAACTATTAACAAATCCTGACCTTGAATTATATGGAATTACCCGCTTGTTTATACCGGCAAGATCTTTATTGCGATCAATAACATAAAAGGGCACAAAGCTCTGGCTCTAATAAACCCCAGCAAGCACAGTTTCGTCAAATCATTACAACTCTTCGTTGCAACTGATTCCCATTCAGAATGGGAAGAACGAGTCGCGACGAAAAGTTATCATTTAGGGGCAGAAGGGAGGAGGTGAATCGGGCTACCCTTAACGGCGAGACGTGTTAAAGGAGTGTTGCGTTTTCTCGTAACCCTTGCAGCGTGTCTCGGAACATTTCCACCTTCCACGGTCCGCCTGCGGTTGCTCCCTTCTCAGACGTTCCTCGGCGAACGATAAGGCGGTTATTAAGACGCGGCTTCGCGGCACGGAGGCCTCGGATTGGCCGAACGTTTCGTTGTGTAGGGCATGTTAAATGAAGTTGCAATTAAGAGAGCTAAAAGCTGCGCGGCTGAATATGCTTCTCAAGGCCTCGGGCCTCGCCAGAGCGTACTTCCGCTTCTGATTAGCTTCCTCTTTTCCCACATCGTCCTCGCTGTTTTCTCTATTCCCCCTCCCTTCCTCCTCCCTCCTCCCCCCACCCGCATCACCCTTTTTCCTTCTCCTCTCTCCGCTCGTTCTTTCTCTTTCCTCCTCCTCCACCCCCCCCACCCGCCACCCCCTCCCCGCCGCCCCTCTCTTCCTCTTTTTATTTCGTTTCCCCATCACCATCTCTCCCGGTGTTCTCTCTGCGCCTCTCTTTATCTCTGCGCTGCCTTATCTCAACACCGTGGGAATCCGCGCGTGCGATTCGCGCCGCGAGAGAGAGGAAGTCCTTAGTCTCGTTCTTCAGCCACCGTTTTCTGCTTTTGGATCTTGATAATCTGGGCCCTCGTCCCCGACGCACGCCATTGGTCTGTGGACGTTGGCTGCGGCGGATTATCGTCTCTTGTGGTTTTTCGGTGGACGCGTACATACATGTGTATACTCAAGAGAGAAGACTCGCTTCGCCGGAAGCTTTCAACGCGCTCTTTTAATTCGTCCGGCTGTATCGATTCGAGTGGCGTGTTCCAGCATCGAACTTTTCAATGGTAGTTTCCTGATTAGTAATCTCGAGGAGGGTTTGTTTAATTGGGCGCACTTTTGTGAAATATAAATTTCGCGAGAAGATCGATGCTCGTGTATGCGAATGTCAAAGGAGAGGAGAGACTTCTGTCCGTGTTATTCTCGTTTCATTTCTTATCTGTGATTATCGACAGCCTTCGGACTAGTAAATAAACTGGGAACGTTTTCCTGTTTTCCCTATCAGTAGCTTGGATATCCTCGGAATAAGCGATACACAGTGGAATTTTGAAAAACAAACAGGTCGAGCTGTTTACGTCAGGATGGTGTCTGGTCAGCTTAGGTCCCTCCAGAGCTGTCTATGCTCGCTGGCGTAAGAAAAAGCAAGTCAGTCGCTCTGCGAGATCGATAGATAGCCCGCAATGTTGCAAAAAAACAAAAGCAATTAGTCACCACGGACAAATGTTCAAACGACCCCCTTAAGTCGAACAAGTTGCCCGAGGCCCAAAATGGTTAAAATTCGCTGGCGCTCCTTCGTGGTTGCGGCAATAGTTCGCGGTTACGTAACGCTGGCATGCAAGAAACGAACTTAAAACGCGACCCTTGTTTCCAGATTAAATGAAAATCAGAGGCGCTGGTCTCGCGATAAAACTCGGCCAGGCGATTTTAATGGCTTAAAACGTTAGGCAAAAATGTTTCGCCGGCAAGCGTACACTTTCACTTGAGCCGTCTCGCCGAATTGGCAGATACGATTACATAGCGCGATGAAATTTCTGTCGATCGCGCTAAATACGGCTGCGCGTCTGTTTCGGTCTTCCCGATAGCTCGTTTCTGCGTGCGCGCCAAAAGAAAAGATGTTACTTGTCGATTTGAAGAAAGTTCAACATCCCCGCACGGAGATGGCCGATAGAAAGAGCTCACTGCCTAATCGATATTTCTACGGCGAACGTGTTTGGCCATGGCTTTCGCAACATTGAATATTCGACTATTGAGAGGGAACCGAGAATTTCGCCGACGTGTCACGTACATAGTAGGTCCTATTATGAAATATTCGTCGGATTAGCTTCCAATAGAACACCACTCACATTTTTCAACGCTCGATAAAGGTTTACGAAACACGCCGGTGCCCCCTTCTGGCGTCGGACGCGAGGCCCAATTTCGTTCGGATCGTACAGTCGTCTAATGACGCAATCTCTTAACGATGCGAATTACGCCAACTGTAAATTGCATGCTGGAAAATTCAAGGGACGCGGAAATAGAGTGCAACGGTGTCCAAAACTGGGATTCCTGGGCCACCTAGTTCGGCCTCGATAGCCATGTAACAGAAAATCCTCGTAAAGTTTGCAGAATTCGTGCGGGGAGCATTTCCACCCACGCGGTCCCCGATAAAACACACAACAATCTCTTTCTGGTCGACTGAAAAGTCAATTACGGACGCGTATACGTGTCGCTCGCGTGCACTGTACATGTAACGAGCCACTTCCATTCAAGGGGAATGACGGTAAAACACACGAAAGAACGAAGTGAAATATTACGTTGGCGTTGCCGATATCTGTGCAATTTTTGCCCGTTACTGCTAAATTTAGAATGGCTCGTGATTGCTTATTTATATTCGTTAAATAGTCTCCATTTGTAAGATCCCGTCAAGCGATGGATATAAACGAATAGATGAAGAGAAGTGGAGGATGCATTTTTTTCGGCGATTTTGAAAACGAAGGGTTCCGCAGCTGGACGGCGCATGGCACGCTATCACGGTTGGTTTCGTGATTTGTTAGTTGGCGCAGGTACTCGCGACTGCCTGGTGGTATTTTCCTTGGTTTCTGGCCCGTTCTGGCTCGTGGCGATTGTAAATCTTGCGCTCTGGGCCCCCGCGGCCGAGTACATTGCCGAGTAACAGCGGCCACGAGTATATACGTCCGCCAACCCTTTCTACCTTCCCTTTCACTTTCATCTATCGTGTATACTCGAGGCCCCTTCAGGACTCGCCTGCTTCTCGCTCGCTCGCTTGGCCTACTCTTTCGCTACCTACTCACTCTCTACGCGACGCTATGGAATAAAAACCAGAGAGAGAGGGAGGGAAGGAGAGAGAGAGAGAGAGAGAGAGAGAATATAGAAAAGAAAATGTATGCCATGTGTAACGAAAGAATTGTTTCGCTGGCCGAGCTGGCCTTGAATCATCGAGGATTAATCGAACTCGCGGACAAACGACGCGTTTCGATAGCACATTATTTCGTAAGTGGCGATAACGACTGTAAAGGTCGTCCTTCATCCAGTGGACCGAGCAGTTTCTTCTTTCCTTTTCTTCGCAACGCTTCATATCGCCCGAGTAAAAGTATTACTCATGGGCAGTCCATTGAGCGCGTTCGGATTTCAAGCGAAATACGGGGGGAACCGGGAGGCCGCGCCGCGGGCCTGAATATTTTACAAGAAACGAGACGATCGTTTCTTTTTGATACGTTGAACGTACCCGGGCTCGTTGAAGTTATACGAAACGTGTGCTGCAACAAAGCTGCGCGGATCCGACGAGTACTGTAATTTAAAAGTAGCGACCTGCGGACAAACGGCACTGGCTCCCTTTGTAGCCCCGATGAAATATGGCCGGCCTAAGCACCGAGTCTTTCGCGCGACAGTGAAAGTGTCCCAATTTTCGGCAGAGAAAGAGTTCCCGATATCGTTAACGGTAATACGGGAGGGGCCGCGTAACCGTTGTTTGGAAGCTATATTGTTAGGATCTCCTATTGCTCAGCAGCCAGATTCGTACAAACACGTGCAGCGAAATGAACGGTCAAGCAATGGTATTTCTGCGCGGCTGAATTCTGAGTTTCGTTTACCTGGGACTGGCCGACAGCGCGGAAAGAGAAGCTTTGAAAAATTACGTCCCGTACGTAAACGACAAACGTTCCATTATTTTTCGAACAATGTTGCCAATTGCGGAGCTGATAAGTAGATATTATCGGACAAGGTTTTACCATATACCTACTTATGTGACCGCGCACTGGCGAAGTTTTCTGCCTTTCATCGTCACCACACTTACGTTTTGCAATAATAAGTTCTTGAATCGTCGTCTGACCGCTACGTCGTCGCAAGGAATAGCACGCCTCGTTAGAGGCCATGACTGTACCGTTTGTTGTGCTTTTATTCTGCGCGAGGCGCAAACGTCTGTCGACGCTACTACTCACGATCGATAGCCGATTCTTTCACTCACCTTTGAATCACTTTCCATCGATCTTGCGCGTTACTAAATTAATCTCCTAGCCAAAGGCGAATTTATATGTATAGGCTCGGTAGGCTGTAGCCTAGGGGAGAAATTGAAAAAGGTAGCAAAATGTTTCCACCTGTAACTTTTTATTTTTTCATCGACAATAATAGCATGGATTTCTGTTCGAAAATAAAATTTCTAGATCTCTGTTTTCCCTAACAGCGAAAGTGGAGGGTAATCGTTAAACATGGAGGCTTGAGACAACTTTAAAAAGCAATTAACTTTTTTTCATGTAGCAAATTAGCAGTAACTCATATGTAAGTTGTCCTGTTGAAATAATTTTAAGACTACCTGAACTGTTTTGAATTAAAATATTTGATGAATTGTCACGTGAAGGGCGGCAAACGCTTGTTAGCCTAGGGTCGCCAAATCTCCAAATCCGCTCTTGCTCCTATGCCAGTAATAAAGCCTCGTTCAGATTAGTCCATTTACTTGACTTCAAGTCGCTTGAATTCAAGTAACTTGAAACTACTTTACCAATGTGAACCTATTATTCCCTTGCTTTTAAATATATTTTTAAGTTTCAAGCGACGTGGAGAGTCTTTTAACTTCTACTTGCCTTGAAATACACTTGAATAGTGTGAACGTACGTATAAGTGTGAACTTGAAGTCACTTGAAGTCACTTGAAGTAAGCTGACTGCCTATTGCTTTTGAAAAGTGATGTTATAATCATAAAACAATGACTAACAATAGACTGAGTAATGATCGTTTCCATTTAAGTATTTCCTTTATATTTTTAATAACTCATTCGTAATTTCGTTCCTTATTACATACAAACTAGCAAACACCACTTCCAGCGTCGGATATTTTAAAATAAACATTTTTATGCAAATGGCGAGTGTTTGAAGAAAAATTGTGATTCTTGGTAGAAAACTTTGGTTATAAAAATGCCTGTAGCTAAAAATATTTTCAAGTAATTGTAAAATTCGAATGTACTTCTTTAGATTAAAAGAAAGATTCTCTAACAATTTCAAATCAATCGGATGAATATTGTAATGACGAATCAATTGTAAAGGACACACTGCGTAGCGGCTCTAGCACTGCCATATTGTCCAAAAAAATTTATTTAATCTTCAAAAGGTGTATAACAAATGAGAGCAGGTATTTCCGTTCGAATTCATGAAAATAAGTTCTGCCAACTTTTTTGCGAATATCTTTGAAAGTAAGACCGACCGTCAAAAAGTTTAAAGGGAAATGTTGTTCAGAATGATGACCTTGGCAACATATGTCACGGTCATTGAAATCGGTGAGAAAGTAGCTTTTCGACAAGTTTACCCGATAGCCTGCCGCTGTCGGCGAAACGGACAGTGTGAATCTACCTTTATGTACTTTGTGATGCCAGCGTTGGCCCTTTGCTACTATACGAGTGCACAAATTCGTTTGATGGTTATTGTCCTCGATTTCCTGGCTTCCTCGCATATTTTCACTCATATATCAGCGATGGGGATTTAGCAGGCACCTATTTGTTGTGCTGGGAGCCAAAGAAAGTAAAAATAAAAAGAAACTTTATTAGGTAATCGACTTTTCGGATATCGGAACCTAACTTTAACTCTCATCTGGCGAACATTTGGACCCACGCGAAACTACATATACTTATGTGTAGCTATGAATTAGTAGAATCTTTGATCATAACCAATTTAAAATCTAATATAAAAGTTTATTTTGGCAATTATATGAGTGAAATTATTTGATAAATTAAAATCGTGCCGGTCTGTATTATCCACTGTCAAGAGTGAAGCAACTAAATTGCATCGATTAACTTGAGTATTTTAAGCAGACTGGTTGCTTCTAGTGGGTTGACTGTTTGGGAGCAACTTGTACAAATTCTGCCCAATCAAGATGACATATTCGAATGCAAACTATAAATCGGATCGTTTTGTACGTACGTATCGAAAATAAGTTATGATACCTCTTACTTCTGAAGTTCGGAAGAACCCTTCCTTTTCTATCTTCTTTTACGAAAATACTTTTATTTCTATTAATACGATTTAGTATTCCAAAACCTTAAATTAATCGTACAGGTCCAGATGTTCACGCATTCACAAGCTTTCTTTTCTTTTTGGTACCAACAAAATATTCCAATTCAGTGTTTACATTCCAACGATTCCAATACTCAATGGTTTACGAATGATTCGCACCGTTCGAAAAATTCCAAATGCTTGAAATAATCGAGTATTGGATTCAGTTCGACTATTTCAGTACTCGTGGAGGTTTATCATCTATGCAATTCCTACCATACAATTAGATGCCTTTTATCCAATGGGAAATAAGCTCGTGAATTTATTTTTGTAAACTTCGGAGTTGCCAAAATTAAACTCGACGCATTCGCCTTCCACAAGCTTATTATCTTCGAGTTCGTGAATTCGTTAAATGATTTTGTAACGGTGACGGTGAATAAAAATCTAATGGAGATCCTTTATGTTGAATATCCTCAGCGTCATTTTTTAATTAAAATTTTTGTATTTTTGAATCTTTTAACTGTTGAGTGATAATTGTACACTCGTAATACTCACAAGTACAATCGTGCTCTAATAATATTTTTTTAGAAATGTCGACATAATGGAATTTGTAGTTCAAAAAGCGGTATTTTCAATTTTTGGCGATAAATTCCCTTTGGAAGTGGTAAAGACGCGCATTTGCATTTATTCCTAATTAAAAGAAGTAACTTATTCCTGAAAACTTTTTCTCTATCTCCTACATTTCGCGAGTATTAATACAAAATCGAAAAATTTTCGGGGGTCAAATGCACACTCTTGGAGTGAATTTGGACAGCAAACAAAATTGCGGTGTACTCAGAAGGATATCCCCTACATATTCACAAAGTTTTATAAGTTTTTGAAATTCCGGGTTCAGGATCTTCCTTTGTCAAGAGTATGAGGGTTGAAACTTGGTAGCCCGTCATACATGAAAGTGGTTACATCTACAAAAAAAAACTCATACAACCTTTTTTGTACAGAATTTCCTAAGCTACAAACTTCATGATAACTATTTTTGCCGCAGAACAAAAAACCACCGAGATATTCGCGAAAAACAGTTAATTTTTACTTTCAACTACCTGTAAAATGTTTAGCGGATATCGGATCGATGAAGACTTTTGACATATTGTTTAAAACAACGAAACATAAACCCATACCAAAATTCACCTGGCTGGGAATTATTCCGTAGATCCGTCTAATTTCTCCGGACTATGGTTCGCAGTTTATTAACCAATAACACTACCACTTTTAATTTGTGTACGCAATTAATTTCTCGTCGCATTTTCCTGTCTTTTTATATCAAAAGAGCAATGAAATATTTATTGTCACACCGTAGCATGCGTGGTTACTAATCAAATCGTACTATACCCATTTGCCTGCTCTGTATACTCCGCTCATTCATTTTGAGCTTTATTGCGAACACATGACATACCAATTAGATCTGCTTTAACTGCTGCCTTCAATCCTTCATTAACTACAGCAGGCTGCTTGTCGTGTGGGGATTCATCTCAGCCTTAAAATCATTAAACTATTTTTTAGCCATGGTGTCACTTATAATATCCTCGAAATATACTATACACATATAAGAACACTAGTTGATGCAGACCTCTAATTATATTTTAATTCTTTAGGTGGTATAAACACATATTGCGTCATTATATTCATGTAAACTGTATGGGGAATGCCCATGGTCGTTCAGCGAGTATATTTAACGAATGGGACTGGAGCAGTTTCGCACATGATGTATGCTGCATGTTTTGATCGTGATTCCAAAAAGGTTGAAAAAGAAGAGTAACAACTACATTTCAGATGGTTGCTGGCAGTGCACTTACAATTAGTTTCCTTCTCCTGGCCCAATATATTAATCTTACATCGAAAGTGTGGTTAGAACTTGAAGAATTAAAAAAAAATATATAAAAAAAATTATGTTAAACGATGGTACTAAAAATGCACTCAAAACTAAAAAAGAATTCTTTTCTTGTACTACAATTTCGATAGTGATATCTGACTTTAAATAAAATCATACACTCTCTGTGATTATACTTCTTTTTTTACAACTGATTTGAACAATTCTACAGGATAATTACAGAGTTTGTATGATTTTATTTAAAGTTACATATCACCATCGAAATGGTAGTACAAGAAAATAATTATTTTTGAATTTTTATTGTATTTTTAATAAAATCATTTAACATAAATTTTTTATACATTCTTTTACTTTTTACTTTTTAGTGTTTGTAGATTTTTAAATTTTCCTTTTTAAAAAAAAATTGTATTGAAATCACACCCACGCACGGCCACAAAGTTTCAAGACAATTAGGCTGGTGGAAGTGGGTGAAAATTGAACTGCCAGATTTGAACTATACACCAAACAAAGAAACAACCAAACACCAAACACACAGAGGATCGAAGCT
The DNA here is from genome assembly GCA_963932335.1 of Andrena marginata. Classification (NCBI taxonomy): domain Eukaryota; kingdom Metazoa; phylum Arthropoda; class Insecta; order Hymenoptera; family Andrenidae; genus Andrena; species Andrena marginata. Next base: position 43,462,408 of record OZ010659.1, on the reverse strand, counting down.
AAGTAAAATCAATTAATAAGAAACTGCGCGTACATATCGTGTAGGTAGCTACTTTGGACACGAAATCTTTAAATATACACTTATATGTATCTCGGTACGCGTGTACACCCAGCAGGCAGTGTAATTTCTCTTTCACTATTGTTACTCTCAAACGATCTCGCAATCGTCGTCTCCCTCTTGTGACACGCTAATCATCCCCGAAGCTGGTTGCGCCACGAGACGACCGACCCATATACTGAATTTCGCCTCGCGTTCCGTCCTCTGCCGCGTCGTCGTCCGTTCGTTTCCCGCTCGTTTCCACCGGACTCGACCGACCAGCTCGACAAAATGAACGACAACGCGTGAATGAACGATCACCTCTGCGAAACTCCTCACATTAACAGTATTTCCCAGCGGAACCAGTTGCCAGCCGAAACGAGGCGCAACGTTGCGAGCGTAATGGCAAGCGGCCGCTGTGCCAGATTAAATAATCATAAACGGGAAGAATCACTGTCCGATTTCCATCGAGCGACGTAATGACCCAGATAAAGGCGGCAGAAAAAGTTTAAATGGCTCCGTTGTGTTTGAGAAATAATCTCGCCGCGCTCACTTTCAGCGAACAATACCACTGTTGCGCGATATCGGCCTACCAACCAAACCTACTCGACTACGTGCGAGATAAACGATATCAGCCGGGCATATCTGCCGTTTTCAAGAGTATCTTTTCGGGGGCTGGAAAGCCGGTCATCTCGCTCTCCTCGGTGAAACAATGCACGCCTTTCTACGGCGCAGACATTTCGGACACGGTGTACGCATCTGGTTCTACACGCAGCGCGGTAACAGCAGCGCGCGAGCGCATATCCTCAGGTGGTGGCTGACACGGCCGCAAAGGCACCCGCGTTAGCGACAAGTCCCCACCCACAATGTGAGATCACTGGGATTACGTAAGTGTCCAGTACCGCGGTGTGGACGCGCATAAAAGTATCGCGTAGCACGGCGCATGCCGCCTCTAGTGGAGGCTGGATCGGGCCGTTCCGGATAGTTATGCGCTGCGCGATGATTTCGAGGGAAAGGGGCAATCTGTCGGTTCCATTCAACCAAGGAGACGTTTCTTAACATTCATTTTGAGTCTCACTTTCGAACGAACCCCGACAATGCCTCTCCGTAAACTTGATTCGGAGCTCCCGTCTATAGAACGAATTGTGGTAAGCAACTACAGTCGCTGCGTAGGGGAGTCATTGTAGCGCATATTGTGATATGAAGTAAAGTGTGCGCATACACGGAGCTCGATGAAGAGCGGGATCTCGGCGAGGATGGAACTTTCACCTAAACAATTTGCCTTAAAACGGAAATGTAGCCAGATACTGGTGTGCAACCGAGTTTGCATGGGAGTCCGAAGTGGCAGGGAGGTCCGATTGATTCAACAGCAGCGCGTATAATAGGATTCACAGGTAGCAGATGATCGGCCGCAATGGGAGATTGCGTAACATTTCGAAAAGTCGACGTAACGTGTCGGAAGTCATCGTTAACCGCGGGTACAGTCCCGTCGCAACTGACCAACCGTGAATAAACAAATGAATAACCGACCAATGGCTCGGACGAACCGATTCACTCGCAGTTTCCTTGATTCCGACCATTTTCAAGCGATTCTATGTTGGCTTCACTCCTCTGTCCGTTTGCATGTTTGTTTGTTTGTTCCCCCCGTTTCTTCTTTGTTAAACGGTAACAGTGCCAGGGCTTGGCGTAGATGTTTCCGATTGACAATCGTAACGAGGCATCGGGAATAATTATTCAAGGCTATGATGTGTTGCAATTGTATCGGCTAGTTGGCTATGTCGATGAAAGTCTCGACGAGTTTAAAGAGCGTCGACTAATACGTAGCGACGGACAAACTGGTACAGGCTAGGGGACTCTGGGGCGGAGGGGGGAAGAGGGGATAGCACGCGACAATTTTATGAAAATATTACGTGTTTCTTCCGTTGACGTCGCATGAAAAAACATATCGGCTATGTGAGCGTCACGTTGCAGGGAAATAAACGAAGATTGGAATTTATAGAAGAAAAGTTACGTAACGAACAGTTCAGTAGTGGACGCCATTGAATTACCAGGACAAAATAGATCGTATAGCGGAACGAATTTAGTTATTCGACAAGGCTTTCGTTATTTAGTCGTGTATGCAAAAATTAACAGATTAATTGACCGCCTCGTTTGCCAATTGTCAGGATCCTCCGATCTATTTCGAGAAAGTACGCTCATCGCGGGGCAGATATGAAAATGCACGAGAGTATGAGAGTCTAGTCCTCGTGGAACGTTGGTCATTACTTGATGCTTCTCGTTTCCGCCTGAGTCATTTATGCGAGGCAGCAAGGCCGAGCCAAAAGCAGCGATCTTGGCTTTATTAAAATATGCCTGCAAGGCGAGCACAAGGTAGCGGACAAATTCACGATAAATTTCGCTTCATCCTGATTACTTACTGACAGAGGCACGCGGGTATCGATGCGTTCTCATTGCATTTTTGTAAAATTCCATCGCGGCAAGCAAAGCGGCGCATCGCTACGAGATGCAGCCGAGACGCAGCAAGAAATCTTGTCTCGCTCGCATCGGCAAAAAATGATAATGCAAATGTCCGTTTGTAAATCACTTCCTGCACTCGCTGTGTTTGATTCGTGAACTCTCCCACTTTTCTTCTGTGTTCTACATCTTCTTCTACAAATTAATCGCAATGTAGGGTAACATTTTCGTCGGACAGTTTATACAGGCGGCTTCGTGACAAATCTAGGCAAGACACGGTGGAATAATGTTTGTTCATAAAGGGCTGCCTTTGCGAGAAAATTGATTTTGAGGAGCAATCAAGGAAGGATGCACCTGACTACGAACAGATCCCACCGTTAAATCGATTTTCTCGAAAAAAATGCTATATTCGAGAAAAAGTTATTTTATAACTTCGACTTTTTTGCTCGAGAATTCGTTTCGCACGTAGCTGTGCCATGTTTACTGATAAATCCTGCTGATCCGAAAGACCGATTTTCTTGGAAGGAAGCCTCCTAAATAGTATTCAGGTGGATTCGGTAGACTGCCCTTCCAATCCAAAACCATGAGGCGACGGGTGAGAAAGAGTGATGAAGAGAGAGGGGGAGAGAGAGTGAGAAAGAGAGAGAGGGGGGAGGGAGACGAACGATCGCGATTGCGTAACACAAATGCACGCGAGTATCTCGCGGCAGCGTATGCTCCCGTACGTAGGTGTATGTAGATCTTCTAGTAGTGAAAGGTCATCTGTTTAATAGTCCTCAAACAGCTGCATGCGCGATCGGATCTCCGCCAGCCGATGACTAACCCGCGAGCAGAGGCTTCGACGAGCAGCATGGTGTGTGCCGTGCATCTGCCAATGCGTAGTCAAAGGTCCATTAAATGATGCCAGGCTTTGACATTGAACGGATCGAAATCTCGACCTGACCCGCCTCTTTTCCGCGGACTTCATTGCTGACCGCTCTCATCTGCGTGCGAGGTTAATTGCGCAACGCTGCTTCCGTTTCGTAACGTCGATGCACTTAACGACTCTTGAACTTTCTTTCCCTGAAAAAAACTCGACCGGTGATGTTGCGTGCTCGACAGGAGTAGCACCGCCGCCTGAACGTCTCAGCAAGTGAATCGGTTCTTCCCTATATTAAGTACGAGCACCATGAGAATTGGTAGAGCTGACGAATTGCTTAAGATCAGCCTTATGCTTAAACTTGAAAGTCTCTACTCTTTGAGGAAGGAGTTCGAAGGAGTTAGAGCGGGTATCGATGCTACCGATCTCGGCCAGGTTAGGAACAACACCTTTCAGCTGATGCGTCAGAGGAGGAGGCAGGATTTTTAAGAGAGACCATCGTTTGTTCCATATGAAAACGCAGCGTGGAAGCGTGTGTCGTGTCATAAAGCCCGATGCATACGCGGCTGTTACGTTCATATGCGCGCAACAGGATTGTGCGCACGCATGTGCACGTATACGTGGTCTCTCGTCGATGTAAGGGGAGAAAGGACGAGCGTCGAGGATCGAGAGAGCAACGTTGCCAAAGTCCACGTAGAAATGTTCTTTTTTTTTTCACCGCTGTTTGCGCGGAGTCGCTCCGCGATCGTGTTTCCGCGTTTCCGTGTGATCCTGCGACCGTCGGAGCGCCACGATCGGACGTCCTTCTGGTTATGCAACTGGTTAAAAGTGTCCGACGTTCAACATTACGCCTGACGTCATGTTTATGGCGCGAGATCTTGGAAAAAGAAAACCAATTAGCTGCTGCTCGAAAAATTGAGAGTCTAATAGGTACTTTCACGAGATTTGCCGGTAGCCTGCCTCGGGCAAAAAACAGTGCGTGTGTTCGGTCTCGAGCGGTAGTTTTCCTTATCCGCCAAGCTCCAGCTCGATGTTTCCTAAACGTTCAATCCCATTCTGTCGAAGCGTCAGACGCGATGATAATTTCCATTCGCTATGATGGCAAATGAAACTGTTTCGTGAAGCGTGCGTGTCTCTGGAGGCCGTAGCACGCAATGCCGCTCGGGAAAGGAAAAAGCGCCTCGGCCTAGTTGACCTTGGAGGTTTTCATTCTACGGCGCGGCGAATTTCTCTAATTTTGGCAACGCTGTTCGCTAAATCGCACGTGCACCCGATTGCCTCCTAGAGCGGAGAAGTACGCCGCGCATGCGCATAATAACTGTGCCCTTCAGATCCACAATGATGGAGCATCTATTAGAGGAGGCGATTGTTCTTATATAATGAATGGATCATGTAACTAGCCGCTTCGCGGACTCGCTTCGGAGGAGCGTAGAGACAGAAAGAGAGATGAGAAGAGAGCGGAGAGAGAGAAGAGTGAGAGAGAGAGGAGGGGGGTGGGGGTGGGAGAGACGCCTTCGCGCGTACACATACAAGGCCATAGCGCGCCGCGTGTCGCGTACGCGCGTGTGTGCACGCGAGGTGAGTGTGTGCGGAACACGTACCAGTTAGAGTCGACTAGGCTGGTACGTAAGTGCAGCTGAAAAGGCTTTTTACTTTCTGGCCTTGAACGAAATGTATCCGGTGACTCGGCGACCTCCGATCGGCCAAGGGAAGTTTGTCGTTCCCCTACGTGGTAATGAATCCCCCGCGCTCTCCTGGCCGCCGTTATTTTTCGACACACTGCCAACGTCGCCGTGCGAACCGATTCCGGGTTTAATTGCTGCTACGGACAAGTGGACGGGTATAATAACAGGTTCCGTGGCACAGTGCAGCCGTGGCAGGCCTGCGATTCAACCGCGCGCCCCCTGGTTATTATTCCTGCTCGCAGCGAAAGTGTGACAGAATCGGGAGGGTTCGCCGATCGTTCCGAATGTCCGAAATACAACGATTCGCCCGGGAGATTTGCATGCGGTAGTACTGCTTCGGTTACGAGGGAAAAGGCTGCTCCAACGGCTTAACGATCCTGTTCGAACAGGTGTTCCGTACCCCCGCCACGGTTCTCCTTCATTTCTCGCCCAGTTATCGCTTTTTGTAATGTCTCGCGCGCTCGCCGGATTTTCGTAAGACCGGGGAAACAAAGAGGGGCGAGGAATACGTGACCGCGCGATAGAGACAGAACAGCGGAGAGAGCACGTCACAGTCGACGGAGCGACGCGCTAGCGGGAGACCGCGGGAGACCAGCTGGAAAATAGCGATTCGAAATCGGGGAAAGGTGTGAGTCACGTGTTTCACGGGGTGTCATAACCCTGCCCTCGGCTCGGATTACACGTTTTCGCTTCTAAAATGCGAAACACGGTGTCTAGCTGATGGAGAATTAACGAGGCACAAAGTCCTTTCCAACTAGGGAAAATGACTGTCAATTTCGACGGCGTTATCAGGCGAGCGAGCGAGGCTCGAAAGCCTATAGTGCCTCATAAATGAACGAATAAAAATAATAATATTTGAAGAATATATAAAATAACGTGTAATCCATTACGCTGCATCATTAAAACTCTTCAAACTGTATTAATAGTAAATACTTGACAGGTTATAGAAACATTTTTAAAATACCACTGCGTCATATGTCGTAGTGTAGAATATTTGTAATATACCGCTATCTGTTTAGTTATAGAATGCCGATTAAATTGACATTATTTACTCGTTAGGTTTCCATGGATAGTCGCGACGCGTTCGAGTGAATTTTATTTCTCTTTTATGGCGTTCCGCGGTAACCGCAGCATCGTACAATCTCCGCGCGAAGCTCCTATGGTGTTCCAACCGAATGCTTTTCGATGCTCCGCGAACGTGGAACACATACATATTATACACAAGAGAGGCCCTATGAGACCGCGAAACACGGCCTATTGAGGCTGGTGAAACGTAATTGGGCCCACAAAAAATAGAGCGGAAACGCTCGGACCCCATTACAGGCCTCGTAACGAGTTCTCTCCGTGTTGCTCAATCCTCGCTGGCTGGTTTACGCGGTTTGAGCCGCCTCGCCTTAATCCGCGCCGTCACAATCTATTCTCTTCACGATAAGTACCAAACAGCTCCATTATTTTCGACAATTCTACGCTACGCGTGACAAAGACTCGCGCGCAACGCATTAATCCTTTTGAACGTAAAAATTTCCGTTCAGTTGACCGACTTTGAAACGTTTCGCTTTTCCGCGGACACAGCTATTTCTGATATCCGTGTGTATTCGCTTTCTTTCGTCGACATCGCTCGAACGAAAGTAAAACGCAGTCCGATAACGCGAGGTTACATCGTTGTGCGTGCGATTAGTTATCGGCAAATCGTTATGGCCGATTTCGAAGCGATTTCGTCATTGCACTTTCGAAATGTTAAAGTATTCGGTTGTTCATAAGTCTATTGTGTTTTTCGCACGTTTCAAAATGGATCAAATAAAACTCAAAAGGATAATATTAATCGATAATACATTTTTTTTTCTCCTCTTACAACAATTATCCATCTCTCAGATAATGTTTATAATATGTCCAACGTCCTACAATAAATATCTGCTAAATAATTAGCCAGAACGCTGTACTTGTAGACAACTTAATACCCAAGGTGTCTTTTTATCTCGCCTAGCCGATATGCGGTTCAATTTGATCCATGATATTATTGCATTTGTAATTTGTATATTAGATTTTAATGCTCTGGTTTTCTTAAAGTAGTAGAAATAAATAATAAGTACTATAAACAGCTCTAGGATGTAGATCTAGGACATATGAAAATGAACCCCGTACCCACCACGCAAGGGTTTATCAGCCCGTGTTAGATTTTCTTCGATCACGAAAAATGATGCTCCTAATATTGAAAAACGCCCGCGTCGTTCGAGGCCCTAGATTTTCGTACGATAACCCAAATTATTTTCACCGCTCGACTCCGTGGCAAGCCGCCCTCTCTCGGCCCCCGGTGTCGCGCTTTAATTTCCAGCCTCGACATTTGAGTAACCCAGTTTCGCCATTGTTCGATTCAATGGTAGATCGTAACGTCCGCCATCCGGATAGAAGATTATAATGCTCGCGTGTGCATGGTACTGCGCATCGTTGCGCCGTGTGCGTGTGGAGCGTAGACGCCGCACGTGTATGCGTGCTGGCGAACCGAAAGTGTGTGGCGCGCACACTGAAATCGCGAGCGGTGGCCGGGTATTAGTATGCTGGGGCGATAAGCGGGGCGACGTCCACGGAGAGTTCGCGCAACAAAATTTACGAATTCCATCAACTTTCTCCTCTTATCTTATCTTATCCCGACCCCGCGAACTCGTTGCACCAGTTCCCATTGTGTCATCCCCCCTCCTTTCCTTCGACTAATGTCAGACGTCGTTTCGGTTCGCCTCGGTGAAGCACGTGAGACGTCACGTGCCTGCCGATCGGTAAGTATTCGTGTTGGCTCGCGTTCGTCGCGTTTACGATTTTGGTTCGAAGAGAGATACTTACGGATTCAAATTGGTAGAGACCTCGAGTAACGCGCGTGGAGGATCGAAGAAACTATAAGTATTCCGGCTGGCTTTCCCGTTTGCAACATTCATGGCTACATAAATAAGTCATTTTTGCCCGGTATACGGATTAACACTTTCGCTTGCGCGAGCCTGACTTGGCGCCAAGTTCATTTCACAGCTTCCTTCGCTATGATAGACAATCACGCGATTATGAAGCCCTGGTCCATCGTGCACCTTACCATCCAGTTTAACATGGAGAACGCTTGCCAGGCTGAAGATACAATGATCACAGCGTGAAATCGTGCCAGCGCAAACTAAAGGGTTAATTTTCTATAAAGATGTACTCGGGATGTCTATAAAAGTGATATGGAGCACTGGCGACCTACTGAGATAATACATTTTGCAAGAGAATACAGCGATGAATTAATAAAGTCCTGGAGAGAAACTGCTTCTATGTTATAGAAATTTTGAATACGCCGCTCAAAGTTATTTTAGCGAGACTCTACAATTATCAACGAACGGTAGGGTAGGGATTAGTGGCTGTTTATCGACCAAGTAACCCGAAATGGGCGAAACAGAGTGATGGCTACCTGTCCGCGGAGAGAGAGAGCAGCACCTACAAAGCGTAACCGACGTCTTGGTCGGTAAAACTGGCGGTGTCGGGATCGCATTGTCCCCTCCAGCGGGCAAGTGGGCCAGAGTTTCTGCATTTATCGATACGGGGCCTTGCTCCCACTAGGCATGAACGGAACGAGACCCCGCCCAGCAGGTCTTCAAGGCCCAAATAGAAGAAGAAAGACGAACGTCAGCGTAAGCGTGGACGTAATGCAGCTGGCCGGCCAGCAATTGACCCTGAACTTCAGGCAGCGCTTGTTAACAGCTATACATACAGCAATACTGTCGCAGACCTATCAGCAACGATTTCCTTATTTAGCCATTTTCTTACAAGGGGAACCTGCGATCAGGATGAATGCTTTTAGGGCGAAACTACGTCCAGAATGTGGAGGGACGATGGTAGCTACCGAGAATGAATCTTCTGGAAGTGTTCGTCCTATTAGTCGCAATTTTATTTGCGTCCTTTGTTACGCGTGTGATCTACAAAGAGGCTCGATTATTGGGTGAAATGCTATCTCTTCTCACGCACGGGATTCAGCAATAGCTGTGTGCTATATGGAATAGTATCCCACAGGAGGAATCAAAGTGCGTTCCTCTTACTTAATGGTACCACAAAGGGCCATTCGTGTCAGGTAGCAACTGTATAAACAAATTGTCAGATATTGCCTACTAACGTTTAAATGTAAAGTTTGGTCTGGAAGAATCACTTATAAGATTTTTTTATCTATTCTATCACGGCGTATAAAATGAAAAAAGAAACGAAATTCATTTGACGACTTCGAAATTTTAATGTTTAAAGCGATTTTTTATCAAATTGGATAAGCGTTAACGGTTAGTATATTGAGATTTGTTTATACTCATCGTACTCTACAGTTTGAACCCGGTTTTGTTAAAAACGTGCTTATCCCAGTGGGAGCTCTCCTTTGTTAGTAAGGGGGCTACGGGACATTAGTTAGACGGCGCGTGGCTCGGCTTGCGCAGGTTCGGCGAGTCGGCGAGCCATGAGCACTCCCACGGCGCGAGACTCGGCGAGTCGGCTAGGCTCGTCCAGGCTCGGTGAGTCGGCTTGGCGAGCCATGAGCAATCCGACGGCGCAGAACTCGGCGAGCCGAGTCGACTCACCGTGCCTGGGCAAGCCGAACCGACTCACCGAGCCTGGGCGAGCCGAGTTGACTCACCGAACCTGGGCGAGCCGAGCCGACTCGTCGAACCTGGGCGAGCCGAGCCGACTGGCCGGCGCCACGCTCGTGATACAGTATACCTTGCTCGATTTGTATGACCAGGTTCCTCTTTTTATTACCATGCACCCAAACAAAAGGAAGAACATGTGGAACTATTGTTACATTCAAGTGGTAATCCCGGCTGTCAAATTTGGGACAATATCATATTAGGCCAAACTTGGCTCACACTTTATAAGCGGGAATACCATCGTTTAAGAGAAACGCAGCAGTAGTCCCACGTATTCTTCCTCTCGTTGGAATGAGCAGCAAAAAATGGCAACTTGTTCAATTGAGCAAGGTGCGACAGATATAATGGGAAAAATATGAAAAAGAGAATCGATGCTTGGGTAAGAAGGAAGAAGGCGACATGGCCCTTGGGCAAAAATCATGGCAGATCGTGCATTGCTCGGCAGTTGACGTAATATTTCAGGACTGGATCTAATATGATTTATTACCTATGAAATATGAAAGTGCTGCTACGTGCGTCTGGTCATCAAAAATACCGAAGAAAGTGTCATACGTGATCGTCGATTACATTTACTCAAGGTCTTCCCTTTCCAGTTCGATCGAATCACTTATCGAAGGTCGCGTCAATCCGTTTGACAAGTTCGCGGACTATGCCAGCACTTCGGGAGGACGATTTTCTAGTAATCATTCGGGGATCGTGCTTCTGATGAATTTAGAGTGAAGTGGTAGATTCATTTCAACATAACTGTTCGTTGAAGGCTGTTAGACTACTTCGAGGCGGGCGATGTTAAGTGCCATTAGTAAGACGATAGAAGAGACTAAGGAACGTGATCCAGCACGATCTCTAAAGAAAAAGAAAAGAAAGTTTCGCTCGCGTTCGTGAGTCTTGAGCGTGAAACTCATTGTGCCTGGAACACGTTTGACATTGCGGAACGCGTCGATGCTTACGGCATTGGTTTCATAATATTAATTATACTTCTGCTCCTCGAGAGTACAACGTGAAATCGAACTTTCTCTCCCGGTGGCTTCCTTTGAGAAACGAAGAAACTCGCGACCGATCCGGTCGTTCGATCCTTGCGCGATGTTAACGTCAAATTTATTCGAATATCGAAAAGCAGCGGATCAACGGAACGCGTCTCCCTTCTATTTGATATTTCATCATCCGCCATTAAAAATAAAGACGACACGTGTAGAAGATTCGTTATAAATAAATCATAACGTACGAAGCGTGTAATTTGTTACGCGAGGCACTGAGTAAATGTGCAATTTATTTCCCGGTAACCACGTTACCGCGTTATTTTCTAATCGCGAATTAAATTGCACAGCAGTTACATGAGTCACGGTAACATTTCGTTGCGAGCTGATCTTCGGCGGTTCTCCTTTAACAGGAAGTCTCTCGAAGAATTACCCGAGACGCGCAGGATTTCCCCTCTCGACAAGATCATTAATCAGCGTGATGGCAACCGCTTAATTACCTTATTGCATCCCGAGATGCAATTCTATTATGTTTATCGATGCACAGTTACTCACGAACAATTACGCTGCTGGCCGCGCAAAGTTGTTTTCTCTTCCCAGAAAGATAAAATTTTATCGTCGCATTTTTTCCCGACTAATAATTGAATTCAAAGTATTACAGTAATTATCCCGAATCCCCTCTTCTCGTCGGAACGTATGCCCCGCGTTGGATGGGCGGGAGAAAATCATTTTCTGTGGAATGAAATTCGACGAACGAACAGCCCCCCACCAGTGGTTAATTATATCTATAGACGAGCTATCATTAGATGCAATTCAAGTCCTTAGCAGAAATCCGAGCGAATGTCAGAGAAACGTGAGAAACACAATGTTACGACACGTCGCGTCACCGCCTTCCGCCGTTTCTAACAGAGGCGGGGCCACGCGCAGATGAAATTATTTAGTGTAACGAAGCTGTCTTTGCATGACGCGAAGCGACAAGACCGCATTATTGGGTTAAGGACGTTCCACATGTTCCGTTTAACCGCCGTTACGAAAGAATTTCCACGGAAACGGTGCCGCGCTGTGTATGTTCCTGTACCACCCGTTGATAAGGAACGTTACATCAGCCGAACCACGTGATACCGATGAACAATAAATTATTGTAATATGCGGAGGAAATAAATTGTTCTGCTGCAATAAAATTTGCGATTATTTTTATGGATTTTCTCGAGCTACGCGGCAAATACTCGCTAAGCGATACGCGCCTATAATTTATTACTGCTGCTAGGCTGATTTCTTTCGCATATTACAGAAAACAAGAATATTACAGAAATAATAGTTTGTAAACTTTTGTGTTCCAGACGATGTATACTGACGGTCTCCTAACACTCCATTATGGGAAGCATCCAGCGACCTTGGCCGCCGAGGTCGGGGCCTGGTACACCGGGGACCGTCACGTGGATGTGACGTTGGCTTGCGACGATGGCTCCATCGTCAAGGCCCATCGTGTAGTTTTGGCAGCAGCTAGTCCCCTTTTGGCTAGTCTCCTTCGTAACCCTGCGCTGGACCACGTGGTCCATTTGTCCGGGGTCCGAAAAACCCAGCTGACACACCTGCTGGAATTCCTCTATAATGGCGAAGCTCTTATACCGGTGAGCGAGTAACCACCTTTTCAAATTTTGCTACTCTGTTTGAAATGGTCCTCCAGCGATAGAAACTTCAAAAGTAATGTACCCTTTCAGTCGACGGAACTCACACCGCTCAGGGAGCTGTTTGAACTTCTTCAGATTAAATCGGAGCTGTTCGAGCCCAATCAGCCCCAGACCTCTAGTAACTCCGACCCCGAAAGGATACCCACCCCTCAGGCCTCCGAGGGCCAGGAAAGCTCGAGCTACGAGTCGCAGTACGATGGCAGGTGGGTAGTGATTGGCTGAGTGCTAAGTGTTCGTGACATGTGAAAATGATCAACGAAACAGACACTGTAATTTCTACGATAGCGAGCTATTAAAATTGATTTTTACGTTTGCTTGGCTTTTGCTCGAGCATAGAGCGGAGTTTGTGCAAGATATCCATTCGTATAATGTCATTCCTTCGCGCCTTCTGTCTACCACTTTCTATGCTTTGAATTCCTTCGAATATTATCTTGGAATTTCACAAATTTTTAATCGTGTGAATGGCTTCGAACATTTTTGTGAAATAGAGCATGGAGGTCTGTATAGATCTTTTGTTGCATGAGTGCACGTGTGTGTATGCGTTAAGGATATTTTTCGTAAAACGCTCCCCAATACTTGTAAAATTTATCAAGATTTTCAAGACATCTAAACTATCAAGACCAATCGAGATTTTGTAGAACTTTATATATACGAAATATAATACGAAAATTAGAATGTATTTGGCGCGAATAAATATGTGGGACTGTGTTTTGGAATTTTAGACAGTCCAATAACCCCGCGGACTGCTGTTCGGTACTGATAAAAACGGAGGGTTGTGAGGAGGAACCGGAAGTGGATGTCGAAGGTATCGAGGGAGAAGCGCTCCTTACGGAGAACAGGGAAAGCAGTGTAGAACCGCCGAGAAGGAGGGATAGTTCTGACCCTGTGAACCTAAGTCTAAATTCTGGAACTTCCACTACCAGCGAGAGTTCTCACGACATCGTGCCTAAGTAAGAATTAACTTGTAAGGGGAGGGTACGAGGTTAGAGGCCCTGATTTGGCTAAAATTTAGCATGCAGTCAAAATAGAGAATGTCACAAAACAGCTTTATCGAGAAAATTAAGTTCTAATAATTTAGTCCACCAGTAAAAACACAAGGTTCAATGAATTTATCTGCATTCTTGATAACACGAAGCTCATGCCCTAATTAGGCATTAGAAAAAATAAGCAATAAAATAATAATTGTTTTACATTATTTTAATATTTTATCAAAACAAGGAAAGCCAATCATTTTATTAATTGTCAGATGTTTTATTTCTCACTCACTTGCTATGCATCAGACAGCGTCTCTTAAAATAGCTGAGCTTTAGTATCGCAATTTTTTTTTAATACCATGAGTGATTCGTATTTTTCTTTTGAAATAGGCAGGAGTTCTGTGTATGCACTATTGGGAAGTTCGAACCCTCCTTTTTTTCTATTACTGTCCCGCGTTTTTTTTCTAATGGTGATGAAATTACTCAAGCAATAACCGTTATATGTAGATGGTTCGATAAAAAATATCACGTAATATTCGCATTTCCTTCACTTGCTGAATGGAGAATGGGCATTCCCTTATCATAATTTCTTGTTTTACCTTGACGACAAACGGTTATGCTTAGGCAAATAGTGGGGTCATTCCGTATTTTGTCCCAGTATAAAGTGAACATTTTCTGTTTTTAACCAGTACCTATGTCAAATTTTCAACGTTATCTTATGGGGGTATTTGATCTTTATAAGACTTTGTCACTGGAAAGTTCTGTAGTCCCCGTTGCTACCAACAAAATATGCTATAAATCGCAAAATCACGAAAAATGGACATTCAACAGCTCGAACTTTTGTGATAACATCAAGTTCAAAGCCCCTCTGTCGCCAGTGCTATCATATGGGTCTATAATATGTAAGAACTTTTATAGCATACCAGCGGAATAGCACAGAATACTAAAAGTCATTTATTTCAGAATTACCTTTCGACCAGATACGCCCTTTCGAATTAACACAGCAATTATGTATATGCAAAATATTAGCCAAATCGGTATGTCAAACCTGACTTATTTAATCAAACCCGATCTTATTTAATCAGGCCAGAAAAACAATTGCTGGAGAGGCGAGAATCTCTGGAGGAGGCGGAAGAGAGAAGGAGGCAGTTGGCGGCTCGACTCGCGCTAGGCTTAGAACCGGGGAAACGAAAACCCGAGGAAATACCTATCCCACCTGCGGAGGCGTACGTTGTGACGCCGCATCGAAAACGAAGGCCAGGCTTTCACAACGCGCCCGCCCAGAATCCGGCTTTCGTACCATTTAATCCTGGATTCGAGACGCCGAGGCGGTTGCAAGCGCCACATCCCCTCAGCGTCTCGGCACCACCGTACCTGGTATGATATAAATATAATTCTCTGATACAACACGATATCCTATTTATATTTTTATAATCGAAGCTGTCATATTTGCAATTTGTTAGTCGCACATTACAGGGCAAGGCAAAAATTAGGTAACCGACAATGCTGAAATAAAATTTTCCCCGTTTCATTAAAAAATAATATTACGCAATTAGGGAGATTATTATGGAAGACTGTAAGCAAGGTAATTCTCTTTGGTGTATAATAATGGCGGCACGGTAGAAGTCACCAGAATGAACAAAATTTTATTGCAGTCACCACTGCGGTTAACTAACTTTTACCACGCATGTGCAATTTTGTCAGAGTTCAACTTTTTAAATAGAAATAATTATATAGGTTTGGAATACTGTGCACTGGGTTAAGTAATTAATGTATAAGTCTGCGTATTAATGCAGGATGCTTCTTATTAATCGATTACATGTTTATCTGAAGTTTACAAAAAAAGTAACAGTGAGATTCCAAACGTATCTGGAGAACAGTATTTTGTACCACGTTCGAAAGCGTCTGCAGTGGTTCATGAAGGTATTCGAAAATTTGCAATCAAATACGCTGATGAATAAAATACGTGAGGTGCAATAAAGTTCTCAGAATATCATTTCATAGGTACATGATAAAACACAAGTAGGTAGGTATAGGAATTTTGCTAATAAGATATAAAGACAATGTAATAATCAGTTGCAATTATTATCATTATATATCGATAGTTTGCAGGACCATTTTCAGCTCTAATTCCTCATGTATAAAGTGCCAATCAAAGTCGTGCAACAATTTTTCTTTTACATTTGCTTCCTTGATCCATAAACCAAGATCTGCAGAGATTCGCGGGATACAACAAAATAGAAAAAACTTCATAGTTAGCTATAAAATGGAATAAATAATTTATGGTATAATTTTTTTTTAAGTGGAATCATTTATTTATATTGTAAAACCTTATTATGAATTTTCCGTGATAACTAACGATAATAAATTACGTGATTTTAAAAGGAACGTGAAAAAATAAAAGATAGCATATTACGTTATAGAAGATATTCAATGTCATGTCTGCTACGAAGTTCAAGATTAAGACGATAACATCTGGCAATAGAATTTTGCTTGATTTGGATTCTTTAAAAAATATGAATGTCACGTGTGTTCATATTATGTCTTAAAAATCGTAATTGCCCACTTCGTGTCAGTTCATCTGATAATGTTACACAGAAACATAAATATATAAATATTTTCACGTATTCATCACCTTATGTCTGCAAGTGGATCGCAGACATTTCGATGGTCTTCCATGCTGGATAACTTTTTTAAATTTTTTTCACGCTCAACGTTAACTCAGGATTACATCATTTGCGTCGTAAGATTCTTTACAAAACTTGTGATAACGATTTGCCATAAAAATTGAATGGTTTAGTTAAAAAGAATGAGGCTAACCTTGAAGTTTACTTGTGAGAAAGAACCGCTTCCGGATTTCGTTTTCGTTCTTCCTCTTTGTGTCCATCTCTCGACGTTTGTTCACAATCTTGATCAATTGAATACAGAATTTTTTGTCCGAGGTCATCTGAAAGCCAACACGTCATACAAGTATGAGTTTATCTTCTCGTCACCTACAAGAATAGGTATAGTAATACAAACATGTGGTTCCATCTAAACAAATAAAGATGTCCTCGAAATCCGCGTACATAAAACAACTAAAAAACTTTTCTATCGCCAAGGCCTTCGAAAACATACAAATTCGTAAAATTCATTTTTTTGAAGAAATATCACTTCAGATAATATTTTAGAAACTCGTGATCGCGCTGTGTCATTTTATTTCCTTCAAAGGTCCTTTCGAAGTTACATTAAAGTTATTTAATATTTTTCTTCGTCAGCACCATAAATGCTCGATCGGTTTAATAGTGGCTTTGTAGTGGAATTTGCTTGGATTGCGATTCTTTATTATGGTGTCCATTGTGCAAAATCCATTGTTTGCGGATTTGGGTCGTGTGTTTTAGATCACTGTCTTGATAGGTATGGGGGTTTCCGAGTGGCACAGGTGCTCCCATTTCATTTCTATAAAATATACTCACCCAAAAGCAAAATTCCTAACTCCAGAAGAGTTAAGTGTGGGGTCTTCAACTCTCTGCGGCCCCGAATTATCTCCTAAGGGAGCGAAATGGTGGCTTACAATTACTCTTACTTAGTACTGACCACTTCCTGATCTGCCAATGGAGTGAAGGGGAGTCTGGCCAGGACTAATTGGCTCACACCCAGAGTGTCAACGAAGGGTTAAACATAAAATGTCAAAGATCCTGTTTCGTACAGGATATAGACAACCAACTACGACAATAATTCCAACTCTGTCATGGTGGTCTATGATCTTCGTATGCCTCACTTTTCAACAAACTATTCACGAGTTTTCCCATCTCTAGTCAACGTAATTATAATACTAGTGTCTCGCTGTAGGATTGACGATATTCTGAGAATTTTAGTGCAACTTATACGTGGTGGACTGTTATGTGTGTATGTATATGCATATAGCGTAACTTCGAAGAATATTAATCATCTTCAAATAAAAAAGTCACAGTGTCTTAAGATTACATAATGTTGATTGTGTGTTTGCATTCTCTACAAGGGTGTAGAAAGAAATTAAATAATTTTTTCATGTATCTATAAACAGCGGTGATGTTTAGGTGTTCTTAAAATTGCTTTTGTGAGCCACTGCATTGGAAAATTGATTAACTTGCTAATCGCTCGACTGTTATCACGCTGAATTTATTTTTGCAGCAGGACAGGTCAGTGACACCTCCGGGAGCGTCGCACAGGCCGCCAAGCGCGGACCCAGCATCGGCAGCGGGCTTAGAACCACCTTGGGGCTCCTGGGCCTTGCCACCCGCGAGAGCTCCACCACCGCCGCCGACGGATGATCCGCCGAAACCTACCCCCGTTCGCGAATACCGGTGCAGTTATTGTGGCAAACAGTTCGGAATGTCCTGGAACTTGAAGACGCATCTGCGAGTGCACACGGGTGAAAAACCGTTCGCGTGTAGACTTTGTGTCGCCATGTTTAAGCAAAAGGCCCACCTGCTGAAGCACCTTTGCTCGGTCCACAGAGGCGTCATTGCCGCCCCCGACAACACGTTTAGCTGTTGCTTCTGTTCGTTGAGTTTCGATAGTTTACAAGAACTTATCAGGCATCTATCGGGACCGCACAATAACCTGCTGCTTAGCAAAAATCTACACGACTAGCGACAAGACTAAGGCCCACCGGTGCTCAAGCGCGATCTCGAATACGTCTCGAGCAAACTTTGCGTTACACGGCTCGATGCGACAAATCGAATACATTTGGGTCCTGTTCAAATATCACGAGTGCCTTCGTGAATTTTAAACGTAACGCAAACCGTTCTCAGCCTTCGCAGTCCGATTCAGCATTTTCTCTATTTTCTTTCGTTTTACTGCTTCTGTTTGACACAGTGTTTGACAGTCATTTTGGGCATTGATTCTGGAACACCCTTAATGTTTTTTTTACGCATCGTTCTCGAGAAGCATTTTAGCGTCTGGAATAGAGATATTGAATTCCTTTGCTTTTGAAAATTGTGTCGTGACCGCGTTTAGCATACCGAGCCCGCTCGTGATTAAATGCAATAGTTTCTTCGAAAAGAAAAATGCGTGTTATATGGTTCTTACCATTGAAGATAGGGAAATGGTAAACGAATAGGATGTTAACTGAAGTATCTGTCGAAAGTTTGTAGTTAGAAATTTTCGTGAAACGCTTTTTCTTTGAGAAGAAAAGAGGTAGCACCGGGAGAGCCTGTAACGAATGCGTGACGTCGTTTCCGTGATCCTTCGGTTTGAAGATGTTCGAAGACAATGCAATAATCAACTACCAAGTTTATTATTGTAAGCGATGACCAGTAATTCTGACCAAATAACATATTTCCGACAATTGACGTCAGCCGGAAGTGTGTCGGGTATGTTGGCGGTCTCTGTCAGGAAATGTTAAGAAAGTGGAAGAGAGAATAAAGGAAGAAAGAGGAAGTAGAAAAAGGTGAATATAGGTGGAGGCGAGAGTCAATTATTGTCACGCGCCGAATTTCGACGAGTTGACGAATTAGTGAAATCGAAACGCGTCCATCTGGTCGGGCTTTACTTGTTAAAAAGCTTGCAGCGCTTTCGTTCGCGCCTACGTGGCATCCAGCAAGACGTCTTGTTTACCTCAACGCGCGCAAACAATCTCACATGTAAATAACGTTAACGTTAGTAGTAGGTACAAGCGGACGGATAACAATTTATTTATTTTACCACTTTGCAAAAGGGACCAACCGATATTCCACCGATTTCTGTCTTAGGTAGGTGTTAGGTGTCCTGCCCGCCAATCGCCTCGAAACAATTCGTTCGCGGATAGATAAACACGTTTGAAAAATTCGCGTACGGAGGGATACGACATAGAAGGCCAAAGAAACCGACGAAAAAGACATTGGCGTTTAACTTTTTCCCACGAAGAGAAACATTATCGGCGAGCACGCGATACTGGGAAAAGCGACAGTAGCTTTTCCCTCTATTTGCAAACAGCTCAAACCATATTTTACCGATCGGTAGAATACATGTCGCTAATGTTTCTCCGCGTACAATCCTCGTCTTCCACAGTATCGTCACTCCTCCCACCCCATCCTCTCCGAAACCCCTTCCCAAACCGCCATCCCCTTCCTCCCTCCCACATCTTGTTTTCTTTTCATTGAAATGTCTGGTATCTCAGCGACTCGAGTGCCTTGTCAAATGGGTCCAAATTGGTCGATTGGGCAGTGATTTCATGTGTTCATAGGCTTAAGATACGTACACGTGTAAGATGACGATAACGAGCTCGCTTAGGAATTGAAGGAAACGTTAATTAATTCACGTAGGTGGTTTCAATTACACATGAATTAATCCAAGTTTCGTTAGGGTACCTAGATAGAACGTTTTAAGTAGCAGCTTCTGTTTCTCTAATTCTTATTTTTATTTTCTCTTTTATTGGCGCAGGACGTCAACGTTTTAGGTAGACATTATTACCTAAGGTGCCTTGAAGAAGGGCCTCGACCTCTCTTTAGCTCCTTGGCCATGCGGAGATCTCGACTAACGAGACGAGCGGTTTTTAGTCGGCGAACAAGCACGAGGGAATTTTAATTCGAACGTATCAATCGCAAGCTCATGTTGCACCGATCCGATGCACCCATGTACTTACATTCCACATATACGTACACAGCGCACGCGAATGTCTCCCATAAAATTAAGGATTGTCAGAGTGGCTGCATCGCATAAAAGGCAATTGTCTGTGGCAAAATTTTGTGTCCCTCGGGGAGCACAGTTTCGATTACGTTATGACGTACAACAAAAAGTGTAGTCATCCACCCTTTTCCCCTATCTCGTGGCAGATTCATCGAAGCGGGATCGCTCGTTTCATTCAACCTTCTCCATGGAACTTTTGTCCTGGGTTAGGTCGCGGAACCAGAACGAAAGCAAACAAAGAGGAACGTAAGAAGAGGTTAGAGGGGTGGTATGCGCTCTCGTTAAGCCAGGCAACAACGGCCAGCACAAAACAGTGAACGCAATGTGATACTAAATGATAATAAAGATAAAGTAATTATTGTTTAGCGCGCGACGCGTGCCCTCGACGCATGGCACGAGCGCGGTTCGTGGCTCTTTCAATAAAGAAAAAAGGGGGTTGGGGGAAATTATTCAATCTGCGACAGCACGACGCTGAATAGACGACCCCTCTTTTTCTAGGAGCCGTTAAAATAATTCTTAGCAATTAACTTTTTGTCGTTTCTCTTTCCGAACCCCCCTCTCCCCTTAGAACCTCTCCAGAGCCCCTCGTCCCCTCTTCTTCAGACGTAAGCGCACTAGGGTTATGTATAGAAATAATTTTGTCGTTCATTAGTTACGTTTATTGTGTATGCACACACGCCCACAAACACACACACACGCTCCTGTCCAGATGTCCAAGCAGGACACATAGTCTTCCCTAGGCATAGCGAAATATTGTAAAAAATAAATGAATTTCAACCGATCTTCGGTTCAACATTGCTTATCGAGCGGAAAGAAATGTATATATAGAGGCGAAAAGAAAATATTTTCAACTATTGTATACATATTTAGAGTAACAAATTTTTGTGCAGAATATTCTAATCTCGCAATGGTTGTCGTATCTTTCTCTTTGTTCGTTAGACGAAATCGGTAAGTTCGATTATTTTGACCGTCGAAGTTCGTGGAAAGTTTACCCACGAATGAAGAGAGGGCTGCTCTTTACATTCTCGAGGTGAAAAATACCTTTATTTTTCGTCGCCCTCGTGTCCCGCCTTCTTTGTCTTTGGACATTGTCGTCCATGTTCATTCTGTTCTTTGGACATCTGGCCAGAGCTTTGTAGATTTTAAGCATCTTCCGAGCGGAGAGAGTTTTCCGCGTGCTTTCTTAGTGTTCATAGGTTTACAAGAAATAAATTAATTCAGACGAGAAATGTGTAAGAGATGATAAACGAGCGAGCAAAAACAACCTGTTTCGTGTCAATATCCTTTCCTTTTCCCTTCAGGTCAACCGAAGCTATCAGTAACCAGTTAATTAATCGAAACCTAGTCCGCTCACGGTGAAAACTTTAGAAGAAAGTGCCGGTAACAGTCGCTTTAATATGCAAGCAGTGAACTGCTACTTTCCTCCTGGTACAATTTAAAAATTTATTACTCCGTTGCTTATAAATATTTACTACCCGTCCCACCCCCCCACCCCCTCTTACACACATACACAGTGGTATTTTCATTGTTTCCAAAAGTGTCATAAATTTTTCTAAAATGTGTTTCTATTTTGGAGTAGCGAGTAGCAGACGAATATAATAAATTTTTGTTGTGGTACTATAAAGCTGTTTTAGTACGACACGGTTACCATGTAGCTAGTTGCAGTAATTACTGCCGTTTCAGGGTCGCCTAAGACCTTTGGATTGCCTTTGAAGAAGAATAATAAAAGATAGGAATAAAATAAATGATAAATTAATTTCGAAAGTATGTACTACACTTATCGTTAGATGAGTATCTATGTATCGTACTGAGGGGAGCATGGCAGAGATGGTTAGAAACGGAAATATCAATGTAGATGGAAGAAAATTTTAAATATCACGAAGTCGTTGGTTATTAAAAGTGGTTTTCAAATAACTGTAGTTCCGATTGGCTGACACGTTTTAATGTTGAAAGAATGTACGAGTGTACAAATATTTATGAGCAATTTTTTATAAAAATAGACCATCGTGTTTTCTATAAGTACAGTAAGTTTAAATCAGCAATTTCTTCGTTGAGGAAGTAGAATTCTTCCCCTAATTAAAAAGTCTTGCCAGTGAAATTTATTCAGACTCTGTCTAGCGGTTCCTACCTCCGAGACTTAGCAAAGGAGAGCCAAAGAAGTAGTTGAATGTAGTCAAAGCTAACGGTCCGATGGCTTCAACGATTTTATACAAAAAGAAAACTCGCTGAGAAACCCGTTATCGATGGGCTTACGTTTTAGAGGGGCCGTGTACTCCGAGCGCTATGGCGGCAGTGTCGATTGCATAATTACAATGTGGTAAGTAATAACCAATCTTTGTTTTGTTTCGGGGGGAACTCGAATACATTTGCCATCTACCTGTTACACTTCTGAACATAAATGCAGGCTCGCCAGAGGTCGAGGTTGCTGAAACCGGCTTCATGAATGGTTACAGGAAGAAGAATACCACCGCATCAATGGTGTAAGTTTCACAATGGTGCATTCCAAGATGACCGATATGATACACTCTATACTATTGTAATCGCTCCTGTCGTTGATAAAAAGCTCGTCGCCCAAGGCAACGTTATAAATATGAGGCTTTAATTAAATTAACAGTGCATACCCCTGTGAATAAAGGAGCTGGAAAATTTCTTTCTTACTTTAATAAAAATAAAAGTTCGAAATATGTTACGAGTATTTTCTTTGATCTTCCTTGCAAGGTCAGATACAGCAGTATTGTGTTGTTGCATGTAGATTATGTTAATCATTGCGGTATGTCCTGCGTTCGAATATGTACGAATATAAATGCTAATAACTGTGTTTCATAAATTAAGGGAGTTTCCCTAAACATACAAAATAAGGATAATTAAAATAATAGTAAAGCAAGTATAAGTAAGACTTTTCATTAATTTTCCCCAAAAACGTCAAATCAATCAGCTCAATGAACGTAAAAAAATGCGAATATTCCAATTACCTCGAATTACCTCCCCCTATTTATTAGGGTAAGAAAAGTACGTGCTACTGTACTTTGAAACTGTCGAACACTCGGTTGGACTAACTTTTACAAAGCAAAGTCGACTATTCTACGTTGTATTTACAATTCATTGATAAACATAGTACACGCGAAAGAACGGCAATAGGTGGTAGTGATTCATCATTGAAGCTGAAATCGTCTAGAATCTAGCCGCAGCCGAGGAACCTGGGACCTAAGGCCCAGAGGCCCGTGCCAGGCCCGTTACAATTGCCATATATATACAGGAAATCTTGGCTACCCGTCAAATTGGCTGACACCAATCCGCTGACCAAGGGATCGTCTTGATCGGTTGGAAGTACCGTTGCCGCGGAAATGCATAATGGAGTTTGCGTTTCTTGGCCGTGGCTGGGTCACCACGGTTACCACCTTGGTTGAACTCCTTGCCAAGAAGTCGGTGGCAACATTGACCAATGACCGTCGTCTGTTGACCAGATTCTGGGGCCATGAGGAGTACCGTAAGGAGATTCAAGTGTTGGTAAAACAGAGGGGGGTAGTGTGCCCGGTCAACGCTCCTGCCCTCTCCGGTTAATGTATATAAGGCAAGAGGTTCGAACTATGCTCACGGCAGATCACCAGCAGACATGATCGGGAAAATTGTTTTGATCCTTTCCGCTCTGGCGGTGGCCAGGGCCCAGGTGCCGAGCCTGGGCTTCTGTCCAGAGTACGTGCCCATGGCGAACTTTAAAATGGAGAAGGTAAATATGATTCCGGGCTCGTATTTAAACTTGTTCATCGTTCCCTCGAAAAGTAAGTGAAGGTAATAAAGCTGTAGATAAAATAAGGAATAGTAGAATAAAGGGATAGGTAAATTCTCTTGGGTATTTATATGCTTAAATGTCTACGGGTTAGAGTTATAGCCCCTTGGTAGGCGTCATCAGCACGAATCGAAAATGATGGCAAGGGAAGTTTAAAAAGAACAGTATCGGTAATTTTAGTGATTGTTACGATTTTGATTTTAGTTCATGGGTGTTTGGTACGAAGCGGAAAGGTACTTTCAACTTACGGAAGTAGTGTCGCGATGCGTAATGGCCAACTACACGCATGGCCCTGATGGTAAATTCCGTGTCAGCAATGAAGTCACCAATAGATTGTGAGTATACGCAGGAAATTCGACACAATTTCTTGTTATACTTATTGCAAAGAGTTAAACCGGAAGGTGTAACTCACGACTTTTATATAGTTAATAAAAAAAAGAAGTAGTTCACACACGCAATTGGTGCTAGCACACGCGTCCTTTGTGCTTACTTTTCACTTGTGATCATTTCTAATCTGTAATTGTATTGGCATTCAGCACTGGCATCAAAAGGGTAGTGGAGGGTGAAATCAAGAAAGCTGCTTCGAAAGCTGAAGAAGGGAAACTGGTCGTGAAATACACGATACCATTAACGCCAGAAACGAAGTACTCGGTACTGGAAACAGACTACGACTCCTATGCTGTATTATGGAGCTGCTCCGGTATTGGGCCATTCCACACGCAGAACGCGTGGATCATGACGAGGGCAAGGCTGGCCCCAGGTTCAATTGTACAAAAGGTAGTACCTTCTTAAACTGGGAAATTTGTTTCCTTTTTCTTTCAGTGAAGTAGATCGTTATATCAATTTATTGATATCTAAACTAATATCCAAGTCAATTTTAAAATAGATGCGTTGTACTAAAATATGCCCCCTTTGAACAGGCCTATGCCGTTCTGGATAAGTACAAGATATCAAGGACATTCTTCGTGAAGACGGATCAGGATGATTGCGCTTACTTGGATATGCCCCAGCCGCAACCAGTAGCAGTGGAAGCACCTGAAAAGCAGAACGAGCCCCAAAAAGATGCAGAAAAAGAAACGGGAAACCTCAGAGCCTCTTTCGTGCCAGACGCTCCTAATTTGATTGTTCAACTACACAGCGCGAAAGAGAAAACGAAGATCGCCCTAGCTGCGGTAAACGCGAAGAAGAAACCGATTAACACGGTCCCGGAACGAATCATGGAAGTGGCTGATGATATGAAGGAAGACATGTTGGCGGACAGCACGCACCTTGTGGAAGTGGAGAAAGCAAGCGAGGCTATGAAAGAGGAAACCTCTGAAAATGTGAAGCAAACAGAGATGGCTGCGTGAAAATGACATTAAAAGGCATAGTTATATCATCTGATTGATGGATATACATGTAGATGGTATACGATTAGTTTAGGGATCTCAGGCTCGTAGCGGTTTTCTTGGTGGAACCAGTCTCGCCTGAGCATAGCGTTCGCTGATCATCATTCCTTAAAATATGATCACTTTTATGGTTCGCGGAGGGATTGGGGGATATTTGTTTTTCTTATTGTGTACAAATGTGAAAGAAAAGAGAAACTGAATAAATTGTTACATAAAATGTTACTATGAAATTTGTTACTCATTTATTGCTCCCTTCCTAACTTACAATTCCTTATTTGCGCAAACTGTTGGCGGAGGCACACAAATGCTGAAGGAATTAAGTGGAATTAAAAGAAATGAAATAATGAGTAAATATTGTTACGGGAAAGGAAAGCTATTTAAAGAATGACTGAGTTTGTAAATTTTAGAAAGATGCACTTTCACCGTGTGATATACACACATATTGCAAATGGCATGCATAATGGATATTAACAATTAGACTATCAGAAAAATATGAAATATTATATGATGAGACTATTAATGTCCTCATTAAGATATTTGCTGCGGCATGGGGCGCATATAATATTACGTATCAGATTTTGAGCCGCGACCACAAAATTGTAATTCTCACTTTACCTGACTGGTAACTTTTCCATTTCTAGATCATTTTGAATGATCTTTGTACGTGTCTCTTAGCGATGATTGTTACTTTCTAATTTTTTATAAACTTATATAGGACACATGATTTGTTAGAATAAAAAATATTACAAGAGAAAGTTATTAATATACTTGACGCACGTAATGCAAATACTATTGCATTGATAACACTGTCTAACAAAGTTGAACATTTTTTCTGTTCTGTAACATTCAATAGTCGTTTCTTATAGATGTTTGTGCACTGAATAAGCGGACAGTGGTAGTCATGCACGTTATGTGTTGCCAAAATCTTTCGTTTCTGTATTGTAAACAAAGGATGTTTTACCACATCTGCTGATGATTTCCGGAGGAAAAATGTCTGCTGCATCGCGTGGAGCAGTCAGATTTTCTCCTAGACCCTTAGTTTTTTAAATATATTGAAAGATATCTGCACAAATTGGTGCATTTCAAGTGTCCTTTTCCCTTTGATCGTTGTTTAAACATATTTAAATTGTTTATAATTCAATAATAATTTATATCGTTGTGTACGCGAAGGTTTATAGAATACTTTGGCGGAACAAGCAACCGAATAACTATTACAGTTTGAACACAAAAGATGTGCAAAGTTGAAAATTTGCATTATTTTTTAAAAACAAATTTCTCGAAAACTGAGAGTTTTCAGCGCACAAAAGTCTATGAGAAACGACTATTCAGTGTTACAGACCAAAATGGTTGTTAGTGTAACATCACAGATGTATATGTCAGCTTCATGATTATAGAAATACCATCATTAAAACAAAAGTGATGTGGAAAATAAATTAATAGATAACAAATCATTATTCAAGTGAAATGACGATAGGAACACATTTTACTCTTAGGGAAATGAGAAACCCATATACTGCTTGTATGGTCCTGCATTCTTCTCTAAACGGGAGATTGCGCCTTGTTGAGCCGAAAAATAGGTAATTCTTTGTGAATTTGTTATCCAAAAATGGTTCGACAAATTAATTTGATGTTTGGCAGGCTGTTTTAATGTATCTTGAGCTATTGTTCTGAATTTTTTAAAAAAACACGTGGCAGATACAGAGACAGTGAAAGAAAACATGCCAGATACAGAGAGAGCGTTGAAAAATAATCGATTGGTCCTGGCGTTGACGGAAAGTACTGTAAGGGTTACCTGAAACACAAAAAGGAAAGGAGATTCTTCATCTATATGAATGTAGTTATCTGTGGTAGTAGATGCATTAAGAAAAATAAAAAAAATTAAAGTGGCAGCCTTTTGAAGAACGTGAAGCGCCCTGATTTGAGTCCGAAAAAGCTTGTGCCCCAAAATCGGGAAACCTTCTTTAAATAAAAAAGGAGCGGTAACAGATACGGCAATAAGTCTACTACCACAGATAGCCACATTCATACAGATTAAGATAGTCTTTTCATTTTTGGGTGTCAGATAACCCTAACCCCACTCTGTATCTGCCATCTTTTTTTCACTGCTGCAGAAAAATTCAGAATCTTAGCTCAAGATACAATAAAACAGTCTGCCAAACCTCAAATTAATTCGTCCAACCGTTTTTGTTTAAAAAATTCACAAAGAATTACCAATTTTTCGGCCCAACAAGGCGCAATCCCTCCTGAATTTCGTATTTTATACAATTCCCTGTGCTCCTTATTGCAAAATAATCAATCTATTGTACACACAAATCTCAATTCAGTTACCTCAGTAGCGGGTACCCTTCTATTAATCCAAACAGCTAAAAAAATGTTTTAGAAGTCATTATCAAAACACGCTGAACCTTTTCTTAACTTCGAAAAAGTTCAGCTCGAAAATATTTAATATACCTATTTATGATGATCTCCAAGCTATCGATTAAAAAACTAAAAGAACGAGGTAACTGCAGAGCGTGCTACATACCGAAATCAAGGGAACTCGAGCAAAGGTTTCTGAAACCGGCACATAATTCGAGATTCGACCCATTGAAAACAGACTTTCGTTTAAAAAGCGATTAGTCGACGGTAAATCCGAATTACAGACCCGGGGTTTCTTGAACTTTGGACGTACCGTTAGTGACCCACTAACTGACAGAAATTTTTCGAACGCATCCAGTCAGCCTTCAAGAGTCCGTCCGCTGTCTAAGTGGAAGCCGCGAGGAACGGGAAGGCCAGTCACTGGCGAACAGTTCGTCGCGTGAGAAGTGTAACAGTCATCCCCGATCGGTTCATCGAGTTGCCAAGTTTCTTGTTTGCACAGCGATTATCAATCCGGTACGTGTCCACCGCAAATAATGCAATTCGTGACATTCGGTTTCTTTCGTTTAGACGTGACCAAAGTTGACAGTATTCCTGAATACGTTGGGTACATACATATTATAATTAGACAGAGGGGTAGATACTGTCCATAAAGCATGACAACACGCATGTGTTGTGGTGTTATTTTGACGTCTGCTGCTCTTTGTAATTGAAAAATGGGTAACAAAGAATTGTTTGTCGCCAAAAAACAATCTTATTATGAAGAAGTTTTTCAAGGAGGCAACTCTTTTCTAATGGAACTAGCATTGTTAACAATTAACAATTAAACAAATTTAATTTAAGCATTCTGAAATGTAAGCAATTTTGATCTGGTAAAGATCCCCCTCTGCATCCAGAAAATGATCAGTTTGATATAAAAAATTTCCTCTTCTGGACATGACAAATAATAGATATATAAAATTCCGGTGCCACATAAACTGATTGCGTTTTCCACATAATTCAATTACATTAACTTTTTTTCTCGTTTTCATAATAATAAAGAAATTCATTTTCTGGTAAATCCATTTTTCTTTTTTCGGTTAGTTAAATAGAGATTAAAGTTTTATTGTAGGATGAATAAACATAAAAAAAAACTCATTACGAGAATATAATGAATGATCTACATGATTTTGTTTTATAGCCTTGTATATAAATGGAAATATAAAGTAACGCGTCTGAACATATTTTGTAACGTAAAAGTTTCTCTTAAACAAGAAAAATCATTTTACAGAACATGTATCATCAAAATGGATTATCATTAAATGTTAGCAACGCCAGAAGATTATTCTAATTTCTGTATTATTAATGTAAAATGGAAAAATGTCATTATAACGAAGTCACTAGTGTTAAAAATAACGGACATCGGTACTATCTTCCACTTTTTGTGTTAAGGTATTGAAATATAACGGTGTCCATGCAAGTAATACTGTCATAACTGCATCGTTGTAACAGCTTTGTAGCCTGCAAGGTAACTGTTCTTTTGAAACGTGTTTCGATTGAAATTCTGATCGTAACTTTTCTGCAGTAAAAATTTGCAATTATTATAAATACATCCAAGGCTGTATACGTGTTCATAAAACGTTACATTGTATAGTGATAACGTAGCAACTGATAATATAGTGCAATGTTAATTTTACATATTTGAAGCTATATATTGTTTTAAAAAATTTATCAATTAATTATTGTTTACAAGTGATTAATATTATTCCAAGAATATTATTACAGGTCCCGTAATTTGGGGTACCCGCACTCCCCTACCCTTAAGGAATCACTATAATTTTCGAAAAGCAGAAATGTTTACATGGTATGCATTTCCGTCCACAATGTTTATTTTAAAACATTGTCTAAGTGAACAATATCAAATTCGAAAGAGTTTCGTGGTCGGTAAATAAATGGTCTATTTACATTTGCAATAATTTATCAATGCGAAGCTCTACCAAACGTTCAGTATTTTATACGTCATTGCAAAAAGGATTCATGTACTATAAAAGACCTGATCCAATTTTTCTGTTTATCGTAAATTATTATAATTTTCTCATTCAAGATCATCTGAATAATAATCATCTGAATGGTAACGTGTATATAATATATACATTCTAGTTTAATTTATTGGTCTGTCGCTTAAAACATATTGGCAATAAATTATATGTACAACTAAAAAACTATATAGAGATATGGAATATCGAAAACAAATGGCTTTGAGAAGCAAGAGCAAATATTCTTTCTATCTTCAAAAACGTTAGAAATATTAAGGTAGTCATAGCAAACCAAACATCCTGTGCAAATGCAGCGATAAAATTAAATGTATAGCTAATAATAATGAACATAGGTATAACCCAATTGTGCTTAGTATCACACGTAACTCGCCACTGAACAGACCGCACGTTTGAGAACAGATTTATGCTCATTGCCGATTTATTTCAAATTCTCAGACCTCATATTCACTGATTTTTGAAAACATTCGCAACTGGATCTTGTAAATAAAATAGAGATCATTCAACGATGTTGTGTTATCGGTAATAAGTATGAAGTACTAAGACTTTTTTTAAGTTCACACGCAATGATAGATCGAAATCGTGAACACACGCATACGTGACAGCGCCATATTAAATGTTAAATAACGACGAGCAACTTTTTGCTGTTTGTTTACAGAAGAGAACATGTTAAGGTTGTGTCTACTTCTTATCATCGCGAGCGCGACAATGGCACAAGTGCCATTTCTAGGCGCATGCCCCAATTTGGAGATAATGCCGAGCTTCGATCTGAAAAGGGTACGTACAGTGGATCATCTCTTGATCCTCTACATTTGTAGTGCAAGTAGCGATGTATGTATAGGGTGCCCATATAGTCTCGATCCATTTTAGTGAAAATTATTTTAAGTTAATAATCTCAAGACCAGTTTTATTGAAGCCATATACACACTTTGCAGAAGTAAATTAATACAATTCAATGTAGGTAATTCCCTTGCATTTCAAAGCACAGTAGTTTAGTATACCTTAGATTTGATGAATCCCGAAGCGAAAAAATCCAGCGGTCACTTAAACTAAGCCTTTCAGGCAGATGGATAGGTCGAAGACCAGAAAGACTTTAGGTACCGCACTCACCGGGCTTATAACTCCGTTGGATTTTTTCACTTGGAGATTCATCACATCTAAGGCATTACAAAATACGGCGAATAACCTTCAAGACCTAAAAAAAATCCGATTAGAAATGATTAGCACAATGGCGAATTTAAGAAAAAAGACCTAGACAGCAAAAATTCTGAGGGATCCATTTTTGGGGGGAAAATGAAGAGCTAGTTTACTCAAAACGTAGTGTAAAAAAGCTCAATGTAGTAAAGTACGAAAAAACTGTAGTGTTTAGATATCTATACCAGATCATAATTTTTTTAAATTATGGTAAATACATGAAAGACATGTCGCGGGCAGCCTTTCGATCTACCTTGGCACGTTGGCAGCAGTACGTTGACATGCAAGGGGGTCATGTTGAATCGTATCAATTTACTTTGGCAAGGTGTGTTTATTACTTTAATAAAACTTGTTTTGAGATTATCAACGATTTTCACTGAAATGGATCGAGACTTTATGGGCACCCTATATATTAGAAACTAGAATAGATTTATTGTGTTTACCTGTGTTATTGACTTACTTATGAGGGAATACAACCAGCATTTAGAAAGTCGTCCTCAATGGGACGCTGATATACTACATATCCCATGCGGTCAGGGACACGTAAAACATTCAAGTTTAAAAGGAAGTCCATTCAAACTTTCTTTCGACGACGCGCTGCATTTCTTTTCCCGATAGCATTACTGTATTACACAAATAATCATGCTGGCTTTAACCTGCTTTCCAGTATATAGGAAAATGGTACGAAGTGGAGAGGTATTTCGCCGTTTTCGAATTCGGTGGAAAGTGCGTGACGGCGAATTACAGCCAAGATGAAAGCGGCTCGATAAAGATTCTGAACAAACAAATATCTGCCCTGTGAGTACAATGAAATTACTTTTTGCAAGCAGGATTGATATCTTGAAATTGCGCAATAGTATTGTAAAAGGGCGTATAAGAAATAATTTAATGCAAAGGTCTTCAAACTTTTTATAGATACGCCCATTTTTTGTATAATAATTTTTCTACGCACTCCTTGTTTTTAACCGACTTCAACAAGGAGGAGGTTATAGATTCGACGCATTTGTATTATTTTTTATGTTTGTCCCCGCATAACTTCTCAGCATATGAACCGATTTTGATGATTTTTTTTTATTCGAAAAAGGGCGATGCCCCGGTGGTCCCATCCTACACTGCATCAACATTGGCCCAATATTTTGCCAGTTATGGTTAATAATAAAGATTATTGTCACCTAATTATTATTATTTTGTTATGTACGTACGCGCATATCTCTTCAGCATGTTGTGACATATATATACAAAGCTTAAAACTTAAAACCGACTTCAAAAAAATAAAGTTGCACTAAAAAGTAAAAAATAATTTTTTCCCTTATTTAATCTACGAATCTCATATTTTTTAAGTCGGTGCCTCATTATTTGCACTGCGAAAATCTGGCGACGACTTAAAAAATATGAGTCGTAGATTAAATAAGGGGAAAAAATTATTTTTTACGTTTTAGTGCAATTTTATTTTCTTGAAGTCGGTTTTAATTTTTTTATTTTACCGATCAGAATGGGTACATATTTGCAATTAGATTTAGTGATGTTTGCGGCGATAGTTTACAATAATATGTTGTGATCGATTATTACAGTTATGTACATTTACAATTTACCATGTTTACAAAATAAACTACGAAAATTGGAATAATTATTTTTGGTATATTATATTTAAATAAATAGATTGAAGAATATGTACCTATCGACTTCAAGTGAAAGTGGTTCTTGAAAATAATAATTCTGTAGAGTGAAATGAAAATTTTTGATTATCTATTTAGCACTGGAGTTTCTTCGAGTATCGAGGGAATTGGAAGATTAGTCGGCAGGGTGGACGATCCTAAATTAATCGTTACATTCCCGTCTCTACCTCTTCCTATAGACGCGCCGTATTGGATACTCGATACCGATTATAAATCTTTCGCCGTGGTGTGGAGTTGTTCCAACTTTGGTGTATTTAGGTAAATATATAATATAACAAAACCATAAGTGATGATTATATCCCGCAATTTTACTAGCACATGGTTCAGATCTATTTTTATACAGGGTAAACCAACCAGTGAATGACCGAATTATTGAATTTATGGACCTTTAAAATTAATACTTGAATATATTTATTTATAACAACAAAACAACTGTTGAAATTGCATTTAAATTTATTTTTCTTGAAATTTCTATAAAAATAATTACTTATTCTTATCGTAATTTTTTAAAAAACAATTATAAAATGCAAAACGTGTAGAAGCCCAGTAAATGACCAAATACTTTTAATAAGTATTGTACTTATTAATGTGTGCTTAATTCACTAACTAAAAATATGGAATATTAAAAGTGCAACTACACTCCATTTACAAACATATAATAATTTTTAAATTTATAATTGACATTTTTTTGCCTAATGGTCAATCACTGGTATGCGGTCAATTACTAGTTGGTTTACCCTACAACCACATATATTTTAATGACGATCAATGTGATTCATTACAGTATACGAAACGCTTGGATCCTGACAAGAGAACCAAAGCCGCCAGTTTCTGTTTTGGAGAAAGCTTATCAAGTAATAGACAAAAGTAATATAAGTAGAGCATATTTCATTCGTACAGATCAGAAAAATTGTCCGACAGGAAATTAAATAAAATTGTACAATGTCGAGGTACGCCTCCTAAAAGAAGCGTGACCACTTTTCATTGTACGACAAGTTAACGGTATTTTGTAGAAGAGTAATTTTTAAAAATCGTAAATGACAATGAATGCTCAATTCGATTCGTGATAGTATAACTATGGTTCTCGCGTAATTTATATTAAATAGGTCTTATTTATTTTGTGCGTTTTGAGACGACATTCATAAGTCGCAATTCGCTTTATCGTACGTCGATAAAGTCAATTGGTAGACGGAGATTTTAGTGAGCTCAGTTTCCTTGCCGTGTAATTTGTCAGTTTCCGATCTCTTCCGTATCCGTTACTTAACTTATTTGTTACGCATTTAAATTTGTTTACAAATCAATTTCAGTAGCTTTTGGAAAGCTTGCGTTTAATGGTCCTTCATGTAGGTTTAGAAATTAAGAAGTATTATAATTACGTTTTTGGCATTGTAAGAAATCGTGAGTCAACTGTTTTTATATTTTGTTTTGTTACGTTGTTGTATTTATTGTATTTATTTATTTATTATTTCTTTATTATGGAACGTAACGGACTGCGAAGTAGTAAAACGTGTGATAATAAACTGATAATTATTGAAACACAAATGGAGTATGAGTTTTTTCCCACTCACAATGTATATCAAGTAAAATACTTTAATGAATGTCGACATAAATGAAAGAACATGTAAACATGAAATTAAATTTTTCATACTAATTTTAAGAAATTTAATACTTTTCCTGAATTATTAGCTGCCACTATTTACTGTAACGGAGTTTCCATACGTACATGATATAATTCTGATTATTTTTCATGATTGTAATGGTAAAGAGTACTTACCGACTTGAATTCTGCATGGACTGACACGGGATTGACATGGATGCCCTCTGTCCAGACCTGAAATAAGCGATACGCTCGGGTACTTACATGGTAGATGTTTTTTACAATGTTTAAATCCATACAATAGTTAATAAGGAAAGACCCATCAATTTATAACAAAACGTAGAATTTTATCTACTAATCTACCGTTCCCAAGTAATAAACAAACTATTGCAATTTTACAAAGCCGTTTCGATTCCTTGTTTTCAATGATTTATACGTGCGTAGAATGGGCACCGTTTAGATTGTCTACTTAGACATGCGCAGACTGCAGTTTACGGGAATGTCAGTGACATTGTCGATTTTTAATATTTTTCACGTGCGACACGTGAAAATTTTAGTTAAGTGTTCTACTACACGTAAAGTACTAACAATCAATGTCACCTTGCAATTTATAGCTTGTGTAAGCTCTCAAGAAGTGCCATGTTTCGGCGCCATATTGTCTCCGGATCCCCGAAATAGATTTTCGGAGAGAAATCCACGCGAGTCGTTGACAAACCGAGCCCAAGCGTAGCGTAGCGAAAGCCCTCTATGTCAAACTCTAGTTCTGGAGTTGGACGCTGTTCATGAACAGAGGCCGCTAAATTCAGTCCTCGAGTTAAGTCAGTCTTATACTTTATCGACGGTGGTATTTGTAAAATCGGAAGTGACCAATGGTTGCAAGCGTTGCATTTACTCGCAGCGTTCTATACGGTTAGAACATAGACTTCGAACAACTTGAAATAGTGCTGCGATGTCGATAACATTGTAAACTTATTCCATGTCACCCAGTGAAATAGTAAATACAAATCATATATCCAACTTGCCACGGTATGTTCATTCAATCAGCTAGTACCCTGTACCACTTAAACCTTT
This sequence comes from Andrena marginata, assembly GCA_963932335.1. Lineage (NCBI taxonomy): Eukaryota > Metazoa > Arthropoda > Insecta > Hymenoptera > Andrenidae > Andrena > Andrena marginata. Next base: position 43,427,361 of record OZ010659.1, on the reverse strand, counting down.
CGTTCCCCTTTTATGTGTAATTTATCCAAGCAATTAGAAGAAAATTGTACGTTTCGTTGTGACGAAGTGATTGAATTGGTTAACAAGCTCTGATCCGTAATTGGTGAATTCGATACCCCGATAGTGGAGTTGAAACTTACGGAAAGTTCGAATCCATTGTCCGCAGAACGTTGAACTTCATCGCGTTCGTAAATCCAGTAAGAAATCGTAACGCGGGCGATTCTCCCGACGGGTCCAAGTACTTTCGCCGCGAAAGTAACGGTTATCCAATTGGAATCGAAGGCATTAGTTAATCCCAGCTTCCGCTTTCCTTCCTAATTGCTTAAATCGCCGGAAAAGTTTGAGCGTAGCCGTGGTGAACGCAGGCGCTGTCAGTGGCGCACGCTGCGCCACTACCACACCGTTGGGTAAGGTTAGATTGGATTCCACGTCGTTTTCCAACCCTCTCCTCATGTTCAGTACACCCCAAGCTATCACTGCGGTTGGTAGGTTTCACACCCCTGCGCTTCCCATTCGCGATTGCACGCGCGTGCACCAACAACCACACGTGTACAACCGTGCGTTTCCATAAATAAAACTCGCGCCCCTCCATATCAAGCTCGTTTGATTATCGATCTAGATACCGACGCTATGATTCACGCCGCGGCTGGTCGATCGGATCAATTGCCGATTACGCGTTGAAAATATGAAATCCCCAACGTAGTTCGAGCGACACAGTCTTGGAACGGAATTCGTGGATCCGGTAAATTGTTGTACGCTTCGCGGTACGATCGTTCTCGGTATGATCGTTAATCACGCCGATGCGAAAATGGACAAGGGGCTCCCGTGTCACTGAGCGAGGGTGGCAAGTGTTGACGCGGCGGTGGCTGTGCCGTATAGTGGCCGTGAAGATTGTTACTTTACGAGGCAAGCTCGACGGAACCAGCCGCGTAGGGTGAGTAGAATGATTTACACTTTGCGAGATTGATGTTTACCCTCGGATCCCCCTCTGATGGAAAAGTTCCATCAGGGAGATTGTGACCAGCCGGGTATCGGCATCCTTAATGTAATTGATTCAAGCCCCGTGGTAAAAATGCTTTTAAACCGAACGCATCGCTCGGAATAAAACCGGCTATGAATTCCCATCGACACAACACCGTACGCGAAGTTTAAAGCTAGGTACCGAAACGCCTGCGTATAACCTATGAAGCACGTACACGTACACGTGAAAGTCCTTTCACGGCGTGAAGCTCTGCGGCATCGTGCAATTAACCATCAATCACGTGTCAACTACATAGTTCGACAACAGAACTTAAGTCACAAATACATCCGACCCTTTCGACACCACGCTCAACACGCTCGACGCACGTCACATACGAAGATCCTCCGGCATCCTCCGGTCGTAACCGTTAAATCGTATTCGCCGAACGCCCATAGGCGTTCGTCGTACAGACAGCACCGATCGACCGAGCACATACATGTGCTTCCGCAGTATTCAAACGGTTACAAACGAAAGCTCCAGCGTGCCGTGGCGGAGAAAGGATCTCGCGTATTTAAACGCGGCGTATAGCGATGCTTAATATCCACCAGGAATAACTGGCGGCCTCGATGCACAATTCCAGCCCCGTCCTATTAGCGGTACGAAAAGATGCGTAAATGAGGCCACGAGCGTCAAAAACTCGCTGAAGGTTGGGGGGGAACCGTGAAAGGGTTCGCGTGGTCGGATGGAAAGGGAGAGTACGTATATCCAGTGGGTGAATTGATATAGAAGAATTCCTCGGTCCTGGCTGCAAGTGCAGCGCGCGTGGCATGAATACCGTAGAGTCGTAGAGGGACAGCTCTCCTGGGATCGCGTAGGTATGAGTGACATCTACGAACGAGCGGCGTCGCGCAGGCGCCTCCACCTGTAGATACGTTGCTGTACGCCGCGGCTAAATGCCAGATTTATCCGTCGGTGGAACAGAGCGCCGCCGGAGTATGCGGATCAATAGAAGTACTATTTTTTCCTCTCTTTTCTCGCGGGAGAACGCATCTTCGTACCGAACGTGTTTTTCCCTCTCCTTTATTTTTTATTATTCTATCGAGAATGTTCGGGGCCACGGAATTGCGTAGCGTCGCGTATGCACGGGGAACAAAGCCACGGCAGGAACGGGATCGATAAAATTACGTATCCCGCCGAGGAGCTCGTTCTCGCAGCTCCAACTCGCGTATTACTTCCTCGCTACCCCCTCTCCCGTTATTGCTGCGCTCCGTAAGGAAATTTTATCCGGCGATCGTGGAAACCGCGACATCGCCCCGCCGCGAAGACGCTCTTCTCTTTATCGATACTTCCTCCCATTCCAACGATGCGGGCAAAGTTTCCTTTTCGAAAAGAAATGCCTTTCTTTCGAGGACGGCATGAAACGTGCGTCGGGAACGGTCTCCGCGAAGCATCGACTTTACGGGGGGGGGGGGGGGAGGTGGAGCGACGTTTGCGGAAACGATCCACTTCCGGTGCTAGATAGGATTTAGCCCCGCTGGGAAGCGGAATGATATTTGGGGGGAGAGGATTTTCTAGACGACGCTCGGGATTCGTGAAACGGTACGAAGGTTCTTCGGGCGGGAACGGTCTGGAGGCAACCTGTACGACGCATCGTTTATCAAAGAAAAGTACGAGCTGTCGACGGGATGGGCGGCAGTGGAATCTTCATACTCCGAATCTCTGTTATCCGTCAGAAGAATGTTCCCCCCCCCCCCATTTTTCTATTTCTATCGTAGCGAAGTTCAATGAAAGCAGAACATTTCTCGAAGCACGTTCTTACTTCGTATCGAGAGCACCGTTTCAGCGTCTGACTTTTGAATATCGCAGGAGGGAGCCGGATGATCTCGTTAAACAATTTCACGGTGTGGCACGCCGCGCGGCAGTTACAACTGCAATACTGTTCGTTTCGCTGTGTTTCCTGGCTATTATCGTTCTCATTACTGTCGTCGGTGTTTCCATTATTCTTATTATTGCTTCCCAGGCTGGCCGGCCGTTCTCCATTAATATCCCTACCGTCCCGCCGCCGAACCTCCCGCGCCCCGGCGCCGCCATTAACATTAGCATTTTTATGATTATTAACGGTCGTAAGCATTGTTATTTTCGCCCGCCCGCCGCCCGGAGCGTGCAAACACGAGCGGAACGCGTCGCGACGCCTCATTATGAATTGCATTACCTTTTCAAAACAGCCTTGTGCTTTATGCGATACGCGGGCGCATGCAAAACGGTAATGCCACCCCTCGCCAGGCATCGCGGGTTGCGTCCGTAGGAGCTGGGACGCGTAGCTGAGCCCACGGGAAGGGGATTGCCGGGACGGAGCGTGTGCCGGCGTACAATGGTCGTCGGTTGGGTCAAAAGTTCAGAACTTTTGTCATGTAGCTACATGTGTAGCCGAACCGGGGGTGGGCCGTATCGATCTCGAGCGAACGAACAAGCGAGCGAACAAAGTTCTTGGAGATTTAACGAGAGCCTCTTGGCGATGAGCTGCTTTCCAAACAATACTACCGGTATGCGCTGCTACGGAGTGCGGACCGGGGCTTATACGCGAAGGCAACTGTGCACAGACCCGGTCCACACGCCGCCTCCACTTTTTCGTCGGCCTTTGAGGGCTCGCCACACGCCGCGCCATTATCGCCCGACTTTCTCCATCGATCTGGCAAGCTCGATCTACGGGGTGCTGTAAGAATATAGGTGGATACTTGGCTGGCTAAAGTGGGGCTCGTGAAAAGGGACAAACGAAGGTATTATGTCCGTTTTTGGGATACTCAGTTTTCTAGATAGAAGATCGGTGCATGCTCACGTGATTAGACATGTTACAGAATGATCGATACCTTGCATACGTAAGTAGGTACTTCGAGCTGTGGCGTTGTTTGTTTTAAGTAAACGCGAAGCATTATCGGCTTTCCTATATACAAAGAACAGTAAAACATAAAGCATAGCGAAGTAAAAGGCGAGGCTGCAATACAATACTGTTAGAAGCCTAACTAAAGCAAAAATTAAAACTAGGAAAGAAAAGAAAGCAGAAAAGAGATATTTTTTGGCGCATTAAAATAGAAATGCATACAAGTAAACGTTTATCACGTTAAACCATTTGCAATTAAGTTCATTATCAAGTTAAGAACTTTACTCGCAGTTCGGAAACACTCTGTATATTAGTGGACTTTTCGCCTCTCTTCGCGACCCCCAGAATGCACCGGGAGTGTCGCTTACGCCACGGGTTTATTATCCCCTTGGAATTTGGCGCTTGCGATGCACCAATTCCTGCCGGTTGGAACCAAATTTTTCCACTCGTGCCCAGAACTCTCTCCGTGCCATCCGAAGCCTGCGTTACCTCAGCGCTTGCACCTGTGAATCTGACTCTCTGTTTCCTAAACTTCGCCCGGCGTTATCACCCTCGCCGTGACTGCGAAATCCCAGATAAAGACCGTGTACGATTTTCTACCCAATTCAGTCTCAGCCCCGTTCCTACCTTGGTTCACTGAAATTCCACTTTTCGGTCCACTTCACTCCCAGCTCTCGGTTCAGTTCAGTCCAGCACCAATTCTTGCTACTTCAGATTTCAGCTCATTTCTAAACCAAATCCTGTCTCGCGCGAAATTGCTTCCAAGTCAATCGTACCCGGCGACTTCTGCGCCAATATAAATAAGACACCCTCACAATCCATCCCCAGCGTAAACTCCTGTGGGATACCCTTATTCGTTACACGATCGATCAATTACATCTCAAACTGTTGCTCGCCCAGCGCGCCGCGACGATCAGTTCTTCCGCTAGGATGGTCCTTCACGTCCCCAAAATTCGCAACGGCTTTTGTTCCCCGGTGGGTATTTGCGCGAGTACAGCTGGTCTCCGTGCTGGGTGCCAAAAATACGCTCTAACCCGTGAATATATTAAATTAGCAAGTATAATAAAAAGCGCGTTGACGATGAATCCCATTAATATATAGATAGCGGGGTGTCACGCATAAAATCGTTTTGAACAATAGGCACACGGGGATTCCATAGCTACTTTCTCGCTAGTTTAAAGCAGGCCTCGCTGATGCATTTATGCATATCCGGGGGCTCGTAGAAACGTCTAATACGTAACTGGAGTGATGCATCGCCGCGAAGGCTTTAAATTGTGCAAAACCGTGATCACGTTTATAAGCATTGTTCGCTCGCAGCGTAACGAAATCGTAAATCGTTCCTAGTTAAAACTTTACGAGCATGCTTCTTCTGAACCACAACTTCGCCCTTCGACTTACTTTTACGAACCCGTCTGTTGCTTCTTCGCTGCCGATTTCAAGCGACTCGACTTCTTCGACTCTTAGCGTACAGCGGATGTTGGAAATTTGATTACTTCGATAAGCACAGGTGCGCGAAGCAATGTTGCGGCGCGCTATCGCGCCAGATGATCGTGATGGGCGAAAAGAAACGAAGGGAATCTGATTTCTCGAGTCCTATCGGACCGCCGAACGACCCTTTCGCATGTACGCGATTCAAATGTATTCCGCCGCCTCGGGGCGACGGTAAAAGACACATCATAGCCGCGCACAGGCGGGACGCGTCTTATCGATCCATTCTATTGCGATGGTCATAACAAATTCATGGAGGAAAATAGTCGGCGATGTCGAGGAAGAGCCAAGAATATCCCGCGCAGAGTGAGAACACTGATTTCGCTTTTTATCCTTAATCGATATAGATCCGCGCTAAAATTGCTGGAAGACAAGTGTCGGGAATGGTTGCCTGCGGAATATAATGAAACGCAGAATCGAGATAGGAGGGGTGAATTAATTTTAGCTAGTCCATGATCAAGAACGGTAACAAAGCATAAGAAACTTAGGCACCGTTTCTTTAATACGTAATCCTGCCTCGAAGTAGAATTTAGAAAATTCCACTGTAGCGGCAAACACGAGAAAAGTGGACGATAAACACATCTAATTTGTTTAGATCGTAACTTTCCATTTCACCAAATTTCGATGGAATTTACATACTCGATTCACCAAGTTGGAGCAGCATTACGACCCACGCCGGGATCACCGTCCGGCAACACTGATAATCGGGGGCTCCTACCCCGTGGAACTTATACCCTGCCATTGTCGTTCCCGTTTATAGCACATCCTCCCTCCGAGGCGATTAGAAATCTAGCCGGGTAAAAAATGGTCTCTACACTGTTATTACCGTCCGCTTATCGTCTGGAAATATCTATAGAAGATAAGAATACATCGGCCAGTGGCCTTTAGCGGCGACGTCGTCGTGCACAAAGCGGATACAGCGAACTTCTAGAATCTAGATGGACTATAAATACCAACGTGCATTATAACTACCGCCACCTTCCTATCATACTTACGAAGACACGCTATGTATTTTTGCTGGACTTCGCGATAGCCCAGCTATGATTCCTTCTTTCCCCCCCCTCACCCTTAAGACTAAATAGGACACGCGTGGGTGAGGGGTCGGTCCGGTTGTAATCTAGAACATAGGTGTACGATATCGCGGTGCCGAGACCCGGCAAGTATTTATAAAAGGTGCAATGTACATATGCGTAACGCCTATCGCTGGTGGCTGATACGAATCAGAGAAACGGCTAGGTATCGAACAATAGCAAGCAGGCGCGATTACGAGTTTTCTCCGTGCGGCGATCAAATAGCGTGTAATCACTACATCGTTAGATTTTCGGTTAACGTAGCGCCAATAATTAATTTCCGCCGTTTCGATGAATAATTCTCGCGGGTACGCCGAGGCCGCGCGAGGGGGACAGTGAAAGTGCTGGCACGTACATACGCTAAATACGCGCGCTACGATAATCATGAACGCGACGGGGGCGTCGGAGGGTTGTGTACAGCCGCGGGGCGTGAAGGGCGGGGAGAGGAGCAGCGATAATGATTCAGCGATGAAAATTCGTGCTGGATCGGTTGGCGTCGTTCCCAGCCGGCCGCGAAACGATTCTAAATTATTTAGGGGCGCTTCGTTTTCCCGCTGAGTGGCCCATAATCGGCGCCAGATTAAGCGTGCGGCCGATGAAACGTTCGCCCCCCATCGAGCATCGAGCTTCTAACCTTCCAACTGAATTGGTAAAGCGACGATAAATCTCCGTAAGTGGAGTGACTGATGATACGTAACGTACGCTGAATACAGAGCGGTGCTTGTTGCCAGTACCATCACTTTTCTGAATAGATCTGATGACGCGACGAAAAGACGCGCGCTACGACCAGCTACTCGGAGTTCGTAAGGGATGATCCACGCTAAGTAGATACTTGATATGCACGGGACAGAAGATGGGTTGTACAGGTCTAAGAGGTTTGAAAAGGGTTCGATAGGATTAAAGCATCCATTTGGTGTCGCATACCCTCCCCATTCGCGACGATTTTCAAGCATACATTATGAGCCGTTGGAGAAGTTCGACAGCGATACTTCAGTGTCTCTGACGTCCCCAAAGACTGTCGGTGCCGTCCCCTTTTTTCAGTATCGTTCGATCGACCAGCTCCTTGCGCGGCGTTTTCAGGTTGTACGCCAGACCTAAACGCGCCATTAATTCTATGAAAGCGGTGGTGACATTCAGGCTGTACGCCCCCAATTCCGCAGCCTTGTAGTCCCAAGGGAAAGAGTGATGGTAATTGTGCCAGCCCTCGCCCAGGGTACAGAAAGACACCGTCGCGTTTTCCGTCGGCTTCACCCTCCTGCAACCGAGCCAGAAGGAAAGGACGTTGCCAGCGATTTCGTTAACAATTTCGGCTATTAATACTCCGCCGATACTTGCCTGTTGTACGGTCTAGTTCCCCACATGTGAGCGAAACTGTTAACTAGAAAGGTGGCGTGCAACGACAACACGTAGCGGATCAGCACGGCGTTAATGCTTACGTACCATGTCTCGCCCCAGACGTAAACTGGCACTAGCGCCGGCAAAACGAAGCTTATGGACGGCATGATGATCTCGTAATACCTGCAACGTGACACCAAACCGTGGAGATGAGCGGAGGCGAAGGCGAGCGGTACACACGTGAAATTTTAATACGAGAGAGAGATCCTGGGAGCTTTAGCGCTTGTATCCCGGCCGGTCGCATTGTTCGTAGCTTTTCGAGCACGGGGCCGCGTCTTCTTGAAAAGGAGCGTCGTCTCGCTAGCATTGTACGCAATTTTTCATCACGGTTCTGAAGACCTTCGGTGCCGGTGCGTGCTGGCTTCATTATAGGTCTGAGGACTCCCGATGCCAACGTGCCTATCCTCAGGCCTTTGATGAAAGAAATATTCAAAACTGTCACGATTTTATACGAGCTTTAAACAACGCAAACTGCAGCAATGTAGTCGTAAGCGGGGCTCTTGTGAAGCTACTTGAAAGAAAACGATCTGGTACCATTAAAGTATGTACCTCTGTAGCGCGCGGACACCAGCACATTCGAGGTTCTAGAATCTAGACAGAGAGCTTCGAAGTTTAATGGGAATATCTTACTTGTCGAAGAATTTGATTACGGGGTCCGCGAGGATATCGTCCATATTCACTTTGCTCCCGTACTCCTTGACAGCGGGGTGCCGTCTCATCATCAGCCAACCGATGTGGGAGAAGAAGAAGCCACGCCTCGCGTCATGAGGGTCCGCGGACGTCTCCGTGTATCTGTGATGGGTTCTGTGGTCCCGAATCCATTTGTAGAAATGCGTCTGATCGAACCAAGGATACCGATCGAATCAGCACTCTAATTTTCAAAGGTGCGGATAGAGAGAATCGTGGGTGCGAATAGAGGGAATCGTAGACGCGAACTCACCTGACCCGCTATGCAGTACATGGAAGCTAGTAAGATTCGCAGAGGGACTTTGGCGGAGTAACTTCTATGCGCCCACAGTCGATGTGCTCCTGTTGTTATTCCGAAACCACCAACAACTCCGTACGCCCAGTCTGGAAGAAAGTAATGTAGTTTAATACTAAACGTACCAAGTCAAATGACCGGTTTCAAAAATCGGTTCAATATTCTGCATTAATTTCTGTTTCTTTCGATCATTTAACTTTATAACAATTTACCTGTTATGATAGGAACAGATATACGTATATAAAATGCCGGTACGTTTAGTGTTAATTTTTAATAGGCTTAAAATATTTATAAATCAATACCAAAAAGATTTTGCCTTATCTGTTAGCTTTCTTGAAAAAAAATCCTAAATTTTTTACGGGATTACACGAGAATGTATCTACTCGATATGCTAGGCAACAGTTTCCGTACTTTACACGAAGAAATGTTATTTTCTGCTATTAAAACTTCCGGGGGCACAGGAATAGTTAAATGGAACCTTTATTTGATTTTCGATGCCATTAATATATTATTTCTTCAATCAAAACTACTTGAATGCTGTTAGAGGTTCAAGAAGCTTACTGATTTAATCAGAGATTCGAATGAATGCTGATTTGAAATGAAAATGGACGGCTTATTCGATGAACTGCGGTGGGGAAATACGGCGAATGCTGGGAATTCTGGCAATATTTGATAAATGTTCTGGAATTAAGTAAAAGTTCTAAACGGAATACGACTGTCACTCAGTGTACAACTCACTCCAAATCCACGTCCAGAACATAGCATCCCGATAATGGGTTACGACGTTGTAAATAGCCACTATATGAAGCGCAGCGATACCAATCACATTCAGCCAGATTATCGGTTGCTTCGCCTGGGTTTGTTCTTTCCTAATCTGAAGTGGTTCCACATCCTCCTCCGTATTTTCGCTGGCCTCCCTCTTCTCCTCGAACTGCGTCACCGTAGAACTGTACATGTCCTGATCGCTCGGTTTCCACGCCTAATTCGAAAATCGTACATGTCAATCATCAGCTAGAATCAAACTCTCTGCCAGATTACTAGAGTAATCAAGTACACGATCGAGTTTTATAAAACGAATGTCATTCGCCACGAATGTCGCGTTAACTTGTCAGGGATTAAGCGTTGTCAGTATCCAGCATTGGGAAGCAAAGTTTCCCTCGAGAATCATTTCCATTTAATGGCCCTCGATGATAAGCGATGAAGTCCAAATGCCGCGTGAACACGATAAAACTAATGCATTCCACGGTGCAATTAACAGCACCCGTGCCCTTTCCGCGCAATTCCCTCGGCGCGCACTGTCGCGGATACCGCGAGCAGCAGAATGGAACACGCGCGAGCAGCGTGGAACGATCTTGTTCGGCGTTCGTGATTAAAATGTAGCTGCCTCTACGCGCTGGCTGGCGATACCTCCTCATTTCTGACGCCCTTTATTGCCCGCCCGCGCGGTCGTTTCTTCCGATCGTCGAGCGATTCCGCGGCGTGAGATTTATCGCGACGGCTCGATTCACCCCTAAAACTTAATCGAGCAGATCCCCGCGCCAGTCGAACGGAACGAGGCGCTCGGTAATTCTTGCGCGAAGCTCGTGACAAGCTTCCAGCTTCATTAAAAGTTTTCACGCTGCTACCATGTGGGAAAACACTCGGGTTTTAACTAACAATCAGTATGAAACTTTATTTTAAATACGAAACACCCTTTTACACTTCGGAGGGGGAGACGCGAGATGGGTTCGCGAGTAACAGAATTATGATGCAGTAACGCAGAAAGTCGGAATCTAAGTGTTCTGAGGGATTCTTGTTCCTTTTTGGAATTCCTCGGTTTCTCCTGCTTTACCCGGACACCGTGTGTTTTAGTCGACGTTAACTTGGGAGGTAATGGTGTTTAAAATCTTGAAGTTAAATTTTCGGAGGTAAAATTTGCAAATACTCCGCGCTTAATAGTGGAATCTAACTGTCCTGTTGGGTTCATGGCGGCCTTGTTTATATGCCCAAACGGTGGTTCCGGGTGCACTAGGAATTCCTAAGTACAAGTAATACTTCCGCGTGCACAGGAAGTTTCTAAAAATGTAGCATATGGCTGATCCGTATGTACTTATTATTAATATTGTCGTAATTGAGAACCTTGCAGCAGAGATGGGCAAAAAATTATTTTAAATAAAAATTTCGTACATAAATTTTTATTTAAAATAATCTTTAGCTCATCTCTGACTTGCAGCAAGGGGGTGCAACTCCATATTTACCAACTTGGAGTAAATTGGAAAAAACTGTTTATAAAATGAGTGCTCTTACTTAACATTAAAAATAGAACACTAATTGAAAAATATATGTTTTACACAATAAGTAAGTAGTAGATATTGAGTTGAAATGTTTTTACTTCTATTTTTAATGAAAAAATATTAATATTCCTATTTATTTGCAATAAATCGTTCATTTGTTATCAGATTTGCATCAAACCAGCACCAAACGATGTAGAATTTTTTTACGTCATAACTGAAAAAACTGTCAGAAGTGGAGCTGCACCCCTCCTGCTGCAAGGACCTCGATCCTCCTGCGTTGCCCCGCAGATAAGCTTATTGTTAGCCAAAGCGGAAGCAGTTGTGGGTTTTTAACCCTTTTTGGGGTAACGCCAGCGAAGGCGGCACACCCTTGTTGACATAAATGAGGATCCTACCCATAGGTAGCGGTGGGCTTCCTAACGACGCATTCTAAACTGACTCGAGAGAGATACTGAAAAGAGGCTGCTTCCCGTGAAATCGATTCCCAGCAGGACCGGTCCTGGAAAGAAATTTTATTAACTGCCCCAGCCAAACGCGACCGAAATATGCTCCAACAGATGTCCGACTTTGCATTAATAATTCAATATGACCGATGACAGAAATGCAAGCGTGTGCCCGCTGCATCTGATCAGAGCATAAAACTCGGCTGCATGCATCGACATCTGCGACCTGCGGATACGCTGTGCAGCACGGCTGGGTATTCTTTGACATATAGAAAACTTCCTATTTCCTTAACCGATACGTCTGCAATAGTTTGGCCTCGGACGGATTGCAATTCGGGGGCGAGGGAAGCTGTTCCGGAATCGATATTCGTGGCGACTTCGGTCACGTATAAACTATTATTCACAAAATGAACGGATTACGACGTGGAATTCAATGAGTTGAAAATAAATTCTACAGGAGTAATATCTTCTTCTTTGTTCTTCCTTCGTTAAAACTTCCGCGATACCCGAGTAGTATTTACGACATAATGTGTGCTATAACTACAAAATCCTCGCGTAATCCATCTTACGCTCTATCAACTTTTATTACGTCTGTTTTTGGCGCGTTAAGATTCCAGCGGTCGAAAGTGGTAATTACGAGTCCCTCGCCCTACGCGACTTGGCGTATTGAGTTATTGGAAAATATCGAGCCGTTCCACCGCGTTTCCCATATCCGACGAGAACTCCGCGTAGCCAGAAGTTAATTTTGCGTGACGCTAGTATTTCAACTTGCCGTTGCAACAGGCTACATCCTGCCGCTGATCGCTTTTCCCATTAATCGGTTGCACGAGCTTCTCCGCGCCTGTGCGCGCGAACATCTTTCGAAACCCGCGAGCTGTGATTTACGGTTCAGCAGATTTACCGTGCGCCAAACCGACTCTGTCGAGCTGTCGCTCGTGAAATCTCGCCTTTCGACAGCAATTTCCTTCTCGTTGTCTATGCAGGATCATAAAAGTCCGCGGTGAGGAGCACGGCTGATGGACCGTCGAACGACGAACCGTAGTATCGACTGCAAGTTCGCCGCTGTTTCCAAGCACGTTCGCCAAACTTGCCATTCATTTCTATATTATTCGCGCGATGCAACGGGCGAGACTCTTGGCTGACGAATCGATAAACAAAAGATACAGTTAATACAGAGTTAACAGAAGTGTTTAATGAAATACTCCAGGAAGTGGCTGTGGTAACTATATGCTTCGTGAAAATGATTTATTTATAGAGCGATAGATTTTTATCTTCCCTTTACACGTATTTCTGCATGCACTGTTATTAATTCTCCAAATGAAATTCAACTTCGGTGATAGGTATCAGCTGCTAACTAGTTTGCGTCGAAATCTAAAAGTTTCACGGATAATTCATTTAGAAAGTCGAAACGCATGGTGACACAGCGAACGTGCCGAAATCCACTAATGAACTGCTTTTTGTTTGTGTTTTCAAGCGGCACCGTTTTGTGTCACGAGACTGCTCGATTTCGCAAACGTGCCCGAGCCGAGGCGACTATTGGCGAGCGTTAAATCCACGCGCACCATTGTGCTAAGGGTACGTTTATGTTGGAGCTGCGACGGAAAAAGAGCGTCGATTGAACGGCGAAAAAAGTAGTTGAAAAATATCTTTCTTTGGTGTGTTTATAACGCAGCTGTGATAATAGTACACCCTCCGTCGTTTCAGGTTTCGCAAAGATGGACCATTTAAGGATGATCTTTGAAAATTGGAGAATCTTTATGCAATAGTAAAATCCACTGTAAAATTTTAGAAAAATTGATTCGATAGTTTTTAAATTATTTGACTTTCAATTTAACATGTATTCTTATGAGAAAACGCAGTATTGAGAAATATAACTACAAAATTAGCAGTGAAATAATAGGCCAAATTTTTTGAAATCTTGTGCACAGAATGACCAAACACTGAAAAAAATTGTCACAAAAATACCGGACAATTAATTCGACGGTTTCTATTTAAATGAAAGAAAATGACACTAAAACTTATTTCTCGATTCAGAAGAAGAATTATTGTTATCTTCAAGTCTCCCGTAAAATGGTACCTACAACGGACAAAAGTCTGCGCAGTAACCGTAAACATTGTGTTGTATTTATTTTAACGTCTACTTCGTCTCATAACTTATCTAAAACAACCCTGTTATGGTGAAAATCTGTTATGCATCAACGATGAAACCGACGATAATAACGAAGGAAAACAATAAAAAGAAAACTATAAAATGTATTTCTACTGATCGTTTATCGCAGCTGCAACGTAAACGTACCCTAAGTCATTCACAACGCTGCGGGTGACGCTTTGTAATTACCGTGGTCCGTGAATGGCGCCTCCGTGATTTTGCGGCCGAAGGTGTCGCAGAGGGAATTGCAGTTTGAGAGACACGATTCGGAGCTGTGTACCCGTGAAGAAATAAGAGGCAAAGGGAGCACGCGTTGGAAAACCGCACAGATTTCACGTGATTATTCCACGGTCCATCTAACGGCTGGTTCGTCAAATTAATTGACGGGAGAAAGCTTCGAACGGGCAGCGGTGAGACTTTTTCCTAAAGTAAAACAGTCCTAAGAGCGGTTTTCCCAGCGCAATGCTGATCGTGGATAAATAGAAAATTTCTCCATGATCTTGATCGTTTTTGCTCGAGTTCCGGAGAAACGAGACCCTAAGTGCTTCTCGATGTACAAACACATTAACGAGTGCACTTTAAGCTGCCATGCCTCTGGACGCATGCATCGTTGGATGAGTATATTAATCACCAACGAGAAGAAAGTACTTTCATTCTTATCGCGCCCCTGGGTTTCACTTTTCCTAGCTTTAATCGCACCTGAGTGACTTCACTTCCAGCTACAGTTATGAGAAATGCTTGCAACGCAGCAATAAATTCTTGAGCAACGATATTTCTGTCTTCGGTATGTAAAGTGGTCAGGGCTATGGTGCCTTACAGGTGTTTTTAGTTAAAAGCTACATGCTCAATGAGTTACTGCTAATTTCGTAATCAGAGGGGAACTGGAAGCTAATCACATAAGTGCAGGGAAACCGCAGACACTCGGTTGGAAGAGGCGGACAATTCAGCTGAAACTTGCGCGTTGAAAGATAGTGATAAAGTGAGAATATTGCTCGCAGGATACGTTTACGGGAGACTGACCCTATTCTACTCGGAATATTTGCTCCAGCCCGGGAAATGGGGTTCGTGAATAAAACTAACATAGAATATGTGCATAACAACAGAGGCCGAGCCACGTTCCATCCAAGATTTCATTTCCTAGTGTCGTGCTGGCGCAATCTCGCGAAGGACGATTCCAATCGTGAGCTAACGGACCATTAACAAACTTTATTGAATTCTGCCGATTCCATCTTAACTTCCCGTGCAGACGTTCGATCATACTCGGCCGAGCTCCCGGCCATGTACACACTTTTATCTCGCGCATTGTACTTCTAACGTGGCCTGTATAACTTCGACAGCCTGACCTATTCTTTGTGACAATCAAGAAAATACTCGGATAGAAGTATTCAGGCGTGTTCGCAAAACTTCTACAGCACCCGGGTTCTTAATGATTGCAATGCAGCCACGAACAGCTTACTAAATATTAATATATTCCGAAAGGAAAGCGATACGTAAATTTACGATAGTTTCTTCACTACGGAACATGCTGATCCCGTGGTCATAGCTTTTCACCACTTTGAATAATTGAATTCCATTTCAAAATACTAGGTACCTCGATCCAGCAATCTTCTGCAGCATTAACAGCTATTTGTTACGTGCAATTAGATCCGTTATACATATCTGTTCTTACATCATAGCGCGGTGAAGGCGTTATTATTTATTATTACCACTCGGTTGACCGCGTAATGCACATCCGCGTCTTCGGCAATACCCTGCACCGACTTCGGTGTGCGAAATTAGAAGTCCGGCTCGGTTTGCAGGCGCACCTGAACGGCCAATGGTATCTGGCAACTGTAAAACAGGATCGTTACTTCTACTGTCGCTTTCAATTATCCGAGTTATAATACTTTTAAGTGCAATAAATTGTAGCCCGTTCCCAGGCGCGACGTTGCACTTCGTTAACCCGAGTTCGAGCATAATGGCTCTTGTTCCGAACTGTTCCGCGTGGAATTTCAGCGAGCTCGCCCCATTGCTTCTTTTCTCAGCTAAAAGATTGTACGCGTTTCGTTCTTAAATACCGAGTCGCTCGATGGGCCGGCACAATGTGATCGTTCAAAGCGACCCAGTTCTACCGATTATCGGACGTTTATTCATTATCCGGCACCGATGATTAGCCGGCGTACAGCCGGCCGCTTCCACGTCGGATCGTTTATCCACCGTTAATAGCTGTACATTGCCTTATCAAATACTTGCGCGAAAGCGCTGTATTAGCTGTCTCGAATTAACAAGCGTGTGCATACGTGTAATTCGGTGGGTACACCGTAATGTAGCGCATCATCTATCGATTATCGATAATTACCAAAGACGTTACTGCGTTTTCGGCAACGCGCAGCACGGTGTGACCACCGTGCCGGGTTAGTTTAGAACAATTACGTAACGATGATATATAATTAAATACCCAGCCCGAAAGCGTCGCATCGGGACTATTAATTTCCCAACTCGCGTTACCCTGACCAATTCCATTTCGTAACAATTAGCCGGCACTTTCAAGCTTCTCGCGACGAGCCGTGATACATATTACATGTTCTGAATGTTGCTGTTTTAATTGATAGCCTGCATATGTCCCTGTCGACTGTGTTAATTATTACCGGATAAGGATAATCAGCGTTGATAACGTGGAACGGAGCCGCAGTTCAGTATCATCACGTCCGAGGAATTCGTATCCACGGCGACGCGAGGCAAGTTATTACAACTGAACAGGGATGTGGTAATTTATCCAATTATATTCATTCCCATTTATCCCAGTTTTCATTTATCCCGTTCAACGTCGATAACGCGTGCCGAGAGCTTTCATGCTAATGAACTCTGCAAGTGACCAAAAAATTACGCGAACCGTGAAACAGAACCGTGTTAGCTGTTGGCCAGACTTTCTCCGTGTGAACGCAAAGTATTTTCTTCCCCTGGTACTTTAATAACGAATCGATCATCTAATTCCCCAACTTTCCTCAGAAACCGTGGACTCGGTACTACAAGGGTGTTTCAAAAGCTATTGCCTCGAGTTTCATTTGTTCCTAGTTATGCAGAAAGCTACCAACCCTCAATGACCTAAAGCTGAACAAATTTAGTTTGAAAATTTTAATTGTTAAAGAAAAGTAGCTTTACCAATTCTATCGACTATATTTTATTTCTTCTTATTGTTTTACAAGATTTTTAATGTGTTATTTAATAGTGAGTAGTGTAATCAATATTACTTGAAATTTTCTATAGCTTTTCTTTTTTAAACCTAAAATAGAGCATGACTTGGTAGTTTTAATAATTGTATAATGCAGGAATTGTTCTTTGGGTTGATAATTTTTTGCAAAATAAAGATCACAAAATTAAGTGTAACTAATTTTTTCTCATTTTGAGGGTTCTTAGCTTTCTGCATAACTAATCCGAATTCCTCACGCGAAGTTTCAATGACTTCCCATCGACACACGAGCAATTAACAAACACTCTTTCCTGGACACTTCTTTACTGTCCCCGTTTCGATCCCATTATTCACCTTTAAACTACCCGCGGTTCTGGAACGCCCTGTATCCACCCCAGCCGACGTACACGAGGAAGTTTTCGTGTAACGAGCGACACGGTGCCGCGGTCGCAAAACGTTGCCCGTCCGGAGTGATCGCGCAGCGGTGCTTAAGTATCAGTAATCGATACATCTTGTCTGCGCCGATGTCACCGGGAGCAGCAGCATCGGTGTAATATCGAGGAGCGTTCGGGATGCTGGGTTGGTACGTTCTCTACTCACCCGCTGTCAGACGACTGCACGAGCCACTCGGGGAGCCAGTTAAGCAGACACAGGTATGACGAGGCTCTAACAGGGACCCGTATCATCGGACCTGTCGAAAACGTATCTAGGAGGTTCGTGAGTCGACCGCGCACTTATAAACTGGCCCCCTAATCTCGTACTCGGTCCGCGTTCATTGTTAGCGCCCAGTCATCGGCGCGCTTCGGTACTTTCGATGGAAAGGAGAGGTGACTACCCGGTAATCCATAGCTTACCGCACGGCCACACATGCTGGCGGGCCTGTCTGGAAAATGGGGAGGAAAGAGTCACTCCGCTGTTTCCACTCCTACTCCTACGCGTCCTCCTCCCCGATCCGCCGTAATCTCCTTCCCCTCCGAGTCTCTCGCGTTTTCTCCACTCCCGGGGTAATGCGCCCTCGTGTACCGAATGCTTCAAAACTTCGGGTACGAGCTGGAGTAGCCGTGCGACTTGGGAAAGGATGGGAAATGAGCTATAATTAGCGTACACGTATCCAGGCGTCTGTTGAATCTCTTTCTCCATCTGCGAAAGGATGATATTCGGTATGTGGCATGCCGGTAGAAGTGATGGGGTGGGTTGTTATTTTTTTTTAGAGGTTGGCACAGTGAAATTAGGTTCCTCCAATAGAACCTGATTCTTATTTTAAATTCTTCTTCCTATTCTGCCAGCTTGTGGACGCTCTGTACACACCTGCGAACGCATTTTTCCTCTTATGGCCAAGTCATTTCGCATCCCGCTTATCCTAGATGAACTATTGCTCTCGTGTGCTCTCCTCTGCCTGGATTCCCGTTATTTATCTGAACGTCGACGAGGCCGCGGGAAGAAGGAGCTGTATGCATTTCTAACTATGATTAAGCGAGATTTCGTCGGGATTTTCAGAGTCAAATTCAAGAGACACGCGACGTGCACTCGTATCCATCTCGTTTGTAGGTACATTTCGTAGCTTGGAAAATTTGTTTCTCCCGACTTCGAGGAATCTGTTTCTGGAAACTCGACACCCCTTAAATGTGAATCAATGTTTCTGAAAATCTATTGAATCGAGATTTCAACAACTATGTGTAGTTTCTTCTTAATTTTAGAAATATCTACTTGGTTTATCGAACAGAGCGTCTTCTTACCCAAAATGCATCGTATTTATTCGAGATGATTTGTCCTAACTGAATTTCAATTCCCTTTCAATCGTATATCTGTTGCTGCACCGTGATAAATTGAAAGGTGGCGGACGACCTGACGAAATTCAGAAGCCCAGAAAAATTTATTTTTGGAACGGATTCAAAAGCAACGTATTCTGTCGAGCGTGGAAAAATAGCGAATGCGCATTGGCCTGGCTGAAAGAAATTGCACGCTTTCCAGCACTTTTCTACAAACACCAATAACGCAACACATACAATGCATGATACATTTACGTTCAAACTTCGGCTTGTTTTGACAATAGCGGTTTTCTATACCTCGTTAAACTGTATCTCGATGTAGAAATATTGCAAGAACGAAATCATGTGTCACATGTGTGAACTTTAAAAACCTTTCTAAAGGGACTGTTTCAATCACTTGATAAATACGTGTCCCAAATTTTAATATTTAATCGCGCCAAAAATTAGAGAGATCTTATAAATCAGTACCTTGATATGTAATTGTGCCTATTCTTTGCTTCTCCCCGAATGGTTATCAGAATCCAGCCATCGTTCTTTTTCGTCCACGTAATTGAAAATAATTCAGGCCTCGCTTATGCTCGGAGATTTAAACCTCTTCGAGGGGGATTCCCCAGTACTCTTAACCTTGACTTAGAAATTGCATTATAATACTTTCAAATTAAGGACCGAATCAGCTGGGAAATACATTGCCCTACATTTTCTACCCCCGTCATACAAGCACGTTCGTTAGCACACTGCAATTTAGTGGCATAAAATGATCGCGCTTTTACTCCGATGATTTATTGCATTCGCATTATCAAAGTCGTGTGAATTCGTCCTTTCACTTTTCGTATACTCTTTCGCCGATTTCAGTCACTTTCAATACCCGCTACGATTGCAAACATGTTTGAAACCATACGTATTAATTCTTCAGTATACGAAAATGTCTGCTATCCACCTGCTTTTAATTACCACCATTAGATTCGTCGAAGAATATACGTATGTACGAGCGTTAGGGTCAATTCAGACGAGCGTCGTTGCGATCTCGTAGCGGTATGTATATGTATATAGAGAAATTTACACGTGACTCAATTTTTGCGGCAGTGCGATATGACAATACTCCTGCAAAAAATTGCAACACGTGTGAATCTCTCTATACATGTATATGTATCGGTGCGAAATCGCAACAACGCCGCATCGTTTGTCTGAATTGACCCCTAAGGGGTTAGGCCACCTTGGACGGAGAAAAATTGCAGTCATTTTCGGCATTCTTTTTTAGGAAGATAATGAAATAAACAGAAAATTTAATATGAAGCTTTGTTATTGTACAACTCTCGCTGGAAAAAATCGTATTTTTTTCTACAAAATGGCGACGGTAGAGCCGTGATACGCAAGATCTTGATGAGCGACATTTTCCACGGTGTTCAATCTCACGGCTATACCATTTGACTTATAAGGGAACATCCCGAACCCGGATATCAAAAAAATTCTGAAACTTTGTGAATAATAAGGGAATTTCCTCCTGATTATAACACAACTTTTGTTTCCTGCCCAAATTCGCTCTAAGGGGGTGTAACTGTCCCCTGAATATCTGGTTATTTTCCGATTTTGTTTTATAACTCTTGAACTGTAAAATAATTTTTCCACTAAATGATAGATCTAATTAAAAGAAGTAACTTTTGTCTTGAAACGTCTTTTCTATCCCTTACAGTTCGCAAGTTATAATACAAAATCGGAAAATAGCCCAAATTTTTAGGGTTTCGTTTCACCCATTTCGAATGAATTTGGGCAGCAAACAAAAATTGCGTTGTACCTAATCTGGAGAAAATTCCCTTACATATTCACATAGTTTCAGAATTTTTTGAATTTCCGAGTTCGGGATCTTCCCTGGTTAGAACAAAAACCAAAAAGTATTATTTTCTACATACGTAAAACTAGAGAAGTACGTATGAAAATCCAGAAACATTAATTTATCCCGAAATAGTGAAAATGGGGAGAAAAAGTGCATTTTTTTTATGAAAGTGTCAATTGCAAAGAATATATTCAAGGTATCGCAAAACCGATACGTACATCTCTAGTTTTAGGCATGTAGAAAATAAAACTTTTTAGTTTTTTGTTCTAAGCCAAAGGGTATAGCTGCGAGATTGAACATCGTGGAATATGTCGCTTCTCAAGATCTTGCGTATCACGGTTGTACCGTCGCCTTTTTGTAGGAAACAAATACGATTTCTTCCAGCGAGAGTTGTACAATAACAAAGCTTCATATTAAATTTTCTGTTTATTTCATTATCTTCCTAAAAAAAAAATCCCGAAAATCACTGCAATTTTGCTCCGTCCAAGGTGGCCTAACTCCTTAAGGGCGAATCCACGATGAGATTTTACAGGATACTTTTCTATCATGGAACAAAAATCTCAGCAACAACTAAAAGTAAATAGTAAATAGAAAATAATCGCGAGAGATGAAACTTTTGGAAATATATCATGAAACTTGTCTCACGACAGTCTAATTTCACGAAACTAATTACAAAATAATTAGAAAGTAATGAAATAATCGTCTCATGAGAATAGAGTCTCATGTGAGACAGGATATTTTTGCCTCATCGTGGATTTGCACCTTTATGCTGATACCCATGCATAGGTATACAGAGTGCTTTAGAGTTGTGAGTGTAGAGCACGTTTCATTGACATAATGAATGTACATCGAAGAAGTTGGTTCCTTAAGCAGAATTGTTTCGTTTAGTACGTCGAACTTTCTATTGGAATTTTACGCTACGATGTATTTCGTAATGACGCGAAAACAGTAGCAAGAAAATATGCCGATAGTCATTGGATTCTTTCTATGACGTGTGGCTATTAAACGTTTCTACACACCTCTAACTTTCGAACACATTCTCGGTGTTTTTAATCGAAACGCAACCGCGAATGGTGCGTTTAGTAGGCTATTTAACAACGCTCCTTCGCGCGAGACGTGTCAGAATCTCTGTCGAAGAATCGCCGCCAATCTGCGGAATGCCAGCAAATAAAATCGTGTTCACCGTTGCGGATAGTTACGGCATAGATGAAAAAGGGAAGTGCCCACGTTTTGCGGAATGGTTGTGAAACGCGATCACAACAGGTAATTAGACCGTATGGATGTGGATTTGGCAAGTTATTCAAGTTAATTCTTTTTCTATTTTTCACCAACACTATCGTTTGCGAATCTCGTGTTAATTAAACCGCGCGCCGCCGTGCACACGATCCCGATCGCAGCGGGAGCTTTGCTTTTTCGCATAGCAGCGAGTCGACTTTTCGGCAGATATCCAAGAGAGGGAGAAACTTTACAGAAAGCACTCGCCGGATAAGATTGAACGTTCACTCATTTATTCCTTAGACTTGTTTCACGTCACTCAATTTAACACATGATTGATGCAGTCGTCGGGTTTCACTGGGAGAACGGCGTTTCTAGACGGTATGAGCGCATCGGTATACGAGGGGGAATATTTCCCGCGGATTTAGCTTCCATAAATTTTACGAGCCGAAGAAGATGTCCTGATGAAAATCCATTGACCGTGGAGGGGAAGCTTTCGCTCCATTTTCCGCGAGCGTTTCCACCGATTCCAGCCTGCCTCGCGATCACCTCGATTCTCGGCCGAATCTTTGCATAATGCCGTCGATGATAAAATACTCCCGCGGCTGCGAATCGAAATCCGAGCGCGGCCCGGTGCACGTGGACCCCGTACGCAGCGAATCCTGCCGGGAACAGAGATGGGGAGCGGGTTAGAGGGCTATAATCAAAATGCAAAACTCTCCGGCTTTCAATTGCATGGAATATCGGAATATCCCCGGCGAAGTGAATATCGAGCTCGCGCCGACAGTCAGAAAAACCGCCGCGTCCCGTCCAGAGAGGGTTGAAATTCATTCGAAGACGGCTGCCGCGGTTGCAATTTGCAATCTCACGCGACGGTGACGCACGCGATAGAAAAACAATGGAGGCTCGCGGATGAACGATAAGTAAATAGAGACCTTCCCACCTCGCCCTGTACCCTATAGGTACATCTGGTATGCCCGGGCGAACTTGGATTGCACTGGCGCGAAACGACCCCGTTGCATAAAATTTGCCCGGGCAATTTGGGGAGTCGTGGAATCGCGAGGGAGGAATGGATGATAAAACACGATGGGACAGGATCTCCGTGATTACCTCGAGTAGACTCGGTTAGGGGGTGAGACTTGGATCAAGTCGCGCCGCGACGAGGGCCACCGGAGGCTGGTGCGCCTTCGGATCATCGCGTCTTCCCGATTTCCCTTTGCATGCAAAGCGGACCTTTATCTGGGGCAGCCCGTCGGCAGACAGCAAGCGATCGGCTGGCAGGGACTTGGGCAAACGTTGGAGGGCTGTGTGTAAACGCAGGCGGGCCGGCAGTCACAGGGCAAGGACGGGCGGAATTCCTTTGGCTTCTCTCCATGGCCCATGACCTCCGGTCTGTTCTTCCTCAGCTCTTTCAGCAGCGCGAGCATCTTCTGTACGTGAGCTATACGGGCCCAGAAACCCGAGTCGCCGCGTCTGCGTTTGTATTTCACCGGTGTCTGCGTGGCCCCATCGTCGCGCAGGTGCTTGCACATGCACGTGAGCTTGTCGGGATGAAGTGGCGGGATGATCGTCAAGCTGCCCCAGCAGAAGGATTCGACGTCCACGGTGGTTAGCTCGCGGAATTGATACGGATAAAGCTTGTCGGTCTCTTCGCGCGCGTAGAACGCCTTTCGTATGCTTGTAGGGGCGTGGATCTCGGTGATTATGCAGTTGCCCAAGTAGCTGATGCGCACGTACAGCTCGATGGTCGACTCAGTTTTCTCCAGATCCTCGTCGAGCAGGGCGAACGTACCGCGGGTCGATCTGCGAACGATTAACGCCGCTTGCCTTAAGTCGTTTGGCGCGTGAAAGCGGATTCACGAATGCCTCGCCGCGTTCATTGCACGGGGACAGATAAAGATGCTTCCCCTTCATTTACATTCTTCCAGCTCGGCCACCAAACTCGCCCGGCAAAGTTACACATGCGAAGGGAAGGCGATACGAGCGATCCTTTCTCCATGGGTGTCGCGTGCAACGAATTTCCATACGAAACGGCGCAAGGAAAGGAGACTGGTGTACGCTTGTCGAATCAGCCAGACCCAAACAGAACGGCGAAGTTTGATAAAAGTTACGACAAAGCAGAGGGAAATCTTTTTTAAAGGAGTGGGGCGGGGTGCGCGCGGGGTTGGGGCATGCGCCGTTTACCCGATACAAATGAACGGAACGTTCAAGCTGATGCAGAGGTACACGGTAGAGCGGTTTTTTAAATTACGTTAACCTGAACGGGGCAACATTCGCCGTCAGGTAATCCGTTTCGCCAACGCATTTGCATAAACGCCAGCCCCGCGTATTTAAATGCATTCACCTTGATATAGGTTCCCGCTCGAGCTCGCTAGAAAAATAACCTTCCAGCTCCTTCCTCTCGCCCAGGTCCTTGATAATGCCGTTGAGCAGATCGTCCACCCTGACGAGGGTGAATCCGAAATTCCTCCGACGCTCCAGCTCGAAATACTTGGAGACCTCCTTGTAGACGTACAGCTGCACGTCCACCCCCGTCACCTTATCCTCGAGCATCGCCTCCGGCACGGAGAAGAGCACCGATCTGCCACCGTAGAATCGCTCGTTCTGGTAATTGGAGCCCCGATAAGAGCGATAGTCCACTCGATTCGGCACCAGCGAGGTCCACTCGTCGTCCAGCATTCGGAACATTATGATCGTCTTCTTCATGAGGGCCTCGTCGAACACGTCTATCCATGGCATGTACAGCTACGAGCGGGAGGGGACCTTTCACATTTCACTCGAAAGCAAACGGGAGAAATGCGATCGCGAATATTTTCAAGGAAATTTCGAGAAACCGGTCGTTCTCTATCTGTGGAACGATGTCGATTTACTATCGTTGCCGTGCGGTGTACATTTACGGCTCAAAATCGAGTGGGGGACTTGAGCGACTAGGATGCTGGAACAACAGGAGGACGGAGGGAACAGAGGGATAAGATTACTAACACTTCGAGTGGCGCAAGGTTTTGAGAAATACCCCTTCAAGTCCTGGCCTTTCCGAACGATCGCTCCCGGAAAGTTTCTCTCAACTCGCCCCCGAGCAAATAGTCGGGGACACTCCGGCAACACCTTCGATGCGTCCCAGATAAAGTGGGCGTGAATACACGCCGACGCCGCTCAAGCTGCTAAAATCGTGGACGAAGAGAATGGCAATGCATCGATGACGATTACTCACGTTTTGCACAGCTATCTCTAACAATATGATCTGCGTGTCTTGCGCAACCATAAGCGAAGACATCGTGCCACAGTCCAATATGTCATGCGTCCTATCCGTGCTGTGTTTCCCCTTCAACGTCCGCGCATAATTCCTCGGCGAGTTTGATGTATAGCCAATAAACTGTCAAGAGGGAAGGTTCTGAAATTTTTTACCTGGTACCGACTATTTTTGTGTAAATCACGGGTGTTGGGAGGTTAGAGCGTGTCGCGCTTGCCAATTCTGCGACATCGCTAACCCCTGCCCGCCCCTCCCTCGCGGCATCAGCTACGCCTATCGAGAAATGAATTTCATCTCGCTCCCAACTATTCGCTAACTTCATTTCCATGCCCCTCTGGAATAATAAGATCGCTCGGAAGCGCCGTTGCTAGCGTCTTCTAACATAGTTCCCGCCGATTGTTTAGAAAGCTTCAAAGGGGGGGGGGGGTGGAAGGTAGTTGAACGGAAGGGGTGGAGGAAGCTTTTATTACGAGATAAATTGACCGTAGAATAAATGGGATTCCGTCAACGTAGTACAAAGGCGTTCAAGTTGACCTCATCAATCTTTTAACCCCTTTTCTCTGTTTTTTTTTCCAACCTTTTTTACGAACTAAACGAAGAGCACGACACTGATAACGCCGTGGAAATAAAACGCCGATACGGTGTGTCGGCCTCGCCGATGTGCTCCGCTCTTTGTGCTCTTGTTTCCGAGTTGTTTGCAGTACATTGGAGGCACTCAAGAACCAGTTTCCGTCTCGTCCTGTTGGTGGAAACACCATTAAAAATACTTGGAGGGGGATAGAGAGCATCAGGGCGTGGCGTGGCAGGAAAATAAAGGTTAAAAAAGGCGAGAGAGGAAGGTTCGGGGGTTGAGGGAAAAATCGTATTAACGACGGAGATAGATAGCGTCCCGGCAGAGGGGGTGTAAAAATCGGCGAAACAGGAACAATTTATAGACACCGAATGAAGGAAATTGCGGACGATTTATTGGTAACGATCGGGTGTAATGTTATCCTACGATCTGCCCGGAATTTAGTCGCTCTCATACAATTACGTTGACATTCACCAGCCCCGAATAGGTCTCGAGCAAGAAATTTCAATAACTACGAAATGTTTTTGCAACGATCAACGACAGGGTTGAATTGTTTCTTTTTTTTAAGTCTTACAGCATACATACATCTACTCCTCGACAACTAATCTCTACCTACGTTGCATCGAGGCACACGGTTGCACCGCTCACGGCAGCAGAAATTTATGGCCATCAGAAAAGCAAGTTGCGCATAAACCCCAATTACATTGAAATCGCCAGCGACGCGGCTTAACATTTGGCAAGGTACTCGCGGCCGGACGCGCTAAGTGTCATTATGAATCACATTCGTGTATTGCCGCGCGCAGTACCGCCCAAAAGAAACCGTAATCGAGCCCAGCAGCCGGCCGCGTTAATGCAACCTCGCTCGCAGATGGGAGAGCCTTTTTCCATCGCCGTTCGCGATGGCCTGAAATGGTGTAACCCGCGCGCAAAAAAGAAGATGCACGAGGCTTCGTTTGGTAATGAGGGAAAGACATCGTAAAGAGGGATGCCGTAATCGTTTACGATCTTTGAGGATCGTCGGCGCGAAAGATGGAAATTAAGAGGCGTTAGAAGAGCCGCATCTCGGCTATCTCGCAGACGTAACCCAACGGTAAGTCGCACTCGATGTCGTCCAGTGTGCCGTCCCTGTACATGGACCCACAATTTTGCCCTCTACCCCCTCCGTTATCCGGCTGTTCGGCGGCCCACACGGTGTAGCCTGAGCTTTGGAGCTGATAGTCCAGCACGGTTGCAAAGTCGCCCTCCGAGAACATATCCTGCATACCGAGTAGAAATTGATCCTGGAATGTGGCACCCTTAATAGTGCCCGCTTTACTATACATATCCATTATTATCTGGAAAAAAGAGAAGGGCGGAGAGGGAGTGCTGAGTGACGCTATCTGGCGCTATCGGACGCTTTTAATCGAACGGCCATAAATCGCTCTTTCGTCGGGGGCCGTTTCGCGAGCGCTAATGGCACCTGTGACGGCTCAAAGAGCGAAATATAAATCGCCGACACGGTTAATTCGGAGGCCTGATCTTGTAATAAAATGTCCATCGACAGGGTAGGAGCTTGGATCGAAGCGTCCCGATCGCCCGAAACCAAGTTAACGCTTTAATATTACCGATCGGGTGGAGCTATCCTTTCGCGCCCGTGTCCTATTCAGCTGTTACAGTAGCAAGCATATGTAGGTACATATGTACATTGGAAAAGTATTCAAATAAATTCGAGGGACATGAAATACTGCTAGGTACAGCGTAATTCAATTATTTGCAAAAACTGTCCTTTTGTCTTTATCTTTTATTTTTCAAGCTTTGCTAAATCGATGTTTATACAATTTACAGAAATTTACGTCGAAAACGGAGCTTGAGCTCCACGCGACTTCTAGCGATATATAAGCCATAACTCCGCCGAAGCTTCCACCCTTTCTACGCTTTCGACACTCTCAGCCGGCCAAGGATCAGTCAATCTGACACGATCGCGCGACGATTTGTCGACGGCAGAGAGGATGCTCCCGCGATTGTTACTTACGGTCGCTTCGGTGATAGAATTGATGACGGCCAGGTGACCGCCCTCCGTGAGACACACCTTTCGCGCCTGATTCCAATTCAGCGCTTCGGTGTGAACCTTGTGATAGCCGATGCCGCGCGTGTAACGATAATCGTCGCGTACCAGCGGCCCCGCCGACCCCGCATTGCAGGCGCACATCATGTCGTTCATCAAAACGTACCACTGGTTGCCCGGATATTTGCTCATCGACGGTGAGCACGCTTTTGACTCGCGCTTGCCCAGACACATCTCGTCGCCTTTCACCACGGAATCCGCATTGTCCCCGGACAGATCAGCGGTCGCCCTTGGCGCAGCGAGCACCCCTTGAAGTCCGACGCCCAAGAAGATGATGTAATTAACTAAAGAATTTAACGGCGACATACCTCTGCGGCTCGCCTCGGCTGTGTCAATGTAGGATTCCTTGTTCTCGGTACAGCCGCTTTTGTCTTACTGTTTCCCTGTACAGTCTCTTTGTCCCCGGCACTGCAAGCCTTATTTAACGGGCCGCGTGCTTAGCTGCGCTGGGGAGGGGACCGAGACTCCCTTGGTCCCTGCTGGCGAACAGGCGACAGAGGCTAATAAAACGGCAAAGCTCGCACAAAACGGAGCCCCTTTGAATCGGTTGGCCGGTCGATACTCGAGGGTGTACCTCGACCGATAAGCTCCGAACTGTTCCACCATTCTATCTCGGATCTATAAAATCCATCTTCGTCGGAGCGAACGAATCTCGAAGCCGTGGAGTATTCTATCTTCGGAAAGTAGAAAGCAGACAGATTATTCGAGCTCGCTTTCAAAGCATCGTAACTCCGGAACTGTTTATCATTGGAGCGAGAGGATAATAATTGAGCAGCGAAAGTGCTTGGGAACGGAAGGCAGGAGGCAGGATTTTCCTATTATTTTACAGGCCGTTCCAAAACTAGAGGCGCAGATAACGTCAAGTTCTAGGCAACTATCTAGGCAACTGCGATCCTCGATTATCCCCTAGCATTCCATCCCTGTTCGTATCTGTAGAACGTCTGCTTGGAAAAATGGCACGGACTTTCCAATCTCCTGATGGGACGTTTATTGTTGTAAAAGAACGGGTCAAGGGGGCCCCGTCTGCCGGAGTCGTCGCGTCGCCATCGATCGTCGCAATTAGAGTAATTGCAAGTTCGACCGCTGCTCGACCTATCTTCGGCAATTAATGCAGTCCAAATATGGTGCTCGCGGACCGTGAATAATGGTAATCGCGGCTGGTAATGCGACGACAGTGGAATATCGCTGGTCGCTCCTTGAACGCCGTGGGAATTCTAGAACGTTCCGGCGCGGGCATAATGAGCGACTCCGGAGCAACAGCTGCCGCCTCAAAATATTTGCATTCGCGAGTAGCCGGCCCGGCTGTATCGATATAGATATGTACCCCCGCGTAGTGTTGTGCCCTGTCCTAGCACCTCAATTACTGTAATTGCAAGTTCGGCCATCGCCCGATGGTTCATTAGAAAGTAAGATAATTTAAACGGCACCCCTAATGGCCCCGCGTACGTCGTTCGCGAAAAGGATAATTATACAAGATATAACGCGCAGTTATAGGTAGCTATCTCGCTAATGGAGTGGCTAGGCATGAACGATAAAAGAAATTTGTAAATAATTAATATGTAGAGAGAGAGAGCGTAACGTAATGAGATCGACCTTTAGTATGAATTCGAAGTTGGAAAATTATTCAAGTCTGTACGGGCATCTGCGTGTCAAGAATTTACAGTCCAACGATAGTTTCAGGGATTCTAATCTGTGTTGCGTCTTCATAGAGATCCCGCTTGTTCAAGACGCACGGCTAATTCAGCTACCAATGGAAAAAATACTCGGCTATTGTGGATGAAACTATTTACTACTGATGACGAGGGTTTATTACCCGAGGCAATTAGTCCTCCGAAACGAGTTTATTCGTACAGCTGCCTCGTACAAATATTTACTCGGTGTTATTCAAATAATGCCCTACTCTCGCAATGGCAGCGGAATATTAATGAATTTGGTCATTCACTTTTACGCTACGATATACACGCAGGGGCAACGATCCGTACAACTTCGTATCGAGAAGGAAAATCTTTATGGCGGAGAGATAGAATACTATCACTCAGCGTACACATATCGTGTACCTAATTTAAATGGAAAACAAACAGTGAGAATCTCGCCGATTGCACAACAAAAAGGAAAACAGGTGTCCATATAATTGAATTAACTATGCATAAAGAAGCATTCTCATTTTATAAAATTATTATTGTCAATAATAATAATAATAGTTATTTTTAAATTGAAATAATAATTATTATTTTTAATTATCAATAATGATGATAATAATAATAATATTTCCTCCGCTGCTGATTCAACAGAGGAAATTGTACCCTCGCTACCAATTAGCACATTGGCAAACAATTGAATTATCGAAAAAAACGCGTTCAATAATCCTAGCAGCATCCATCGAACGGACCGCAGGTGCGCCCGAGATGGAGCAATAATAATAACCAACGCCAGACTACTGTTTTTTTTTTTATACGATTAATAGGGAGACCGATTGATCGAGCAACGAGCTAAAACCACAAAGATAAAATTCATTGTACCGCGACTGGTTTATAGATGCACACGAGCAATAATGGTCAGCCCGAACCTTTGTGTATTCAAACAACACGTAACTGCTCGTTAAGCTTCAGTTAGGCCCGAGCGAAAGATTAAATTGCTTTGCCAAGTGGAATTTTAACGCGACGAACGTTTTTAATCGACTTTAGCATCAACAAAATACACAAGTCGCGATACACCGCCGTGTTAGTTCGACAGGGCCTTTCTGCGACTTTCGCTTAAATTGAGTTATTGCTGCAAGTAACGCAAAAATAGGTTATCTATATGTACATTAAATAAGAAAGCCGTATTTACATTGAAACTGATGATATAACAGTTTATATTTCGAACGTATGTGAAATCGATGCTTAATTTTGGTCGTATCTATCAAAATCTCCTTTGTAGCTTATGAAATATTTTACGGGTTTGTCAGACGTATTTAGATACATTTTCATCCAGATTTAATATTTAACCTAATCCGACTTATGCATAATACCGATGGCATAACACAAAACACTAAAAGTCATTTATCTCAGAACCACCTTTTACCCAGATACACCCTTTCGAATTAACACGGCAGTCATTCCTTCGCATTAAACTACTGCCGTACGGTAAGTTAATATCGTAAAACTGTCTCGAAGTAGGTAATGAAGACGTGAATTTCGAGAAAGATCGAACTATTTTGACAAGAACGCCGGTGGCAGATATCACGCGAGAGTTTCCTGGGTCTACCTCTTCGAAGGCCGATAATTACAGCCTCTGATTCGATCACAAGTCGTTCAACTCAACAGAACAACTGCTCTGATGCCATAAAAGGGCAATACCTCGCGTTCATAACTCTGAATCTGAAAAATTACAATTGCAACGGCGGAATTTGTACCGCGATAAATTCTGGATTTCTAAGTTCGAATCGTAATCGTTTCGATTGCGTCCGTGCCCCACGATGCCACGCGTCACGGCCCAGACTGGTATCGCAGCTCGCGATCGATTTGATTAATGCCTCTCCATCGACGTTGAAACAATCGTCTCGGTAAGCGAGGCAACGAAAAGCACAGCGTGTACTCCGCGTGCGATTCTGGTAGCCGGAAGCTAGACCAGGAACCCGCATCGTCCCGCTATCTCCACACGCAATAAACCATTCTCCGCCGTCTCGAACCCCTAGGCTTCCTTCCAACCCCCCGGGCGTTTCCTCTCCTCCATCCGTCTCTTGGAAAAATATCAGCCGTCCTCGCGCTTGGCCCCATCCGCCGTTCCTCTTTCTTCGAATAATTACAGAGCGGTTCGTCATCCGGCAGGGAGCTGGGCGGCGGGGGCCTTTTAAGCTAAAACGCGGGAGGCAGGAGAGGCGAAATTAGAAATACCACTAACGGTTTTGTGATTAAACGCGGCTGATGGAAGATGGCCCTTCGATCTCGCCGGAGGCAGAGTTAATGAAAATACTCGGTGGTCGGAGGGCCTTTTGTGGCGACATGGATATGTGATCAATAGCTGGAGCGGTGCATGCCAGGGGAGGATTGATAAAAGTTGGGAACAAGTCGGGAGCAGGGGGTACCGCGACGGAGTCTGATGTAACCCAGTTTCCACCCCGACCCCTTAATTCTCCCGTTGCCTCTAATTTGATAGGCGAGTAAAACGTCAGACGGGCAATGGTAATTGCATCATTGAATCGGCAAAAAGTGCCGCTCGGTTACTTCTGTTCAACGATTCCTCTAATCCAGCAGGGGAGGGGTTCGGTTAATCGGATTATTGGACTAGAACTCCCCGAGCCTTTCGCTTCCCGGGCGGTCGCTTCCGCCAAGCCAGGAGTCCAAATTATCGATGGATCTTTCTAGGTCTAATATCGAAAAGTGCCTGTCAGCCACGTCGGCGATAAGCAGCATTGCCGATCACTTTAATTACAAGCCGGAAATGCCGCAGGCATCGGGAAAGAAGAAATTGGTTGCGTGGTCGATCGCCCAACTTTTTCAATCGCGTTTCAATTTCCCCCACTCCCCCCCCCATTGATAGGGACGCGGTGAGCTCATAAAACTTGCCGGAAATCAGAATGCTAAATGGACCGCGAAGGACTGTTACTTAAGCGCTCGGCAGCGGGGATCTGGGGCTTCTTCGGGGATAAAGCCTGGAACGCAAGAGGGAGAGAGATCTTTTGTTAGCAGCGAGGGTGGAGCCTCGAGCCCGCGTCAAAGACGTCAAGCTGGAAGCTCGAAAGACGCCACGCGTGCAACTCGAGCCCTAAGGGCATCGATCGGTCGATTCTTATTCGTTAACGCTTCGGCTACCGAGTCATCCATCAACAGTCCATTTACCTGCTTTATAATCCACCCGAGAACCCCTCCGTCTTACTGTCCAAGGCTCTAATTACTGTATCGCGAGCGGGACACCGGATGTTCGGTATATCAGCCCTCCCCTCTGCTTAAAGCTGATCGTAATATACCGTAATAGTCTCGTCGGGAGGAACACCACGGCGAGATGCCGAATAAAGTGATTTTAACGCGGGCATTTACAATATCGCCTGACGGGCGAGCAGCCGTAACTCGGTAGGACTTCCGGCGAATATAGCGTGACAGTCGACGTGTTAAAATGGCTTCTGCTGTTCCCCGGCGGAGGTAATAAGAGCCTCCGGGCGAGGAACGGCGGCGAGATTTAGAGGGTGCCGGATCGTTGCCATATAAACGTTTCCTCGAGTACGCTGGCACCGGTTGGCGCGGTGAGCCATACAGCGGCGATATACTCGCGCCTTTATCAATGCTATTTGTCTTGCGATTGAAAAAGCCCCGGAATGAATTCAGAAGGGGCGGGCGACCGAGGTCGCGGCCACCCGAAAGCGACGGAGAACGATCTCTGAGCTTGCGTCGAGACGCTCGATTTACGACGGCGAACGGGGACGTCGCGTCCTAAGATTTATCTTCCGGTTCTCGCTCGCGGATTAAACAGGCTAAATAAAGCGTCGCGTATCGTTGAGAATACGGTTACGGGGGGGGGGGAGGAGGGGAATTCATTTCTCACCGGGGCGTTTCGCGGCGCGGCACGTGAGAAAAATTCGCTAGCCGACCGGCGGATACGCAATCCGTCTTGGGGACGCATCTAACTAGCGAAAGATCTGAATAAATGGTCCAAACTGTTCGGGGAAATTTCTGTGGGCTTGGGTTTTACTCTGATC
Organism: Andrena marginata; assembly: GCA_963932335.1. Classification (NCBI taxonomy): domain Eukaryota; kingdom Metazoa; phylum Arthropoda; class Insecta; order Hymenoptera; family Andrenidae; genus Andrena; species Andrena marginata. The sequence continues at coordinate 43,394,139 of OZ010659.1, read as the reverse complement.
TCTGCGAAAAGGGACCTTCCTAGGGGAAAATTGCTTTTCATTATGGAAATAGGGTTTTTATACTCCGCGCTAAAAAGTAGAATGAAGCGAGGTGGGCCATTCTATGTTTGAGGAGAAAAGTAGGTAAAGCTACTGTTTAAAAAATTATAGATCGTTTGGATAGCGTTGAAATGGATCCATAGAGTGGGGACATTCGTTGCTCCCAACGTGTTTCCCGTTTGAAACTGTATAATCCACTTTTAATCCTCCGTTCTCCGCGTAACGGATAATAAAAAAGCTTTACTCCCGCGGATAATGCTGCGCGGTTCCCTCTGTACGCGTTCGCAGATTGGGTCAAGTTGCACGAGACAGTGGTAAAGGTTTTTTTGTCAAATTGTGGCCTGGCTTTTGTTTTGCGTGAAAGTAAAATGAAAACTTTTTAAAAAGATATAGCGAGAGGAAGGAGAGAATATACGTGGCGTTTGGGCGGGCCGAAGCGATCTCTTGAACGAAATTCAGTCGTGCCCGAAGCGAGGTTTGCGAATGAAGCTGACTCGTGCAAAGGAAATGCAGGCACGGGCGTACCTGCTTTTAATTAATGCACCACGAGCGCGCGCGCGCGTGTGTGCACTGTTGTCTTCAAACTCTGTGCGTGATATTTGCACGCTGGGTAATCGGGTCACGCGGATGGTGCACTTGGCGAATCGCCTTCCCGTTCGAGCGATTAGAAACGTACGGCTATGGACAGCGCATAAGTTTTCCCTTTCATAACCGTATCACCGTCTATTCAGCATGCACGCGTTGCCCAGCCGTCCGTTTCAGCCGATATTTTGACGTTCACGCGGAAAAAGAAGCTCTGGTGAAACGTTCATTTGCGGCACGGGTCGACGTCTCCAGGGGGTCTAGAATCTATAAGGAAAACGTTAGAGCCGTGGGTGTCGCTAACAATAGCGCGGATTATCGATACCCGTCGACGAGTTTCAATTCAACTCGAGCCACTAATACAGAAAAGGCAAGGCACGTTTAAAATAGCGACCCGTTTCGATCTATAAGTGGACTTGTCTCTTGGAAAGTATATAGGTACGTTGGATTGGAGAAAAGACACGAAAATGTGGGTCTTAAAGGATTTGTATTCCTTGAGCGCAAAGGGGACATGAAGCCCAGATACTTGGAAGTCATTTGAATTTCAGAAGGAGAATAGAATAATCGTAGGCAACACAATGTAGGGTAAATCCGTAGCTGTGTATCATAAAATGGCTATTAAAAGTAACAATATTATTTTAATTTTATGCTGATTCAGAAAAACTGGTCGATATTTGCTCTAAGACAATATTTGCTGAAAATTCAGTTATAAACTGAAGTCATGGCATCTGACCATCGAGGTGCCGGGAGAAATGGCACTCGTCGTCGGTCCTCTCGTTAGCTTTGAAAGGAAGAATACTTTCGCTGCATTGTTCTAAAATACCTCTAAGTAGTATCTTATTACTGCCACCATTAAACGAAAATTAACTTAGAAGTATATTTTAAATATGATTCTGTACAGTACAGTTTTATAAAAGAGGCTAAATGATGCCATAACCTTCAATTACCTTTTATAGGCTATAAATCTAGAAAAACACAGAAGGCAGCGAAATAACGCTACTCGTTCAACTGTTCGGTTCCTAGAGAAGCAATTGGTCTGCACTTCAACACGTCTGAAATGTAGCAACTGTACCAACTCCCCTACTATACCGGCACACCCGGATTTACCCTAATAGGAATTGTACGAATTAAAATTTAAATCACCCTTTATTTAAAAATTCCTCCACCGTAATTAGTTGCATCCCTTTACAAGAGATCCTGATTAAACATCTCGCAAACAGCCAAGCTCTAAACAGAAAATTAAACACCGAAAGGGTGGTAAAGGCGAATTGTCGGCCCGGGGGAGGAAGCGTTTAATCCTAGGATGCACTCCGCCCAGAGAATTCTAAGAGATTCTAATCGGCGGAGATCTTGTTCGCGGGGTAATTGAAAAGCTTGGGTGTACCTCCGGGTAGATAAACATTTATTTGCCAACCTCTGGTTGCGCGCTCAATATAAATTAACCGAAGCATTGTTCCCCGCTGCACTTGCTTGCGACTCGCGGAGGGAAGAGGCGGCCAATGATTTTCCGCGTGCCCGTGCGAAGATTAAAATCGACGAACGTAGAGACGAATCTATTTCCCCCTTCCCGGTATTTTTATTCCATCCCCGTTAATTTCTGCCCGTAGTTTCCCTCCCATTCGAGCAGCTCGAAACGCGGAACTATTAAATCGTGAAATATTAACCCGCCTTCGAGTGCAACGAAACACACTACCGCGTGTATCGGCTGTTCCGCTATTCCCGCTGCATAAATATCGCAATGTTTCCCTCTCGCTCGGCCGTAAATCACCCGCGGATCACTTAAACGCGCTTTTATCCCCGGGCCCGGAGAGAAAAAAAAACACGTCGCGCTGCGACTGTAATTCAAATCGATCGACACGCCCGTCGCGTGACATTTCCATTAACCCGACACGACGTTTTGTTTCAGATGAGACGAAAATACCGGGTCGCGACCCTCTGCCTTCTGCTGCTGTCGATCGCCGCGACCTACATCCCCAGCCCCGTGGCCGGTTATAAGGTGAGTATTTAGAAGCCTGCCTGTATCTCCTTTAACGTGATTACCATGGCCTCGGCCTACGAGCGCGTTCGCTGGCAGTTATATGGATAGGTACGCGTTGGAGGAACGGGAACGAAAACGCTGGGACCAGGTGAGAATGGCCCTTCCCCGCCCACCTGTCCACCTGTCTGGCCTACCTGCCTGGGAAACGCACAATATTTCCGTAGACAGATTTATGGAGGAAGCTCGGCGCAAGCAGCGAAATCCTTGCCGCATCGCCGTTTCTTCTGCTACCCTCTGCAACGCCAAGTTCTGAACGTCGAAGTCGAAAGAAAACTCGGATGGCTAGAGAAGAGGGGGAAATAAGAAAACGAGGAGGAAGGTTGTTGGTGGGTTTTGTTTCGAGGGGTTTGGAGAGCAAAGAAACAGCAGCGATAGATAAAAATTTTCCGCGTTCCTTTTTGGGGGATGTGGGTTTCCTTTCCGCTTGAAATCTTTGATTCGAGGAGATCGGCAATTTATACCGCGATCAGATATAATGTAGTACGTTCCGTGAAACTGGTTTAACAAAGTATTATTGGCCGTGTGTGGGGGTAGATGTGAACTACATTCCTCCTTTTGTTCACCCCGTTTTTTTGCACGCTGGTAGGGGTTGCGCCGCTCGATGCTCCATTAGTCCGTGGAGCGATAAGCGGGCGCAGTGCATCAGAAATGTGCATTACACGCGCGTTGCTTCGATTACGTGGACGGTATAATGGGAGGTTGACAAAGGGGTCGGGAAGAAATCGTTGCAGACGTTGCCGGGGCCATCAGCCGCGTTCCAATGCGCCGTTGTACCCGGACGATATTCGCTTGACAACTCCTTTTCGACGAAAGGGATCGCGTAACCGGTTTCTTCGAATGGGCCCCGCTGCACGGTGACCCACTTGCCGCGGCTGTAATAATCGATCAAACTCAAATGCGATCCGCTAAAATAGCACGCGGTTTCTATTGGCCCAAGTTATTCGGAACGCGACCCAGAAGTACGGACAAATGCCGCACGCGAGACATGTATGGAAATTAATCGCCTGCCCCTTTGGCATTTCAGACGTGGAAACAATGCACTCTTAACTGCGGGTTGGATGGCATTGGCACGAGACGAGGATGGTGGCGAACAATTTTATGATATAATATTCGAAGGAACTGGATGATGTTTATAGAATTAATGTGTCTTAATTAATAATTAACTGCTACTGTTATACGGACGGAAACGAATGGATGAGAAAGGCATCGATATCCTTTCACAGAGTACGAAATGAATTCGACAGCGTGGGCTGGATGTAGTAAACGCTTACCAAACAAATACAAAGGTAGTTGACTATTTGTCGAGTGCACTTTGCATTTCACAGAGATTACTGGGATTACTCAAGTTCCCGCTATTTCCAAATGTATTCAACAAACATTTACACCCTCCCAGCGGCACACACGAGCGTAGCCCAGCAATATTCAGAGGTAGTGATTTATCCATAACTGGGGAACACATTTCATGAACATAGTATGACCACCCCCGAGGACTACGTAGGTATTATAACCACCATGGGAACCTGAAAAACACGATTCCTTCCAGGAAACGTACGTTAGGATCCTCCATTTTCATCCCTTAATTCATCAATGGCCCAACAGGACCGCTTTGAAGTTTTCCAAATTGAGTCTCAGCCAGCCCTTTCCGTAGATGGTAATATTAATTTTAAATTACCTATTGCAGCAAGAATCATCTGTAGTGTTAGCAAACGTATCTCTTACCCTGTATTATTAGTCCTTAGGATACAAAATAAGACCATTGAAAGAGTCAATAATCTGTTTCAGCACAGCGCAAAATATCGGTTTTCGAAAACGAGGTGGTAATTTGAAACAGATGTAAAAATTTAATTCTGTGTTACTATGAGCTTTTTATTAATTAAACAACGTTTGTTCTTCAAGGGTAAAATAAAAAATTACTTTAGACATGAGAATACTAAATACACTTTATAAGAGAAAAGGAAAAACTGAATTCAAATTGTAGTCATGTTGTTCATGAGCAGAAGTCGCAAATAAAGTGCTCAGTTTCACAATCACTGCGCAAAATATGAGCCCAATGCGGATATATTTCGCACTGAACCGAAAGTTTTCCAGATTTTGACGTCTGCAATGTCTCGCCACAAAACATACACTTTGCAACAACTTGTTCCATATTACCTCCAACGCCATTTTCGAAATGATCCAATAATTTCCCTTGACAAAGGGAAATCATTTTCCAAAAAACTAATCCTGCCATCTTGAACTCTAATCTTATTTCTATCCAACACAATATAGACAATGTTTTACATTTATCAGTAAAGATAGTTATATCATTTTTCAAGTTTACGGTATAAACAGTTTTAATTTCTGTAAAATGTAGACGCTGCTTTCACGAGGGCAAACAGTTGGCCATGCCGACGCCAGTATAGCAAATTGGCAACAGAGGAACCTGATGGTCATAGCTACTACTGTTGCCGATAGACGCCAAACGTAGTTTCGGAAAAAAAATAGATGAAATTTTTTTTTATTTTACACGATTTTATTTGATTTGATCAAAAAGAATTATTTTCTTGTGCTACAATTCCGATGGTGATATGTCACTTTAAATAAAATCGTGGAGCATTTCGACGCTTGATTCTGTATTAAATTATTTCATATTCTGTTACGAAATATCCTGCTCCGCGATTTTATTTAAAGTGACATATTACCATCGTAATTGTAGTACAAGAATGGAATTATTTTGTAGCTTTTATTGAATTTTTTGGTCAAATTAAATAAAATCATTCGATTAAAAAAAATTATTTTTTTTATTGTTTCCTTTTTAATATTTGAATTTTGCAACTGAAAGAAACTTGAAAAATTTAACTATTTGAGTACGTGATGAATCATTTCTCAATAAAGTATGTAATTACGGAAATAGCGAAGCTACTACTTAAGCGACTTTTTGTCGTTTTCGAGAAGATCCCGAGAGGCTGATTTCAAGTCTATTGGATTTGTGGAAGTGGGTTAAAATTAAGTTACAAGAGTTGAATCAAACAGACAAACGGCCAGAGGAGTGAAGCTAAACAGAATAGTTTATATAATTAAAAAGCAGCCTGTTTCGTTTTACCACCTCTTCTCCTACGTCACGATAGAATCCACCTGCTGTCTATACTTCCTACGAAGGTCCATTTTGTGTCCATCCCTTCCCAAATGCAAATCAGCTCAGCCTACCCGCAAATAACAAATTCCAGACTAAACAGCACATTCTTTCTCCCCCAATTATATATTTCCCTCGCCGCACAGTCGCTCAAAGTCTCCGCATAACTCATCGGGAGGCAGAAAATCAGTGACCAACGAGCATCTTGACATGTTGGTGATCGTTGCTAGGACGCGTACGAGCAGCCATTCCGGTGATGTTGACCGGAAGTGTTTGTTCTGATGCATGTTGGCAGCAGCATGCTGAACACCACTTGTCCGGCGGATCGCGTAACGCCTGTATCCCAACATAATTGTTGGCGTGCCAGAATTTACCCAGCGCATAGGTGGCTGGATCGGTGCCGGGAGTTTGTCCCTGTACATCCTCCTACATGCGAGGATAATTCGCCGCGGCCTGAAGCGGATTTGATTGCGCGACGCCCATGATAAATGTAAATGCAAACAGCCGACTGACAACTGAATTCCAGCGGCCCCGCGAGTCGTCCGATTTCCATACGACGGCCGTTCTCTCCGGCTTCGATCCTAAATCCTAAACGATCCTCGGGGGATCTTGGCGCGGTCGCGCGCCCGCTACTGCCTCTTCGGAAGCAGCCCCCGTTGTCCCAAGCGCGAACGCTCGACGCGGTGAATTATTATCAATTAATTACCACCGTCAGTCGCGAGCGGTCTTCAAGCGAGGTTGAAAGCTGAAAGCACCCCACAGTGTCCTCCGGTTTACCTCGCTGAAGATAACAGCACGGGCGGCTCGGCGCGTTAAGAAACGAACACGTAAAACCCTGAACTCCGCGAAGAACGGTCCCGTTGTTACTTCGGCGAATTAGTCCGCGACCTCGTTCCCTAATGAGCGTCTGAGCGTCTAGCTCCTGGCACTTTCGCGTCGCGTACCTGCGTGACGTTTACTCTCTTCTTCCACAAAACACTCGAAACGATATAAAAATTTGCGTGCCGTCTCCGTCCCTCGCCCGCGAAAATGCCACCTCGTTCCCGCCGATTGTAGGCACTATTAAAAAAAGCTTCGCCGCTGGTATGCGTAGGTTGCTGGCTGGATCGCAAAGAGGCGTCGGGCCAGCGGACGGCGCGTCAATCGATAATCCAAAATAACGCCCTGTTAATACAGAATGTCGTGGAATGAAGGAAATCGGCGAGCGTAATTGGATGGAACGGGACGTCGAACAAGCCGCGTGAACAACGTAAATGTATCTTTGCCACAAAGGAAATGGGGTCTTTTTTCGCAAAAGGTACTGGCTGCGTTCGCGTCAACGTGATATCGGGCTGACAGAGCCCCGCGGGCACGAAGGGAAACGGTGGATCCGGCTTTACAGAACGTGGCCGATTGCAGTACGCGACCAAGGTATCAGGATCAGAAACTGGGAAACGACATTGAAAACTGAGAAATGAAAAAAGGAAGCGACAATGCTCTTTCGTTGGGTGGCGGCTTAGCTTCCCCTGCGAGGGAACGTTTCGTCATAATACTGATCTACGTTTTCAATTCCTTTATACGGAATAATCGAGCTATAATATTTCACGCTAAGAAGCCCATATCCCGACTTTACGCTGAGCTGTAAAATATATATCCGAAATAGTAACCGCTTGGGATAAATGTGAGGGAAAAGTAGGAAAAGGGGTAAGGAGAGTTCTCGCGACCGGTAGTCCCTGCCTCGATAATTCCTGCAAGTAATTGAATGCACCCGCTCCGCGAATGAACAATTCCAGCCGACGCTAATGGAGATACGGAACGCGCGGCGGTGTCACCATAAATTCCCCGCTGAAATAACGTCGGCCCCGAGGATGAATGGGTCCTAAAACTACTCATATTTTCCGACGCCGCCGTGATACTTTGGCTTCGTGTATTAACCCTTGGTAGCGTCGGGGGCATACCGCGGCGCTATCACTTTGAGGTGTCCGACCAATTCGCGTTTTCTATTCCTCCATCCCCTCGATGCGACGATGGAAAGCCTGTATCCTATCGAGTTCCAGCGGCATGAAAAATCGAGGGTATAGGAACTCGACGCCAGAACCAATCCCTCTCCTGCCTGTTTGTCCCCCGGCATCGATACTTGGTCATCTTTCGCCTAGATCGAGGGAATTTCAACGCGCTACGACCTACATCCCCCCGGAATCTAGCGCTGGCATTTATTCTTCCGCCGGGGGAAGACGGGGATAGTATTGCCGCGCTAGATTATTACGGGCAATGAAATCCAACAGCCTTAAAATAATTTTTGTATTTCACTGTGAAGGAGGGGTCGGGGCTGGGAACGGGGCAGATGGAAACCTTTGATGCGAGATATGAAGAAACTTCCTCCTCGAAGCTTCTTTTCAGCCCCTTTCGCGGGGAAATTAATTTTCATAGTGAACGACGCTCTCGTCAAAAGCACTTGAAGAACGTACAAGAAACTGCTGATGCTTCGTGAAAAAATTCGATAATAACACCCCCGCCTGCTCCCCCTCTTCCGTCGCGTTCGGCCTACGTGCGAAAGGGGATCGGGTCGAAATTCGTAGCTTCTTACTAAACACCGCGCGGCGATTCATCGTCCGGGTAGCGTCTGCCCTGATTTCTCGTTAACGATGCACTTTACCCAGGCTCGATCGTGCTTAATCTGTACAGTTGATCGTGGCTTCGATCGATTCTCCCTTGCACCTGCCCGCGAGACGCTTCCTTGACCCCCCTTCGGTGTAACCCAATTTCCTCTGCAGTTCTTACCTATGCATTTTTCATCCCTCAGCACTCAAGGCGGTATCGAGACTTCACAGTGGCCGAAAGCTACGATGCGTCATCGTCCAACAGCCACGAGAGCCTCTCGATGACGATGCCACCGCCGTCGACCGATCGATCCTCCCCACCCGAGGAGCCATACTTCCCTAAAAGTGAGTGAAGCGTCCTTTTAAGTCTGCCACGAATCGTAAAATGTAAATCATTCGCGAGCACGGCCAGCGCTATAAAAGAAGACGCGTCCCCAAGATCCAGCCAACTCCCCCCGAATACAAGCCTTTCGGTCGCTACTCTTGCCTCGAGTACGACAAACGTGCCGGCATGCCGGGAAAAATTAATGAACGCGTTTACGCGCGGCACGTATTCGATGCAACTAAGAATTAATGGCCGTCCATTGCTGTCATCTGTTCCGTGAACTCATTTTTAGTAACCGAGAGTTTTCTAAAGCGACTTTCGCGTCGCTCCTTCCGCGCGATACTGTTCCGCCTCGCGGAAAACTCGGTGAATATCTCTTAATTGGACCATTATTCGGTGAATGTGTAATTTATAAGCGTACAATGGGACCTTTCAGGGACTGGGTCTCGCGTTTCTCCCTGGAGCAGGTGGACAAAGGGGGAGAAAGACGCGCGACGTACCTTTTAATAAACGCGGCCCGCGGTCGAGACGGACAGTTCCTCGGCCAGATAATCACCAGTATTTTATATTGAGAATGAAACACACCACGCCGGTGATAATCAACGCGGCCCCGATTTGAACGGCCACGGAGATCTTCCCCTTTTATCGTTCCTGTCGGGTTAAAGTTATTCACCCTTCGAGACTCGTCCGTCTTTCAAACTAAATGATTCGCTGCCAGAATCCCGTACAGTATGAGCGAGGAAATTAATATTAACGCGACTATGTAGACTATCGCGCACATTGTCTTATCGCGTTAATTTGGTTATATCGCCGTCTATCACTCTCGCGGCACTTTTGTTTGGGTCTGTTAAATGGAGAGGGTGTCTTCGAAACAGGTGATCGATCTTCGACTTTCGAGAGCTCGTTGCATTTCTCTCGAGGATTAGGAAAGGTTGTGTGACATTTTCCCTCGCAAATGGGAGTGTGTGAGTTAACATATGATAAAAAAACACGACTGTACGCTTTATATCTATTACTATAGCTTTACTATCAGGCTTCGTCCGAAATGTAGATTCTGATTTTATAAAAAAAAATATTATTTTATTCTTTTTTTTATTTTTTTAAATAGTTCAATTCATCTGGATTTGCCAAGCATACAGGTCTGAGGCACATCTCGTGACCCCAGAGTTTACCGTTGAAATGTTTTTACGGAATAGACCAACACACAAACACATCAACTTTCTGCTTTATATATTTATTATTCCTCGAAGCGATATTTTGGACATATCCAGCGTTAGCATCCAACATACTGCGCGCAACAATAAACGTAGTCGCAAGTCATCGTCACTGTTCTAGTATCGAATATCAAATAATTAAATTTGCATTGATGCATATCGAGTGCAGGTGGCGTGCTATGGTTCTCGCTGATACAATTGCGCGATGCGTCGTTATGAATTTTACACGGGAAAATGGACACTGTTTAATGTACGTCATGTGGGAGTGCGTTAATTGCATCAATCCCACACATGAAACATTTACCGTTTCGTGTAACGTCGAGCGACGAATGGGGGATCCAGCTGAATCAAAAATTCATTGTCCAACAACGGGTCGTTTCTATTAAATGGATTTAACGTGCAGGTACATGCATTATTATGCCTCGCTTCCGTCAATACGTAAACAAGTAGATTCGACGCGACGATACATGACGTTTCTCTTATTGGGTGCTTGCGGATTTGACGCCAAAAATTGATACAAGTTTGGCGATTTTTGTCTAAATTAGCTATACAAGATATCTTGATGAAACTTTTTATATTTTATTAATCTATGCTTGCACTATAATTTCCAATTTTTACATTGTCATAAAAAAATGATGTTGCTTTTATAGAGGGCGGAGGAGTAGCTTCCTTAAAAGATAGGTGTTTGCGGGGTGCAATGTAGCACCTCGTTCAATCATCGGGAATCAAAAAGTCAAATGGTTTTTTTAATGTTTAGGCCTAGAACTAGTGGACCCTCTTAAGAATATTAAGAAAAAAATAAAAAACCCAAACTGACGCGTGTTTGAATAAAAAGTTAAGATTTTCGTCTCTTTTAACCCCTCTTTGCTTCAATTAAAAACAAAAAATCGGTAAGAATTGAGTATTGGTGTGTGTGGGGGGGGGGGGGGTGGAGGGTCCACAGGTTTAAAGTCATACAAAGATGACATAAAAAAAATTTAGACAATATGACGTCTACTAAATTTTCTTTTGATCGTGCACGCCAGTTTGAGAAACGATTTTTAGGATTTTTTGATGCCTCAAACCCGCAAATACCCCTTAATACAGTACATATTCAAACTGTTAATAAACGAATACTGAAAACAGAGTGAAATTACCGTGCACGGACACGTTTCTAGACAATGCACATCGTTCTTACAAGTTGTCGTAGTAAAAATGGTCACCCTGTTTGAAGAAACTTTTCCCTACAGTTCTCTAAGAAATCTTTAAGAGTTGTTACTCTAGAAACTTAAATTGTGAAAGCCTCGAAGGTCCCGGTCTGGACTTCCCTCCAATATAGTTCCATGTCGCCCGTGTAGTCACGTTTAACGGTCAGGAAACCAAATCACACAAGTGTTTGCGGAACATATTGCCCCATGATAGCTTTCGAGGGTGTTTGGCGCCTATGGCAATATTAGGGCAAAGGGAATTGATGACGCACCGATTCTTTTGGCAGGCTCCGCAGTTGATCCGTGCGCGGCGAAATATTGCGGGCCAGGAAGGGAATGCGAGCACTCGCCAAACGGCACCGTGGCCGTTTGCATCTGCATGCGGAAATGCCCAAGGAGACATCGACCCGTTTGCGCGAGCAATGGAAAGATCTACGCCAATCATTGCGAGCTGCATAGAACGGCCTGCAACACTGCATCGTCGTTGACCAGAAGCAGACTTGTGAGGTGTCTGCACCATGGTAAGGGTACAAGCTCAAATAATGGCGCACCCAGATGGGGGGGCCAAGGAGCCCTGGCACCCCCAAAGAAAAGAAAACTGGATTTTATTCTTTAAATAAACTTTTATAATCACCTAATGAATTTTATTGAATTTGCATTAAAAGTCGTGGGCTCCTCCCAAAATTAAATCCTGAGTGCGCCACTGAGCTCCAGAGTATATGAGCACACAGTATTTTAGGTAAAGGGGAAGGAAGAAAGGAGATTCGAAACAAAATCTTTCGATCAACAATCGAGAATAATTAATAGTTGAAAGCTTAAGTGCATTGACAAATGCGGGTACCTCCGATTACACGAAAGAGTCGGGATTCAAGATAATGCCGACAACCAAGATTAAGACACTGCATTTCCGTTTTCTTCCTTCCTTCCTCCCTTCCTCGGGCATCGTGTCGTGAGTGTCGAAATTTTACAGACATCGAGAACGCGCACGTTCGAAGGAACCTGCACATTAACCGAACGTCACCAAAGACAGGGAATATCGTCTCTTATCCGAGGCCCAGGAACCGAAAGAAGGGTGAAGTGAAAGACAACTTGATCCCTGAGAAAGATGACCCGAAGAAAGAGTGCTCGAACCAAGAATATGAAATAATGAAGGTAGGGTAGAGCAGTTAAGAAATATGTGTGCTAAGACTTCGCTCTTAATATTCACCCGCGTTGCATCAACGCACCCCCAACAAGACACTTTTAAGACAATAACCGTTCGCAGGATAATTTATTGCTTTACAACCACGCGAGATTAATGGCGCAAGACAACCATAGCAAAGAGTACCTAGTCAGCATAATGTTTTCCCACTACGATCGAAACAACAACGGGAACCTGGAGCGTGAAGAATTGGAGCAGGTACCATTCAACGCGATCTTGTCAGGGCCCGATCTATAGCTCTTCCACCGCTATGGGCAAAAACGATTTTTGTCGCCCTTTATATTTAGAAATTATAAACAATTATTTTAAAATATAATTTTTGACAGCGAGTAAAATTTTTGTAGGTATTTGTTGAACAACGAAAACCTTTTGTTTTGCAAAAAAAAATTAATATTCGTAAGAAAGCAGTAACGATACAAAATTAAATTGCATTACCTCGTTTTTTAACGCTTTTTCAAAAAGTTCTACTTTTCTATTACTTTTCATTGATTTTAATTTTCTCTTTCCGCCAATTTTGGGCCTCCCTAGATCGGGCCCCGGATCTCGCATTGCCAACAATCCTCATCCTTCCAATCCAATGCTTATACTCCCCTGTACAATGAATCGCTGACTTCTAGATCGCGGAGAACGAAAACTTGGAAGAGTTGTGCAAGGGCTGCAGCCTGGGACACATGATCAGCTACGACGACACGGACGGCGATGGAAAACTGAATGTCAATGAATTTTATATGGCGTTCAGTAAACTTTACAGTGAGTACTCGTGTTTGAAGCCACTTGATTCAATCCCACTGTACGCTCAAGTACTGTTTTTGTTTTCGGAAGCGCTCGTACAGGGGTTCGCGAACATCCCCAGTCGAGTTTCGATGCCACTCGACGTCATCCCTGACTTGACGCGCGATAATTATTACAGCAGTTGTGAAACCGGGACGGGCGTGGAATAATAAAATTTGTCGGAGTTATAAACCAGTGGTCGCGTGAAGCGTTTACTGCTATCCCCCGATCAATTACTTTTAACAAAAGCCGAAGATAAACCCTTCGAATGTAATTACACACCCCGCTGACACGGGCCCGCGTAAAGGATACGATGGGGGGCCGATCGATGGTTCGAGTGGTTATTTCAAACTAGCACGATTATTTGTAGGTGTGTCGGTAGTGTCTCTCGACAAGTCTCTCGAAGTGAATCACATCTCTGCGAGAGTGGGCGATAACGTTGAAATCAAGTGCGATGTCACCGGCACACCACCGCCGCCGTTGGTTTGGAGGCGGAACAAAGCCGATCTGGAAACTCTGAACGAGCCTGAGGTGCGACTAATCGGCATAAAGCTTCCTTTAAAAATGACAATGATTTATTCAGACGTTAATAGCCATCACAAATATCAACATCGACTTTCTTCGTTTACAGATCCGCGTGTTCAATGACGACGGCCTTTATTTAACAAAGGTGCAGCTGATGCACGCTGGCAATTACACTTGCCACGCGATCAGGAATCAGGACGTCGTGCAGACGCACATACTAATGATCCACAGTAAGCTTTCTAGCAGCTGCAGCATTGGTACCTAAGCGCTGGAATAATCGTTTACGGTGTTCTATGTTCAAGCTATCCCGGAGGTAAGAGTAACGCCGCGGTTCCAATCGAAACGCTTGAGGGAGGAGGCGATAATAAAGTGTCACGTAGCCGGGGAGCCTCTTCCGCGGGTGCAGTGGCTGAAGAACGACGAGCCCCTGAACCACGACCACCCGGACAAATACGATCTTATTGGGAACGGCACTAAGCTTATCATCAAGAATGTCGATTACGCTGACACGGGGGCCTACATGTGCCAAGCAAGCAGCATCGGCGGCGTCACCAGGGACATCAGCAGCCTGGTTGTTCAGGACCAACCTGCGCCGAGTAAGTCACTGGCATTACATCGAAGAACGTTACGCGACACCAAGTGCCCTGCTTGTAAGATATGCCCAATGTCCTACTTCCAATACTATTGCCACCGGCAAGGCAAACTGCAGGACCATAAACTGTTACAGAAGCATACACAGAAATCGGTGGTTCGTTAATGAATATTAATAGCGATTGTGTCCTATCCAGCGGCGGCAAGTGAGGAGCGCAGATTCTTCTCGTTTCACGAGTGGGGCATCTTGGTCTACGAGCCATCCGCGTGTCGGCCCCGTCATGAAATTCGGTCGACGGACGTTATTCCTGGCACCCAGGCAAGGCAGACAGTGCTAAATGATTTAGACTCCCCTGCAGTTACAGTTCTTCCATATATATTCGCTATTTTCATCTCTTAGGAATACGTGTGTGGAGTCGCAGGTGTTCCCTGCTCCTGGGGTCGCGCGATCAATGTTGCAAACCGATACGTATACGTCAGCCAACCAGACAAAGACAGAGTGCTGGTCATTAGCGAGATACAAATGGTCATAGTGGACGTGAGTGAACGACGTTTGCCTGGCTTATACAGATTACCTGTATTACAAAAGTTTTTTCATCCGCGTAGGTGGTGCCCACTGATAAGACTCCAGTTCAACTCTGGTACGTACCCTCGCTCGACCAAGTCTGGGTGTTGAACTGGCGGGACGAGGAAGACATCGGTGTGAAAACGGTGCAAGTGATCGAAAACGCCGCTCAGAAGAAGAAGCACCGGGCTATTCGGCCAGAACCTATCGAGGCGCAGTTCGATGTCATCCAAAACATTTACATCCCTGAACCACAGGTAGATGAAGAGTCTGTTTAGTTATTATAGTTAGCTACCGATCCTCGTAAATGCAGCGGCTACTTTCGTCTGTTTAGGATATCGAACATACGTTCAAGTACGGTTACGTGAGCCACTCGAATCAACGGAACATGTACAAGCTCGACCTGAAGAACATGAAGTACACGCGTAGGGCCGATTTAAGTTCTTACAATTGCGTTCCAGTGAATTCCCAATTTTCAGTTCTTTGTGAGTGCTCTTTTCGATCTTATCAGCTCGATTTCCTGAATGCGAACCTGGAAGTAATCTATCCGTTGGTTCCACAGACGGTTTCGTGATAATCGAGTGCCAGGAACCAGTTACCAATCGCCCGACCGGTCAACTGTTGCTGGATTATCTCACCGACACTGTACTTGCTCACAAACCAAATCTTCTGGGAAGACCAACGATCTCGCCTGATTCTAGACATCTTGTCACGTTGGACAAGCAGGTCACGGGCGTAACTCTCGTTGTGCAGGAGATATCATGTAATTTAGAGCTATTCCTCTAGCAATAAGATGTGTGCGATCGGTGGGAACGTTACTCGTAGCAATCGGTCAACGAGGACTATTTTTACTTTCAGCTGGCGGCTTAAAATTCGCGTTTGACGTGAAAACGACGTTGAACATCAGTGACATCGCGCTCTATCCGTCGCAGACAACCCATGGTTACGATATTTATGCGTCGTCCATCGACAAAGAGGATATCCTGTTCCTCGACCTGTCCACTGGTGAGATACGAATTTTCAGAAGTGGTATTATGGTTGATCTTCCGAAAGCTTAGGTTTTTAAGATTTTTGCGGATGCATTTGAAACTTGT
Organism: Andrena marginata; assembly: GCA_963932335.1. NCBI lineage: Eukaryota > Metazoa > Arthropoda > Insecta > Hymenoptera > Andrenidae > Andrena > Andrena marginata. The sequence continues at coordinate 43,378,316 of OZ010659.1, read as the reverse complement.
TGACGCTACTGGGTAAATGAGACTTCTTTGTCAGGTATCAATGTCCGCTTCTCGTTACACAGGTAAAGTGGAGATGATAACCGGAGTAGGGAAAGCTACGCCACCAAGTGTAACCAAATGGGGAAACCCGAATAGACCAATTGTGCAGAGCGGTGTATTCGGCAAGTATATGGTCAGCCCTTCGAACGACGCGCTATTCGTTCTCAACGGTGAGACCAGGACAATAAACTGCGAGATCGGTGGTCTGGTGCATCCCGGGGCAGTGGTATGGTTCACGGTGTCTTTACATTAAGCAATGGAAATTTTAACAACGATATACAAGGCGTCTGGATAGATTAAAATTAGCCGATCGTTTGAAGAGCGATGACAACGAACAGGTACCCATGCATCACCGCCGCTGTTCGATCGAGAAGATAGAATAAACGTGGTTTGTTCTTTTTTTTTTCTTAGATTAGAAGAAGGAACAGTTGAAAGAAATTTCGAGAAGTATATTCTAACACCAACACCATTATTCGTGGTTATCGTTAAATTATTCAGAAATTTTCCGACTGTCCCGCTCATCAGTAATCGTGGCGTATATTTTCACACCATCGAGCGGGCGAGCACGTTTTGATAGTTACAAAACGCGAGGCATTTATCGCGGGACATTGTCGATAAGAATTTTTAATGTACATACCAAAGATCGTCTTTTACATATATTTAATGAATCTAATCGTTACCCTATCGGTGGCCTTAGTTTCCCTCGATTTTGCATATCTCCTCCCTCTTTGTATCTTTATATTCCTACACTTTCGGATAAACTTTCGATGGCTATAAAGGTACAATTAACTCTTCCAGATCTAGCGATCTGGCGATCCGTTACTTCTTATCCGGCTGTACGATCTGTAAATTAAAACCTCGACCTCACAGACACCCGAACAATTTCGAGACCCGACAGTTTCAATAGCGGCGACTTATTTAAAGATTGTTCTTAAAAGGAGAGAAGCGTCGGGAATCAATAATATATTATAGTCCACCATCGATCCGGAATTGTATAACGCTAGCCGATTAGCTAATTAGGAAACGAAGGATAGTTACGCGAACTTACATCCGATCGAGCTGAACACAAATATAGAACACAGACTATAGCCATCTCTAGCTGGCGAATTCTTTCGACCGGGAAAGATTCCAACAACTCGTTTCACGATAGTAATTTTTACAATAAAACGTTTAAACTTGTACGACGACGATATATAACAATACAGAGTTATCGGGCCACAAGACAGCACACTGACAACGGGTATGGTGATAATGTATTATATAACGCATGCGTGTGTCCGTGTGTGTGTTGCGCGCGTGTGAATACGACGAGCGTACGTTATATATTTACTTGTTATATATATAACAAGTAAAATGAATATCTTGTAATAAAATTACAACAAAACTAATTTAATAAATAATCTGCAGATACAACGGTTTCCTTTGCTACAATGTACATGCAGATTACAAATACAGTTCAGCAGTCTTGTATCCGTTCCATGGTAAAAAGAAAACGCGATCGATACACAGCTTGAATGGTTACACTTCCTGTCGTTTTAACGGGCATATTTTTAAGTGTGTTCTCTAGTCATCGTAACGTTCACCTTTCATTCGCTAATAAATTACGCCTGTTCGAAGTCCTGGTGTCTACGTTTTAATCACCTACTAACTGTACAAATTCGACGTACGTTTACGCGCAAATCCGGTATAAATACGCTCCGCACCTTCCCAAGTATTAACTTGTTCTAATAACCAATGCCCCACGCACGTGCTGCTCTCGCGGCGAGCATCGTTCACGAGACAATCATCTTTTCCCGAAATCGAGCGAAACGATCGCCGAAGAAACAACGCCACGACCTACAGCTAACGATGACATTAACCCTCGGTTCTCACACCTACTTTTTCGAACGTCCTTGTCACACTGGGTCAATTTGACCCTGTCAATTTTCCATCAGTTGTTATTTAAAAACTATTTGTTAAATTATGTCTAAAAAATTCTGAGATAATGTTTGAACATCGTAGAATATATACCCATCGTTGAAAGTTGACAATTAAAGTGTCATCGTGCATAAAAAAAAATTTGAAGCAATAAGAGTTTCGACAAAAAGGTTTTTTGCTTAAGAAAACGCAGGGTCAATTTGACCCAGTGTGACAACCGAGGGTTAAAGAGTCAGCGAGTATACACGTTTACATCGTACACGCCGCGTTGTCCTTAGGACGCTCGCGAAATATCTGAGAACAGCGAGAAGTTTGGAAACGTAATGAAGTAAAAGGGACACGACGGAGACAGACCACGAGCGGCGGATTACGAGAAAAAATAGATAACGAGATTTGTGAGCAGTTTTCCATTCGACCGACACGTAAACGTAATACTTAGTAAACCTCTCCATCGACCAACCATAGCTCCACCCCTTTCTCTTACCCACTCTTCCTAAGTGACTAGCGCACCTCGTGCGCCAGATTCTTCGATTTAGCACTGGTTATATATTGCACGGTTTCAAATTGGTCCCTTGACGACTGTAAAAAAGTATGTAAGCGTTGCTGAAGTCTTCGTCCTGAGGCTTCTGTCTGCTCGTGATCTCGTCGTTGTAGTAGTACCACACATCGGTGCGAGGATTTCTCGCGTACGCCGTGTAATGACCAGCTGATACTCCTACGATCCGAAAAGAAAGAGCCATAAAAATTATTACCGTAACCACCTGTAACTTACGTAAACGGAATAACGATGTGTACCTCCGAAATGGCAAACGCAGGCGTACAGATCGTACAAGTGCCGACCTACGCTCAGACCAACCAAAGGGAATGTGACTTTGTCGTCCAACTTCATACTAGCACATTCGTAAAACACAAAGCTGTAACAGGCATCGGAAAAGGAAGAATTATTATTACGTCCTCGACGAGTATCGTGTGACAATTATTGTACAAACGGAACAAGACGCACCGTTTCAAATACACTATGAGGAACTTGGGGTATCTGTGAACTGTAAGCGTTTTCGTAGCACACTGATTTCGCTCGCACTTGGGACAAAACCAAGGATTGTGTTCATCTAGCGTCTCGCTAAAAATAGATCGCGATATTAATTACAAAAGAACAATGAATCACAATTTGCTCGTAGGAGTCAAACGTACCTCTGACTAAATGCTTGAAGGCAGTCGTATAAGGACAAAGGATGAGGGGGTCTCTGTTTGCTAACGCTGACATGTTCTACCGGAGGTGCTATCTTAGGAACCTGTTCCGTGTAACGCACAGCCAATGTATCGCCATTTTGCAGCACTACCATGCCAGTTTCCGGCACGCTGCAGCCCGTACAGTGCGCAGTGTACATACAACGCGAGCAGTGATGGCCCTGCGAAAAAACGTGTTTTATTTATCGATTCAATGTAATGTACTCATGATTTGTTAGTTCGTTCACTAATATCCATGCAGCGAAGGCGATCGATAACAATGATCTAACCTGCCCTGTAACAAAATGAAGCGTGTAATCTCCTTCTTGCGGTACGTTCCTCGTTACAATGTCGTACAAGTCTTTAGCGTTAACTCTTGAAGGTAGTCTCACTAAATGCGGATAACCGAAAAGCTTCGTTCCTTTACGGTTATTCGTGGTTTCGTTCGTCGTGTCGTGCCGCAACACCAACGGTACATTCAAGATCCTAACAGCGGGCCTCGGCCGACCCGTTTGATCTATTTTAATGAAAGACGATGCAGTCATGTACGTTGAACACATTGGACACATTTGTGGTTCCGTTTGATTCTTGAAGTAATTCTGTTTAATTGAAAGAATCATTTGTTAATGGCCGTCGCATTATGCAATGTTGAAAGTAATGCGCGCACAAGTTCAATGTGTACTAAATATTAACATATCCCGTTGAGTGTTGAAAACGTTCGTACAACTTGTAATATATTCAGTTAATGATCAAAAGCGAAAGAGATCAGTGTGCAAAACGAGTAATTAACATTCAAATACAGTGTTATATGTAATGTAAAACCCTCAGTAGACAGCAGCCTCAGATTAGTCTGAATTGAGTTCCAGAATACGAGTTATCTGGCTTGCGGATTGTACTCAAATAGCGAATCATACAGGTTTCCATCTTTCCGATTCCCAAACGCCTCAACTTCAACAGAAGTTTCCCGAGCTAAGTGGAAACGCAAAGCTATTTCTGGTTCCCGTACGTGCCCTTACGGTACCGTCCGGCTAGAACGTTCGTGGATTTAATCTCAGACCTTCCCGGGGTGAAATAGTGGTAACGATGTGCCTTGCATGTGCACCCCTACCGCTAGATTGAAGCTGCCGTTTTCATCATCGGGTTATCCGTTAAGTGTAGGTATAGAATATCAACAATGGTGTAGAAAAGTTTGAAGTCGATAAAGAGATCTGACCTATGATCTTAATAAAGTAAAAGGAAGCTCGGCTCACCTCGATGCAGGTATCACACATGACGAAGTTGCAGCTATTGCCGCTATGCCTTTTCAGATCTCCGTCCAAATCCTCGAGGCAAATGGTACATGGGATTTCCTCTCCCGTGATTGTACACTTCTGACAGGTGTTGGTATCCATTACACGGTCTCCGCCACCATCTGGCATTGAAGTGTACGCGTCGGGCGGTTCCGTGAGTTCAAAGGCGTATATAGATCGATTCGTATCGTTGATGTGTCTCAACAGTGTATTGTCATCCTTAAATTTAAAACCTTGATGTACAATCCGACATTTCCATCTAACGCGATAAGGTACAAAAGCAAGGATCAAATAATATAGTCGAGGAGTAACGGCAGTGACGGGCCAATAACAAAGAGATGTGGAGAACAAGAGATAAATGAGAGACCGAGAGGGAATCTATAGGAACGATAATTTGAATCTGTATAATGGAATGTAGCCCCGTAACTAAGACTTTACGCTACGAGAGTGTTCTTCCATAATGTTTACTCTTGGAGGGCAGTATCAACGATTACCAAGACTACTCGATAAGCCGCTTTCTTCACCCTCCATAATTGCCCTCAAAAAATCAAACGAAGTTAAATTTCGCTGCTACCAAAAGTATGTGTATATACTTGTAGTATCAATGTAAAAACTGTGATATTACACTAGAATTAGAATTAAATATACTACAAAGAAAATGACATAGAATCACACCGAGTCGACTACCTTCTTTTTACACACGAGCATGCTGTACATAAATTATTAAAAACTATAAATCAAAAACATGCGCACTTTTGCTTGGCGCGACGTATGCTTACCAAAATCTTTGATATATGGTTCTCTAAAACTTCGGCGAGCGCGATGTTAGCCACCGCAATGTTTTCCTTGCCGAGCGTTTTCAACAGTTCCTCCTTTAACTTTCCAATGCGCGCCTGTTTGTTCAGCGAGACAACGCACTTTATGGGCGGATCGCCATTTGCAGGAACGTATGTAACATTCAGCTGCCTTTCCATCGCGTGAGGCAGTGGTACGGATAAATACATAAAAGGCTCGTATGTTACAGAAACGTGGTTACAAACTGCACAGACAACCTACGGTAGAAAGGGGAGCATAAAGACCGGTGCCATAGACTAACTCGAGTTTAAATGTCACAAAATAAAATATGTATCAGCAGAATGAGACTTGCCCCTCACGCTTCTCGAAGCAAGAAGGTAAAGCTACTGAATTTTAATATAGGGGACAGTTTACGGTGAAAGCAAACTATTTAAAGCACCATCCCAACGTTATGTCCCCCATACGGTATGAAATATTGCATCAAACATGATCGCGTTTACCTTGCTTTTAAACTGCCCCTGGAAAGTATCGACGATAATGCTCCTATTAGATTTTAAGTGCTTTGCCCAATGTTTATCAGCCTCGATTTCATCTTGTGCCGCTATAGCACCATTTCCATATGTCTGCGAGATCCGTGTGCACTGAGTACTGATAGTTCCAAGCCCGTCGCGTTTGTGATTCTTCTCTTGATCATCCAGCCGCATGCGTTTCACATTACACTTCTCCAAGCCATTATCGTATTCTATATCGGAACCGTTTGACGCGTAATCCGTGCTGCAATTGACTTTCTGAACGTTCACTTCTTTTATTCTTTTCACGCTGACACTCTTATTGTCGAAATCATGATTCTCCATTAAATTCGAGTTGTCCAAAGGCATCCTACGGACGTTCTCTTTTGGGAACTTTTGGGAATCATAATGGATCTCATTATTACATTCCTGTTGCGTCACTAAGAAATTCGCATTGCTAGTTTTTGCTTCTTTATGAATATCATAAAGACCACGATACTTCGGAACATTTATCGAGAGTTCAATTAACGTGTCCAACCTTAACGAAGGTGGCACTTCGTTTTCTTTATCATCAACTTTATTGTGAATGAAAGCGCTTGCTTTTGCTTCGATAGTTTCGTCGGAATCGAGTGTCTCTTCGTCGTCCTCGCCGTCGTTCAAAGGCGACCCTCGCGGTGAATTAGCAACGCTGTCTAACTCACCTATAGGTGAATCTAAATCTACAATGTAACATTTCAATGAAACAATCGTGTGACATAATTTTTCCGCGACTGCTTATATAATATCTGTCTGTACCTCTCGGGGAGCCAGCCATTGTAACATTCGGGCTGTTCGGACATTCCGGTGACGGTAAACAGCCGTACATTTCCAACAAGTCTGCGTTGCAGTTAGAATTGCTAGTGGCAGTGACTGGGGACATGGCCTTTCCATTTGAATTCCCAATTGAATTAATCGAATTGACAGTGGTTGTAGACGACGGAGTTTGACAATTTTTTGTACACTTCGCTGTGTTCATTTGTTCGTGTAAGGAGTCCAACAGCAGGGCAAGAAATTCTTGACAATCATGCTGGCAATTGATAGTAATCTCAATAAATTATTACAACTTCTTACCGACGATTCGGCAATTTCACAAGAAGCTATAGTAATTTACCTGTCTATAATCCTTGAATTGCGAATGATATGCCCCTAAGGTTTGCTTAAAATCAGTAGGCCTGAGAACACTGTATCTGCCCGACCACATTTTGCCGAGGAGTACGCTAAAATGTGCCATCAGCGATCCAGGAGGAGGTAGTTTCCCCCCCCTTTGCTGCAAATCCAAAAAATGTCGCAGGACAGGTGGAGTGGCAGTTAAACATTGCAAACCAGCAGCCATAAAGCAAGTATTACCAAGATTATGAAGACCACATACTCCCGCACGTAAAACTACATCCTCTATAAAAACAAATGCGTGTAAACGAGATTGTTCCTTGCTCCGTGAGCTTAGAAAAGAAATCTACGTAGGAAATAGACCCCATCGACGTCGTACACAGAAATATAAAAGGGTGTATGCTTACCCATGGGTGAATCATCCTGAGAATCTCCGCCTTCTGAAAATAAATTGTTCAAAGCTGGAGCGCCGGGAGGCAAAAACGGGCCGTATTCTATACCAGTTCCGTTATCGCCGATAGGATCTGCACCGACATCCGTGAAATCATTTAAACCAGGTGGTGGCGGAAGTGGAATGGCATAGTCTGATGTAGAGCTATTAGCTTCAGTCCTACCGTAACATAATCATATGAAATTAACACCGTGATTCATCCGTCGCGTCTAAACTTCACAAAGATATCTAATTTGTACCACGTGTCTTCTATGCCCATGTTAACTTCCGATGAAAGTAACTTATCCTCTTGAAGAGTAAGAGTATGATCCAAGGAAGACGTTAATGGACTGAGACCGCTAGATTCTAACACCTCCGATATCTCCGAGACCTCAGGTAGGTGAAAAATTTCAGATGATCCGATCATTGAAATATTTTCTACTTCTGAGGCATTCACCTTATTGTCCATTCAGATATTAAAATACCAAATATTACCTAAAAGTATAAATTATGGTAGAATAAAGAGTCGGCAATGCTTCATTACATTTTGTTTAAGCGCAATAAGGTTCTCTATAAATATTTCATTTCGATACGTATGTTTCAAGTTTAAGTAAATAATTTTCTTTTCTCGTATAGAAGTTGTAGTGGACAAAAAGTCTGATATAACGGAATATATTAAATTGTAGTATAATTTACAAAGCATTCTCCAATTATCTGATGAGTTGGACTCGAGAACAGAGAAGCGCAAATAGCACGTGTATGACGAAGTATATTTGAAAGATTAAAAATTAAAATTCGACAGATTATGTTATTAACTTCAAACAATACTTAAAAATCATCCTAACCTAAGACGTGGAGAACGATTAGCGCGTATTCTTTGGTGTCCTATCCTTGTAATGTGATGAATTCCCCAAGAAAACGATTATTATCGATAACTGAATTTTGTTACTTTACAAAAGCGAGATTATGTGATATTGACTAGCACGCTGATCAATATGGAAGAAACTGAATTCTGTAGTCTATAAAAGCACAACTAGACCTTGCCCATTCGAATTGTAATCATCCTGCAAACGTTGCAACAGCACAAATTTGGTAGAGATGTCAGACGAGAGCATGCTACTTCGAAATTAATATAGATAGGTAAAAGGAGAGGAGAGAGAAACAAAAACAATACTCACTTACTTTACAGAAAATCCACTTTCTTCTTCGTAAGATATCTATACCGCCATTGCAGTAAACGGCATGGTCAATGGATGGGCTAGAAAAGGAAGATTCGCTTACGGCGCTTCAGGAAGTCGGTATATTCTTCAATCTGCAAATGTAGTGTACTTCCTGCCCGCTAGGGAAATTCCATTCGGCGTTAAAGATGATGAAAAATTAGCTTCGCCGCAATAATACTGACTAAATACTTTTATCTAAACAAAAGTATTTAATGAAGAAGAAGGAGGTACGCGTTTATTCGATGTAACTTTGTATATTTATACAATTTAACTTTCCGCCCACAGTGATACATGTTTGTTCCCGAAGTCTCCATTCGTTTTCTGGCGTTGACTTGTTTTCGCGCCAACGCGACAGGGAAATTATTGACCCGCACATTTTATATCCAGGAATATTTAATATCATTAAGTATAACGTAAATTTTATTAGATACTTATGATGTAAGTGTAGATGAATTATTGAACAATATGAAAATCAATAACTCAGAACGACCGTATACGTAAATTGGCCGTGACCATTTATTTTCAAATACAACCTTCAGAAAAGTTGTAGGAAATAGATAAGCTTGGAGTCCGTTCGCGAACTCTTTTACAATATTTCGTGAGTATTATTTGCAACTTGAAATTCTAGGTCTCTTTTAAAGGTTCTGGTGAATACAATGGTGTTCGGCAACTATATTCTTTATTTATTGCTTGATAAGCGTTTTAAAAATTTATTGAGTTTATGGACCACGGGACAGTACAATCGTCTACCGATGAAAGATATGAACTAAAACTAGGAAATTCATTACTATTTTTTTAAATTATCATTATTTAAAAGGAAAACAAGAAGAGAAAAATAGATTTTACACTTCACCTTCTTATGTAAAATAGTTAAACCATGTTTGCAATGGCGCCACGGCGACGTATGAGATTGCGTTGAAAACTCAGCTTGGCATTGAGTAATTTCATAGAAAGTGCACTGATATGTGGGGTTTCACCTACACATGCCAACAGTACACAAATACACTTTAAAGAGTACACTCTCAGGAGTAATCTACCCAACCTTTGATACACACTGATGCACACACCCATCGCACACCGAGGAAACAAATTTAATCATGTCTAACGTCAGTTTCGATAATCTGTCATTTATATTTGATCAGTAATAAATTAAACTGTTTGTTCTAAATGCCCCAATGTTAACATTGGCAACTTATCCTAATAGAACGAAGTAATCTGCGCAGAAAAATGCAACGATAGTTAATGTGTAGTACAAATAAAGTGAGGTATGGAATAGTAGATTGTGTACATGTGAAGAAAAAAGTATTTTTTGACGGAAACTTATCAGTTTCAATAATAATAACTGTATCTCAGTTCAGGAAAGGTCCAATGCAATTGGTGTTAAAGTTATTTTCCTGCTTTATCATACTATATAAACTGACAAGTATATTATTTTTATTTTTTATCTTACTGTCGATATTAATAACAGACAAATAACAGTAAGAATTGGTAGAATAACAGTATTGCGTAAAATAATATAATCTATTTTATAGTATAGCACGATGTATTAATAATTTATAATTTATGAATGTAGCTATCACATGCCATACAAGAGCTTTATATTAAGTATTCCGAGGAATATACAATTTTTCACTAGTAAACATGTCATCTCCAGAACAATCAATGATTATCCAATCGAAATTTGTCTCAGGAGAGGCTGTGTTAATTGTATCCTTTTCTTAAAAGTTACGGTAACATAATCGTTTCTTTTATCCTTTATTTATAGCGGGATTCAAATTCATTACGAACTTTCTCAGTGCTTTCTTCGTTAATCTCTTCTTCGTTGCTCTCGCTAATGTTCACAGATAAACTTTCCTGCTCAAGTTAAATGACATTCGTTGTACTCGGTTTCGTCATTATCCTACGATCTAGCGAAACGTTTACCTTCCATTTGTCGCTTGATGGTAATGTAATATGTGTCTCTCCCGGGAATATATGAGACGATTCTTTTATAAGACATCCTTAATGATATGTAAAGGCGATGGAAGCATCGTTGATACAGGGTTTGAGTAAAGATGCACGAATTATAGCGCTCCTCAACAAAGGAACGACACATGCGTTAGTTGTATTAATCGCATCTAGGACTCCTCCTCAAGTTTATAGTGATCTTACCATAGAGAGATTGTTACCCATTGATCAAGATTTTAAATGTAATATAAGTATGTAATTTTTCTATATTATTTACGTGCTATCGACATTGCTGTATTTTATTCGCCATTTAATAAATGTTGGCTTGTTAAAGATACTGGCGAGAGGCAAAAAGACCCTTTGGATGTATATCTTAACGTCACGTCGAGAAAATTACAGTTAGTATTTGAATTGAGGCCTGGTGTAGGAACTAGTTCCTTGGTATCTGAAATATTCAGAGCTATAGAAGGTGAATATGAACTTTGTTGTTACTATATCTTACATTAAATGCTAAGAGCCATATCCTTCAATAATTTCAGTGTATCAGAAAACGAAAAGTCCAGCGTCTGAGTTTTTATGGATTCAAAAACTAACAGGGAGCACGCGTAACTTGAATACTACCAATGAGGATGCACAAGATACCACTGATTCTGTTAGTACATCCTTTTATATTAAAATAAGTTATGTCCATTTTAAAATTAACGATAATACAAGTATCCGATTTGAAAATATTTTTATAGCTTGTGGATTTGGAAAGTCCAGTTCTAGTTGCAACAAGACGTAGTGCAGTAGTTACTAGGGAGTCAGCAGTACGGTATCAAATGGCATGCAAAGAAGATGACTATACATACAGCAAAACATTTCGGTTTGTCTCATTTTATTTATGTATTAAACGTGCCCCGACAATTGCTTATTTTCTGAAACCAATTCGTTGTAGTATATTCATCGGTACGTGGAACGTAAACGGTCAACCACCGAATGATATTAAATTGTATCAGTGGTTAAGCTGCGACAAAACACCACCGGATGTATACGCCATTGGATTTCAAGAATTAGATTTAACTAAAGAAGCATTCCTTTTTAACGACACTCCGAGAGAAGAAGAATGGAGGTACAAAAGTTACAGTAGAATATTCGTGACTTTTACCCATTATTGAATGGTATCGAGTAGTATAGTGCATTAATATATTGTGCTGGTACTTTTACAGACAAGTTGTAGCAAAGTCTCTTCACCCAGATGGTGTATACGAGCAAGTGGCCATTGTTAGACTAGTGGGTATGATGTTGCTCATATATGCTTTACAGAATCACATACCATACATAAAAAATGTATCGGTTGATACAGTAGGCACTGGTATTATGGGCAAAATGGTAATATCTCTGGATTTGTTAATGAAACTTGAAAATCAAAGCGAATACATGCAATTTATTAGACCTTATTTTTCGATCTCGATAGGGCAACAAAGGTGGAGTAGCAGTAAGTTGTTCTATTCACAATACATCTATTTGCTTTGTTAACGCCCATTTAGCAGCGCACTGTGAAGAATATGAGAGACGAAATCAGGATTACACAGATATATGTGCACGATTATCTTTCTCAAAATATGTGCCACCTAAAAGCTTTAAAGATCACGAGTAAGTATACCATTAGCTTTGTTTTTCTTTTTTTTTTAAATATATCTAGTAAAAGGGTACTTAAAGAACAAAATTTTAAATACAGTCAGATCTACTGGTTGGGGGATCTAAATTATCGAATAACAGAGATGGACGTTGTAGTTGCTAAACAGCATATAGAAGCAGAAAACTATGCCCCTTTGTTAGCTTTAGATCAACTTGGCCAGCAACGACAATTAGGCCGCGTTTTACAAGGATTCCATGAAGCAGAGATTACATTTAAACCAACATATAAGTTCGATCCAGGCACTGATAATTGGGATTCAAGGTTGAGTTAGCAAATAACACTGTATACGGGCTGATTCATAAGTGCATGTCAATACTTGAGGGGGTAAATCTACACACATACACAAGTAAAAACGTCCTGTATACCTTGGTTTTTGAGTTATGGATGAAAGAAAATGTTCGAAGCCTCAACACACGCTACACATCGAGTTCCGCAGTCGCCGATTTTAGAACAATACTGAATCCGAGAGAATGAGGCACCGACTGCCCCAAGTTTTCTCTACTTCATATCGATGGATATTGTTTGTAAACGTTAGGGAAGGTCAAAACGTACTAAGGCGTGCAGTAGCGTGTGTCGAGGCACGCACTGCGAACATTTTCGTTAATCATACATAACTCGAAAACTAAGGTATATAGGGCATATGTTCATATGATACTTTTACTTATATTAGTATACTAGCCTTACTAGTAGGCAGGCCTGGATTAAAGGGGGGGGGGGGCTGCAGCCCCGGGCCCCACCTTCAGAGGAGGGCCTCGTTCTAAGCGATTAGCTCACTACCACCCCCGCCCCCCGCTGTTCAACCACAGGGGGCCTCGAAGGTTTGATAGCCCCGGGCCCCAAAAATCTTAATCCGGGCCTGCTAGTAGGCTTCGCTTGCAATTTAAATTCTAATTTTCTAAAAAAAACTTTAGTTCTTTTTTTTTTTGTGAAAATAGTGAGATTCATCTGGATTAACCAGGCATTACGAGCTGAGGCACATTTCGTGATTCAAGACTGTACCGTTCGAAAGTTTTTAGGCGACAGACTAACGCACAAACATAAACTTTCTGCTTTATATACTAAGATATGTAGATTTATCCTCTGATGTATTCACATGCACTTATGAATCGCCCTGTATTTATATTTATGTACCTTTTATTATATATAAACGTGTACATTGTACAGTGAAAAAGGGAGAGCACCAGCATGGTGTGATCGTGTACTGTGGAAAGGAGAGGCAATTACGCCAATTGATTACAGAAGTCATTCTGAATTGAAGATCTCTGACCACAAACCAGTCAGCTCTATTTTTGATTCCCAGGTGCGCGCAAACACTTCAATGCGATAGTTTAAGCTTAAGGGATGTCATTGGGTTTGATAATTTATAATTACTTGCAGATAAGGATTATAGACGTGGCTAAGTATCGCAAAACTCACGAAGAAGTTATGAAGAAGCTTGATAAATTAGAAAATGAATTTCTGCCCCAAGTAATGGTTGACACTACTGACATCATATTCGATACTTTAAAATTTCTCGAGCCTAGCAGTAAAGAACTTATTATTGCTAACACTGGCCAGGTAAATTTCTCAAAGAATTGATGCTTATCCTATACAGATATAGTAATACTGTTCGTAGGTACCAGTTCAATTTGAATTTATAAAGAAATTAGGGGATAACAATTACTGTAAAGATTGGTTGGACATAGAACCCTTTAAAGGCTTCATAAAACCAGGTAGAATTCATTTAATTTATTCTTCCCCTTAAGGCGAATAATCTATTTTGTAATTGAATATTTGTCGTACTTTAGGAGAGAAGTGTGACGCCAGGTTCGAAATATACGTAGATAAAAAATCGGCTTGCAAATTAAATTCCGGAGAAGATAAATTATACGATATCTTGATTTTACATCTTGAAGGAGGGAAGGATATATTCATAACTGTTACAGGTAGTAATACCCCAAGTGAATTCTGCGTTAAAGTAAGAAGAAACACATAGCATACATTAATTGTTTCAGGTACTTATGAAAGAAGTTGTTTCGGATCTTCAATGGAAGCATTAGTTCACATTCGAGTGCCGATCAGAGAAATCCCCATTGGCAGATTAATGGAGCTTGTAAGCATGCTGGATAAACCATAAACAAGGAAAACTAAAAAAAAGTTAATACCATTTGATTCTTTCATCTTTTAGGAGAATAATAAAAATCTTTCCCAAGAGCCATATGCTGTACCCAAAGAGGTGTGGTTGTTAGTTGATAGATTATATCGACATGGCATAAAAACTGTAGGGCTGTTTGAAACACCAGGACTTCACAGTGAAATTATAGCTATAAGAGATTGGTTAGATAATGGAAGCCAAGATCCAATGCGTATCCTTCCCTCAATATAGAACTCGGGAATCTTACATGTAATCCTCATTCCTTAACGTTTACACAGCTGGTAGCGTACATTCTGTTGCAGAGGCATTGCTGTTACTTTTAGAGTCTACGGCGGAACCATTAATTCCATACAATCTGCATAGTGTCTGCTTATCTGCGGCAACGAATTATTTACAGTGCAAGCAGGTATATAAATCGCTAAATGTTTATTCCCACCTCTAGGAGGAAATGACTACGTGCGTAGTAATTAACATTGCTCCAATTATGTAATAGATCGTGATGCAACTGCCAGAGATCAGAAGAACAGTTTTTCTTTACATATGCTACTTTTTGCAAGAGTTATTGAATCACATTCAAGATAATGAATTGGATGTGAAAACTCTAGGTAAGATTTTATTCGTTATAAGCATCCTTTCTAGAAATCTTTAACTTTTTTACTTCGTCGTTAATTTTGCAGCGACACTGTTTGGATCGATTTTCTTGAGAGATCCGCCAAGAAGCAGAGATGACCGACATCAGAGAAGTCGTACTGTTCAAGCAACAATTGATAGAAAAAAAGCTGCGTTCGTTTATCACTTTTTAGTGAACGATCAAAGCGATTTCATTCTTAGCCGATAGTGAAATTTAAAACTTCGTTGTAAGTATTCACTAAATGCAATACAGACATTATTAACTTTACAAGAAACAGCGTTTCAAACTGTTTTGTTTAGCTAGGAATAATAATTTAATTAACAGCGATGTATTAAAAAGATATTTTGCAACATCTAACATTTCCACGATAGTACTTAATAACTGCGCTAACGAAATTTTTATGACAACACAACATACGTAAATAACTTGCCAATTGGGAAACATATTTTGATTAAATGTATTGTATGCTCTACGTGAAATACTCGTGTAATTAGATAATAGGTAAAATAATCCATGTTACAATTTCATCTAGTCCTTTGCAGCCCGATACGGCTAAGTACACGTCGTGTATGTTTATTCATAAGAAATTATGTTCTCTAACTTACTTTAAATTAATCTTACGTTAGCTTAAAGTTAAGTGTTTAAAATTGTAACAACGATTTCAAGTCTGCATAGTGGTAATTTTAAATCTACACCTTATTCAACATTTTTATGATTTTTAATGTGATGTACAAGTGCAAGATTATTTAGAAAGAATTTGAGTATTATAAACACGTGTCAGCTTTTGTATCAAAATTTCATTAAAAAAATACGTACAAAATGTGATGAGTAATGCAGCTTATTAAGTTTTATTTTCAAACACATGATGTAACAAGTAGTGACATTTACTTATAAAATAAAAAAGAAGCGGGAACATTGGTAAATAAGATCGTGATTGCGATTAAATTTGAAAAGAAACTTCTTTTGTAAATATCGATTCGAACAAACTTATAAAACGGTCGAGCCAATTTTAAAAATGACTTACAAAAATTACGAAGCACTTGATTTGTATAGGAGAAAGTACCCTTTAAACTGATACACCAAACGCAAAGAGGACGAAGAACAGTGAAACAAATGATAATTTTTCAGTTCCGTATGAAAAGGAACATCAACTGCAACTTACTATTGGAACACACGATAAGTTTCTAACGAATTATGAGAAAGGCAAAGAATTTATCTTGAATGTTTGTCTCTAATGACGAAAGAGTGCAAATCTATTTACAGAATGAACTGAAACACACTCTACTGTATTGAATAGACAAACGATGAAGGAATTTTAAAAATTGAAACCTTTTTGAGCTGTGTCAGCTGGTTTGAATTCCAATTGACCGTCACTTGCCACTGGTGTCAACGTTGATTCCTCAGCCTCCTGTAAACAACAGTTTCATGTGTAATTGCATGAATTTTATCGTTAATCGAATATCAAGCACCGAGTAGGCACAACTTTACTTACCCCCTCTGAGAAGAAAGTATCGATCATCGCCATTGCTTTCTGATACACTTGTTCTGTTTCGTGATGTTGAAGACCCTCTAGTTTGTCTAAACCTCCAATTTCTTCTATCATAATAGCAACCCGTTCAGCTTCTCCCATCTTTTCCGCTGCGTTCAAAATATTAGTTAACCCATCGAGAACTACAACCACAGTTTTCCAATCCTTGGCGTCTAACAAGCTGCAAAATGGTGCCAACACTCCCAACTGTACCAGTTGAGCTAACTGCTGTACAGATCCACCTGTAGTTAAATTAGTCACTGCCCACGCCGCTTCTTTCTGAGACTTAAAATCTCCCTGCGTAACGAAATACAGAATTATATTACTATTTTCCTAAATAATCACGTTAAATGAGAAGTGTAATTTACTTACAGCCTGCAAAACATGTATTAAAGGTGGCAGCAATCCCGCGTTTATTACGTGTTGAATTTGGTCCATGTTACCGGCAGTAATATTACTAATAGTCCATGCCGCCTCTTTGACGATATTGATACGATGATGCTGTAATAATAATCCAAACTGTGGTAAACCACCTGCCGATATTATTGCATCGGTTTGCATATCATTGCCTGTAGCTATATTTCCAACTGCGCGAAGCGCTGGTATCAGCACAGTGACTTCAGTCGAGGCAAGTAAATCTACAAGCTTCGGAATAACTCCACATTCAACAACCGCTTGTATCTTATCATTAGGGCCATCCGTGAGATACGAAAGAGCCCAGCAAGCATCAGCTGTAACGATATACAAATCGTGTCGCTTTAGAAAATTTCATATTAGTTTAAAAATAGTTTCACCTTTAACTGCGCTATATCTTAATACCGTAAAACGTGTACGATTAACTCACCAAGTATCTCTTTATCGGTGTTACTAAGTAAACGGTTCAACACTGGGAGAGCAATTTTTACAACATCGAACGGAGGTGGAGGATTTTTGTTGCGGCACAAATTCGACAATGTCCAGACGATATTGCGTGTAAATGTTACCTAGGCGAACGAAAAGTTTAAGTAATAATTATGTGTCTATAGTAAGGCATTTGTGCATCGTACGTACAGGAGTATCGGGTTTGATTAATTCTAACAAGAGAGGCATCGCATTGTGTCCAAGAACGAGATCACGAGTCATTGGTCCATCCCCAGCAATGTTTCCAAGCGTCCAGACTGCTTGCTCGGCGACGTTAGGCAACGCAGACTTTAGCAGCGCAACCAATTTAGGTATAGCGCCATGCTTCACGACAACATGAGTTTGTTCCGATGTACCGGAAGCTACATTTGTCAACGCCCATGCTGCTTCGAACTGCAACGCAGGGCTGCGAGCGTTCAAAGAAAATTATAAACACCTGAACATATGTAAAAGTCCACTAGATTTACTACGGTATCCGCATACTTGTGATGGCAATCCAAAAATTCCACGCAACGTGGGACGATCCCACGCTGTATCATAGTATCTATCGGTGGACTCTTCTCTTGACTTAGCATTTTTCTACAAGCCTGCGTCGCTTGAAGTTGAATCGTTTCGTCTGGACATTTCATGCCGACCACAATTTCTTCCACAGATGTAGAAATAGGCGAAAGATTGCTTTCACCTATAGGGGTTTGCGACTCCTTCCCTATACTGAGATTACGACGCTTTAATAATTGATCATCTTTCCTAGCTTTGCGCAATTCAACGGACACTTCGCTTCTTCTTCTACGCGCCTCCTATAATAGCAAATTATGATGTTATATAACAATTACTGAAACCAAGGGTACATTTATCGACAACAACGGCATTAAAAATAACGGTAGATATTAATCCTTACTTCATGCTTGTAATTGAATTTGAAATTAGCCTTGCGGCTGTGACTGTCAGCTTCTGGTGCAGGCATCTTTTCGATGGAATAAGCAAATCAGATATATATCTTCCTCTGTAAATATAGAAAGAACAATTTTGCAAAATTGATTTAATAACGCGTGGGATTTAACGTAATTGTACAAATGTTGTGAAAAGAAAAGAGGGGAGGAGTTGCTTTTGTCCAATGAATTATTTAACGATACAGACAATTACAAAGAAACGCACCGTGAATCGTGATTAGCGATTAATCAACTTATTATACGCAATAAGATGATTAGTAAAAATGTAACTGTCTTACGATTCCGCACGATGAGCAAGCATACTTATAACTATGCGACATAAATATACATCGCGTTTAAAATCACGTTCAAATAATACGCTACTTCGAACTCTGCGTCTTCTAACGGTTATTTGCTACTTCTTCTCAACCCTGCTTTCGCGGTACATAAACTACGTCTAGGATGTCGTTGTAATGAATATCGGAATTGAAAGATTCCACTCACTGTGAATGTGTCAATAAATATTAGACGAATATGCCGAACAGATCATAAGTTATCGCTGGTTATCGCACTGCTCGGTAACTGATCGCGACCCGCGCGTCAAATGTACAAATGTACAATGGCTGGCTGAGAAGTTTCTTTGTACTTAGAACCTGTTGCTGTTGATCGGAGGACGAAAAAGAAATTATTGTTTACCTTCGACCAATTAGAACTTCCATCTACGTCTGACGACATAGTGCATTGAATCCCGATTGGTGGCTGCAAGTGTAGCGACGCATGATTGGTCACTCGATATTCAACGTTTAATTTTTAAATCAAAGTATACTGATCGTTCATTATCATAACGTAATTTAAAATAGAATTAAGAATATTAATCGGAACGCACAATCATATTTCAGAATACGAAATATCTATTAATATTTATCGTTCAAAGTATTATTGATCGTAATCGATGCAGAAACCGTTTCGATCGTCCCTGTGAAACATTTCTTTGTAATTGCGCGATAATAAAAGACTCACGTAGGTATATACTTGTATCAATAAAAAATTCTACGGAAAATCTAGTAATACGAAGTTATTTATAAAAGATTATAACGTACCTTGAAGAGCCAAATATTAATTAAAGCTGTAACATCAGTTACGTACTTACATATAATTAATGTAAAATCGAATATTGTATAAACGCAATCGGTGGATGGTGATTTGTGTCACAGGGAATCAGTTTAAATATCTTTTAATGTACAAAAGTATTGATACTGTACAATGATTATATAACAAGCGTTACAAATGAATTAATATTACTAGAATATTACAAATTTTATATAAAGTAAATAGCTTCGTTCTGTTACGGTACTATTATAAAATATTATAATATTAAATTTATGTTCGATGAAGCATTTTTATCGTATTGTCAACGAGGTACAGATATGTATCTTAAACAGTTATTACTCCGCCGAAGTAAATGTACAGCTCATTCATATCCAGTTTTTTAGCATAATATGTCACATCCTTAAGTTAGTTTTGTAGCTCAGTTCGTTATTTGTGCGATGCAGAATGTCTGTGAAATCTGAACTTATCAAGTAAAGTATTTTGCTGCGCATCTCGCGTGCTCTCATGTGATACACGACTCAACGGTTTTCTTAACAGCATCGCGTGCGTAGGGTATGTAGGACAAGGAATACCACGTCATCGCCAACGATTGAATTATTATAAATATAAGGGCCAATCCAGGATTTTTCAGCTAAAAATATATACATTAATCGAGGAGTACTATGTTATTACGGCGTATATATTCTAATTTGGATGTATTTCTCTATACTTACATGCAAAGCTGCAAACAATGTGAGCGCAATTGTAGCGAATACTAAAACAGTTGCAATTATTCTTGTCGGTGCAAACATCTTCTTTAATTGATTGCATGGGCCCATTAAAAAGCACGTGCTATAAGTAAAGTAAATGTATCGTCTTTAAAAGAGTTACGAGCTTTATCATCGCGCGATAATTGTACAAACAAAGCTGGAGGGACTTTTGGGAAAATAATTACACAGAAATCTATAATTCAAATAACGTTTATGCAACAGCTGTTAGTACAATCTTTTGACAAATTTAATAATCCATTCGATTTCGCTATGCGAAATTTATTTTTCAATGAGCAGGATACAATAGTAAATGATTTATGAATAGTTTCGGAAGAAAAGATATTCCTACAAGTAGTACGTTGGATAGAAATTTGAATTTAAGTATGCTAGTTTACCTTGTTATCGAGATGCCATTCCCTAATGTGTAGAATACAGCGAATACTGTAAGTCCTCTGTGTAGAAACAGCGCAAACGATCCGAGGAAAGAGCACAGGATGCCAACGATGAAGCAGATAGCGAAACCTTTTATCCGAGTGGACCAACTCAACGTACTTTGGTCCATAACCTGAAAATACGATGTTATTCAATGCATTTTGAATTGTAATAGACAACGTTATAATTTCTAATTATTGTTATTAATGGAAGCCAGAGATTACTAAACTTATACTCTTTACCGTAAAATCCTCATCTGCCTTCCATTGTCACATGTAAGCATTGAACACAAGAATTTTACACAAGATAAAATAACACGTACGCGACAAAGTTAACATTACGAATTAATATTCAAATTTAAAGAATATTAATTACCTGACCAATAATACCGCTTTCTTCATCGCACTGGTCGTTGCCACTTAGAGCTCTCCTTAGCTTATCCATTTTCTACTTTATATTGATTAGAATTTTCAAGATCTAATACTTTATCTGTAATACTTATTGTAAGTTGACACAATAACTCCCCTCACGAAATTGTAAACGGCTCGCCTCCCGTAAATATATGACTCATTTCAACGATTAACAATAATGCTTAATGTCGATAGGAGAATAATTCTATCTCAACTGCTATTAATACTAAAGGTCAAGAAACAGTAAATTACATATTACAACCAGTATATAACGTTAAAGAAATGAGACGCATTAACGATATGTGTTTAAGTAGTACAAAGTAGTATACTGGACGAAACAGCTGTCTTCTTATTCAGAATGATTCAGAATTCGCCGAACACCTGCTAACACCCTATATATATACATATATATATATAAAATAAATGAACGCTATATATTGCAAATATTAATGCGTGGTATCACCCAGGATATGTTTAAAGGACACAGTGATGCAATACTTATTAGAAGATTCTTGATATCTGAAAAGTTAAGACTGGTTCTATAAAAGAGGCAACCTAAGTGGTTGATAGGTTGTAATGATAAGGATATTTACTCGAATAAACTGTACCATACTATAGCGCATCAAACCTTAAACTAAAGCCTATTGGAACATTAAATTGTTCTAGTTAGGGGAAAAATAAAGGTCGAGTTCTTTCTTCCTAAACATTTTTTTTATACAAATTATCATAACCTCGTATCTAAATTCAAATTTACGGGAATGTACAATTTATTATACATTAATGGAACTTAACGGATGTAAGGGCTTAACGAATACAAGATAAATAAAAGATTTATATATATATGTATATTACAGAATGTTGTGGTACGTTACGCCTGTAACGCACACTACGTATAAATTTAAAAATAAGCAGATGCATTTTGCGAGTATGTAGATGCAATTTCCTTAACATAATCAGCTGCACGTTCTTCTCCAATGTCCCTTAATATAGTTTCCATATCCTTGAGAGACAAAGATGCCTGTACCTACAATCCATTTTTTAATAAATTTATTGAGATTGTTAAGCCTTTAATGGCCGCATTGCTGCTGCTCGAGGCTTCCGAGTGAAAGTTGTGTTCAATTGGAATATTATCATGTAGAAACAACAATAGTCCAAATGGACATATGGAAGCCTCAAACAACACCTCTACTATTATACGCAGCTTCAATATGAGCTATATTGTTGTAGATTAATGTAAAGCATACGTCAATGTAGTTTAGAAGCAGAAGAGACGGACTCGATGTGTTGTGATGCAGTGATTGTAAAAGGTATTCAAAGTTAACGCGTTTCGCAAGTTTCTTCCATCCTTGTGTTTCGTCTAGAAGATTAGACAATTTTTCTTTCCTTTCATTGTTCAACCAATTTGTTTCGTTATCCTCGTCATCCACTTCTACTTTAGTGGAAACGAAATCCAGCTCATCCCTGCCTTCTTCGGTCTGATTCAGAAGCTGTAGAATCTTTACAAAACAGAAACATTTCCTTAGCTCAAAGAATAATTAACAGTTTTTGAGCCTGCTCGAACTAATTAATACATATGTGTATATATACGTATAAGGTAACATAATTTACATCTGGTTTATTCATGGCCAAATCGAACGATGACTGTCCAGTAGTTTCCTCTGTGCTTTCATGATCCGAATCGACTTCGACTTTTATATCAACGTGTGATCCTCTTCTTTTGACCACCTATTTGTAGAAAAAAGTATTTACATTGAACGCACTGAAGATTCGAATTTTTTGGGGCAAAAATTCTAGAGGTAAAGTACATACAGTTTCCGGCTCCCGATTATGATTCTGAATGTGTGGATCTGCACCATGATGTATTAATAATACGCATAGTTCTTTTGCTCTTACTCCGGAATGTACAACTGCAGTATGCAAAGCTGTATTTCCACTGAAGTTTCTTTTATTTACGTCTATGTTTGTCTGTAGCAATAAAATATGTTTGATGAGAGTAAGGACGATTAACGAGAGTGAACGATTACGTTGATGTAAAGAAACAATAATATACCTCTTTAAGTAAAAATTCAACGATGTCTTTGTGCCCGCCTTCTACAGCTATGTGCAACACTGTTCGACCATACGACATATCAGTATTATTTACATTCGCTCCTGTTCGAACAAGTGAACGCACTGCATCATACGATCCTGCCTCTGCGGCAAGATGTAAAGCTGTCCACCCAGCATCGTTGTTGGCCTCAATGTCCGTTATTTTCTCCGATAATAAAGCATCGACACAGGCACCAGCTTCAGGGACTGAAACATATACGCATACATTACAGAATCGACTCAACTTCTATTTATTCTCTCATAAATTCACTTACTTCTCACAGCAGCATGTAACGGAGAAAATCCATGCTCATCTGTGCGATTTGGGTCGGCTCCAAGCATAAGTAACACTTTTGTAATTTCTGGTTGATTTTGTAAAACAGCATAATGCAATGGCGTCTAATGAATAAAATATTACACCCGTTAAAATGATCGTACTGCAGTGCTAAATATTTTCATTTAATTCCTGTTTTATCGAAATTTCAATTTCAATCGCGTAGAGATATATTTCGAAAGTATTTACTTTTCCAGAACTGTTCTGCCCATTGACCAGCATCCTGCAATCCTTATCGGTGCTCATCAACATTAGAATATGTTTAACTATACTACGTTGACCATAACGAAGAGCTGCGTGCAATGGCGAATCCCCGTACGTGGAACGATCTCTAAGTAGCTTTTGTACGTGTTCTGCTATATTCTTTGAATCCGTTTTCATGCATTTCATAGCTTCGGCGAGTACATTTCTCGGAAACAACGTATCATCCTGATGTTAGTAGTGAAAACAACTTATGTCAGTCATTGTTTTATAATACATTATGTTAAACCAGATATCGAAGTAGTATACTTTAATAACAATACATACTTTTTTACTCGATGGGCCATCAAAGACAAGATTATCATCATTATTGTCTACATAGTTCAGATATTCTGCAAATATATACAATTTAAAAGTACTATAAAATAATTCTCAATTGTAGAAGCAGGGGTCTCGTACTCACTATCAAGTTCTATAATGTCAAGAAAATTTTTGCTCATTGGCAGTGTACAGCCCTCGGACAATAATCTTTTTAATTCTTTAGAAATTTCTAGGCTGTCGCTACTGATGTTTTCGGCTGGAACCTCGGTTCCAGTGTTACTATATGCAGATTTGATATGCGATAATTCCGTACTCCCAGAATATGACATTCTTTGACGCTTCTTGCCTGTGAATAATATTACTTATAACATTATTTTAAGTTTCTTATAATTATCGTAAGTGGCTTACTTATCTAACGTACCTAGCTCTCTATCGCTGGGCTTGTAAGTAAACTTTATCGATTCCGAACAATCTCCATCAGACGGTCGTTCCAATTGTATAAAAACTTCTTTTGGCGATGTAATATTGCGGTCTTTATATGGCGGAGTTCTATGAAAATGATAATAGAGATTAGATGCAAAGAATTATAAAGAGAACAGAATAAGTTATGATACAGTTATATGAAATGTTGAAGTACCGAAATGCAATGGCATATTGGCGATGCACGTCCAATTCTGAGAAACGTCCGTATGCGCACCAAACTTCACAATCGTCCTCGTTTAGCTCGTAAAACTTTATCCTAATATTTTCTGTAATAAATACAATGGCTACTACTCTTCTAATACTAATGTAACATTAATACATTTTTATTTCAAGTATACTCGACACACTTACTTTTCCCAACTTTTTCGACAAATATGAACACCTCCTCTCCTCCTTCGACACTGCTAGTGTATTTGTCAATCCTGCATATTTTCAGTTCTCCGGTCAATGCGCTTTCTAGTTAATTTTGAACATCAATTTAAATATTTATTTAATATGAAATATTTCTACATATATATGGTAAATTCTTGCTTACTAAGATTATTGATGGGATTAGAATAAACAGGATCTGTTATTGGTATCATAATATCATGTTCATCCATAATAAACGCTTGAAAACATAGCGCAACGCTGTTCAAGTTCACACACTTCTGGTAGTAGTCAGCATCAGCTTTGATCTTTAAAATCAATATAAAATAAATGCGCGTATTCAATTAAACCTATTATTTTCTTTTTCAAACTTTTATAAACCAAACGCACTACAGAGCTAATATAAGAGATACAGAACAATTACCCTACTACGATATGAAACCTATGAAAATGATATAATCGAATATCATACCTGCGCTTCTTCCCGAGTGCTGAGAGACGCATTTATATTTTTCCTTTTACGTTTTTCCAAAGCTTCCATCTGCATCTTCTTTATAAGCTCCTCTCGGACATGCTTTTTTGCTGTATGAATAATTCCCATTCCATGGAATCTGCATATATTATAAGCAAATACCATATAACATATTAATAAGTAAAATACACGTTATCGATGGTTTATACGAAGCAACGTACGTCGCGATAAATCCAGTTTCAGGAGAAACCTCGACGTGATGTGGATCGTCGAGATCGATGCTACCTTCTTTGCGCACTAATCTATGAGCGTGAGGTATTCTCTGGCCTTCGTCAGATGTGACCAATGTACATCGTATCACTGCATTCTCCAGATAATTGTGTAACTAACGGAGGAAAATTGTTATAAATAGTTGGAATGTTTTTTGCGACCTTATAAAATACGTATATTGTAAAAGAAAGATATGCGCACACACCCGAACAGTTGGTGCTCGTTTTTTGCCACCGCCATATATATTTGCTGTGCCCAAACTTCCATGTGTTCCTATCATCTCCGACTTATACCGAAATCTAAACTTTTCCGTTGGCTGGTCCACGATTGTTAAATATGACTCCCCGATTACTTAAAAATGAAAAAGTGAAAGAGTTTGTACGACATCGTACATTGCGCATACAACAGTTTGACCCAATAACAAAATGACGATAATACGAGACAGTGACAGCAACAACGGACTAACACACATTTTCTTTCAATTGAGTTAGTAGCAATAATGTATTCCAATAGGCTTTAATAATAATATAAAATAGGAAAAAAAGTTTTTTTAACGTGGGTTGGTCCGTTGTCGCTCTCACTGTTTCGTATATACCTGTGACCTTTTTCAGTGGCATATAATCAGTGACATGCAGCGGTGACACAGAAGTCGACATGGGTGAAGCAGCGCTTGCTGTCCCTTGCGATCCACTAAACGGGCTACATATGCCTTGACTGTTGTTCGCCTGTAATTCTGAGGAACGAAACAATTTTGTACACAAGTATCTACATTGAAAGAAGACGAAAATTTT
This sequence comes from Andrena marginata, assembly GCA_963932335.1. Lineage (NCBI taxonomy): Eukaryota > Metazoa > Arthropoda > Insecta > Hymenoptera > Andrenidae > Andrena > Andrena marginata. The sequence goes on along the minus strand of OZ010659.1, from coordinate 43,351,964 downwards.
ATTTCTGATCTCATATGAATATGTCGTTAAAAAATATAATGGATACGAAACCACTTTTAATATTTTAAAATGCTAAATATCATTATACCATCGATAATACTATAAGCTCTGCAATGTTATCCTTACTAGTATCATTATTATCAGGAAACATCTTTTCACTCCGTTTCATTTGACGAACGTGCACAACAGAACGTGACAGAACGTATCTGACAGTCCTAAATTACAATCGGTCTGACAATCTAAAATGCTAATGTAATTAAACGCATTTCTTACAGATATGTTAATAACAATGTAACGCGTAACAACTATGTTAAAACACATCTAAAAAGTATAATTGGCAATTACCATGTCCGTAGGGAAAATAATCCTGGTTTTCAGACATATCCTGTAACATCGTATAATTCTCGTAGACTTCGGGCATTGTGCGTACACACAGCTAAGCAAATGGTCACTATTTCAATTGCAAAGAATGTGATGCACAAGTACTAATAAACATCGAAAAGAACTATAAGAAGAAAATTAAGCGCGGAGTACTGGCATTTTAGATTAGATTCTAAAGATGCTCGCGAGTACACGCCGAACATGAATAACTTATCAGACAATGCGTCAGAATATAACCTTGATGGTAGTTGTAGGTTTTTCCCCGTAAAAACCAAGCGTCGTTGGCCAATCGTGCTTTACTGATAAGTTTCCCGCAAAAATGAGCGTCGCAAGCATTTTGGAAAGCCTACAATCAAAGTTATATCCTGTTCCTCCCCAAATATTATCTTACTTTATATAAATTTTATGTACGTTATATAATTTTGTTATAATTTGCAAAATTGTTATAAGTTTGAACAGTTATGTAGTACGCATTTATCAATATAGACAACTTTCGATATCGTCGCGACGTCAGAAGTAGTGATGCCAAAAGCTGTCGTTAAGGTGCAAATCCACGATGAAAGAAAAATATCGTGTCTCACATGAGATTTTAATTTCCATTATTATTATTCTTTTATTTCCATTATTTACATTTTGTTGTCGCTGAGATTTTTGTGTCATGATAGAAAAGTCGTATGTAAAATTTCATCGTCGTGGCTGGATGTAAAATGATTGTAGGGACTCGCAGCCAACGTCACTCCGATCAACGTAGTGGAGGTAGGGAAAAAAAGAAGCAGCTCAGAGCAGTGATGCCAGATCCAGGACGGGTTCCCTCGAGAATTTCCCCCACCTCGCGCACACTACGTCGGAGCAGCGTGTCCGTGAGCTCGGCGCTTCGGAGTCCAACTCACGGACACGCTGCTCCGCCGTAGTGTGCGCGAGGTGGGGGAAATTCTCGAGGGAACCCGTCCTCGATCTGGTATCACTGGCTCAGAGCTGTCAGGCGAACGAAAGTCTGAATCAGTTCGTGTTACAGTTTAAAAAAAAGAGCTGCTTCTTTTGTTCGCTACTCCCACTTCGTCGGTTGGAGTGAAGCTGGCTGCGAGCCCCTACACTACTTACGTGATTCTGATTAGCTTGAAATAGGGGGGGATATATCGACGAACATACTATATATATGCACAGAAAGGCATGATATACTTACTAAGTACACGAGTCGTACATCGTGTCATTTACACTCCAATAGCGGGCATAGTCTTCCACGGTGTATCAACCATTTAACGATGTCGACCAAAAACGAAAAGATTGGTATAATTGGCAGGTAATAAGACTTAGTTAAGTAAAATACAGTGAAGAATAGTAATAAATCCATTTTTTATGTTCCATCTATTTTAATTTAACGCGCAATGTGACTATATCTATATAAGAGATTGTTTTATATTCGTACATTAGAAGGCAACAATTAAAATATATATCGTATTACTAAATATGTGATCAATGACCTGCATAATATTAACATAGTAACATATTGCTTAGAAATTATCGTTTACATAGTATTATCTGATACTAGGAAAGTTTTATTTTCTTCACTTGTAAAACAAGTTTTCCATGCGCGGTATAGTAGAAAGCTGCAGTCTAATCTAAAACAATTTTATATCGCCGGTATCAACAATTCGCTACAGTGAATGCTGTACGGCACGACTACGAAATATGTTTACAGAAGATAAATTTTTAAAAACTAAATTTCCCCATGAAAATAATCCTTAAATGATAGTTCGTTTAAAAATTACATGTTTAACCGATACTAGTTTGATTTGAAAATTACGTCAATGATAGCCTGACTCTGTTCTACATTGATAAGATAACATTGAAAGGACTTACAAGATAAATATATACGTAGTTACATCTATCTTACAGGGATCAGGTTTCAAATATTACACGTTATTAAATAATTAAAAGATAAAGTTCAAAAGATCGTTTAAACTATGCATTTTAAAATGAGAATAATACCGGTAATGCCAGTAATGTTGATTAATTCACATTCATTTATTATTTTAGCGGCTTAATCGGCCGTAGCTGGGCTATGCTCTTTGCCGGCGTAGGGTACAACGTAGTCATTTATGACATTGTAGAGGAGCAAATTGCAAAAGCTCTCGAAGATATTCGTCAGCAATTGACCCGCCTTGAAAGTGGTGGTCTTTTACGAGGTGTCCTTACTGCCGATCAGCAATTTAAATTGATCAAAGGTTCGCTGCTATATTTGTGAATTATTATATCCCCGCGTGCAATGAACTCTTTACAAAAACCAATCTTACAAATTCTCTCAAAATATTATCGATCAAATATTGATTAACTTCTTACGAACAGGATCGTCTAATTTGGCCGAAACCGTAAAAAACGCTACACTCATCCAAGAATGTGTTCCTGAAAATCTACCGTTGAAACTTAAGGTTTACAACGAGCTGGACAATGTTGTCGACGATAAAGTAATTTTGTCCTCGTCAACGTCCACGTTCCGACCATCTTTGTTCAGCGAAAACTTGAAACACCGCAGTCAAATAATCGTCTCACACCCAGTAAGCGCACTTTCGATCTGAGTACACCCGTTACAGTTTAATTAGAAAAGTAAAAATCCCCCATGTAGGCCATTCTTTCAAATAATGGAATACTTATGTTGTTATGAACATAGGTGAATCCCCCGTATTACGTACCGCTGGTCGAAATTGTGCCAGCGCCGTGGACACGCTCCGAGATACCAGTGCAAACGAAAGCTATCATGATTGAAATAGGCCAGAAACCTGTAGTATTTAGCAGGGAAATTGATGGCTTCGCGCTTAACCGAATACAGTACGTAAATACTTATTTGCAATAGATAATTATGTAACGAATAAGTGGATAGCTACTGGAAACAATTAATGTACATTTAGGTACGCGATCTTAAACGAAGCGTGGAGATTAGTAGCTGATGGTGTATTAAGCGCAAAAGACGTGGACGCTGTGATGAGCGAAGGTCTTGGAATGCGGTACGCGTTCCTCGGTGCTTTCGAGGCAGCGCACTTGAACGCGGAAGGTAAAATTATTTACTACTTACACATCGGGAATAGAAAATTTCATTGGATCATTACACAGTTTCCATTATCTTTCAGGAATGAAGAAGTACTGCGAGACGTACAAAAATTCTATGTACAACGTAAGCATGACATTCGGCGCCGTTCCTAAATTCGAAGGTGAAGTGGCGGAGAAGATTAGCAACGAATTGAACGAGATGTGTCCATTGGATAAACTTCAAGAGAGGCGCGCATGGAGAGACGAAGCTTTAACAAAGTTATCGTTACTGAAGAAGGAGTTGAATAAAACAAACTGAATCGTTAAAATGTTCAAGCTGATTCACGAATCACGATAATTCGGAACTTTTTATTTTGTAATGAATGAACTTCTAATAAAAGTTACATATAAATATAAGACCATCTTCTTTCATTTCAATTCATACGCGAAATTTTACTTTTAGTTGCAAGAACGGCCTCGAGACACTCGAGCCTTTTTCGCATAAAACGCGCAATTTGATTCCTCATTCTTTTCTGTATATGCCCTTGAAATTTCATTGCCGTATCTTTAAAATTGACAGAGCTGTGGTAAATTTCGTGAATCGATGATGACCAACTAACCCTAACTCGTATCTAAGCCAAACACAGATGAACCTGAACATGACACGATCCGACTATATTTTTTCAAATATTATGCAAATATTAAATAATAAAATAATATTAAAAAACATTTATTTCTATATTTCTCCATTTTACACAAGAAGGGCCTGAAAGGACTATAATTAAGAATAATTTCACTGATTAATTTATTGCATAATACTTATAATACTTCAGTTACTTATAATATTTCAATTGCTTACCTGTCCTTTTTTATTTTTTTGAAAATAAATGTTTCTGTTGTCCATTATGACGTGTGTAACCCATATTTTCAATATGTCATTTGCATTAAAAAATTGAAACACGCGGTATATACGAAAGTGGCGCCACGCCAATGCTTTCGGCGCAGAACGGATGCGCAGCCGAAAGACCATTGGTGGTGGCATAGCCAATGAGCGCCAACATGCGCAGAACCGATCTAAACTCGTCGATCGGCAAGTTCCTTCTTAAATGAGCTCGAGTATAATAATGAAACTAAAAGGATATATCAAATTTTCAAATATTAAAGTTTTACAATACCTTCACTATGTATAAAAAATATCTAACTTCATAATGTTTAGATACTTTTCTGGAAACTGACTTTTGGCACTGAAGCTCTTCTTGCATCCAACAGTACACTTACTGAGCCTCAAACGCTGCAGGTAAAATTGAAAGAGCAATTGTTGTTTTTAGGTATAAAGTTTATTGTATTTATCCAGTATAAGAAATCAACGTTTTCCTCCAACACGCGGCGCTGCTTTCTGTGTCACTTTCGCAGCTTTGTGTTTCGGCGCAGATTTTGCCTTAGCAGGGGCAACAGTTTTCTTTGTTGCTTTTGCAGCTTTCTTCTGTTCTTTTGCAGCCCTGATATCAACATTTGAAACAAATCTTTAAGACGCAATACTTTGACAACAGACGAATTACCAAATGTATGCTAATAGTGAATGTGTATGAACCCGCAAAAGCCAGACAGTGAGAATATATAATACAATTCTGGGTGAAGCAGTCCTGTTACTCTAAGACATTCTAAAATCCAACATGATACAAATCGTGTCAGAGGAAGAGATGTCTACCAGAATGATTTCAATTCACAATGCAAATCGTAATAAAGAGAATTTGGATATTCAAAGTGGAAACAATAAAGCAAACTATACTTACTTAATCGCTTGATCTCTCTGTGCCTTACGAATTTCTGGCTTCATATTACGTTTGGCCAAGATATCTGTGAGAGATGCACCTACTATAGCGCGTTGGAACTTCTGGGTGCGTCTCGTCCTCTTCTTCGCTTGTTCCTCCTCCTGACCCTTCTTGTGCTTCCGTCTATAACATCAAACCAAGTCTGATAAATCCGCTTCTCGCTGCGATGAATTTAAAACACGGTAAAGGGAAACGCACCTGTATAGTACGGTCCATGTGACTTTTCTAGGATTACGCTTCATTAAATGTGCGGACTCACATTTTGAATTCAAGAAGGTGAATGTCTGCAACATGGTAGAAGGTTAAGATTGACACATGAATGCAAGCTGAGCATAAAGTTAGCACTGTTCTCGATCTTGAAACGTTTCAGGTAACAGAAACTGAACGTTACGACAACGAGCATACGTAAATCATAATTGTACATACTTTCCCATCCACTTTAACCATGGTTTTACCATGGCCGGGATATATTTTATATCCACTGTACGCGCAAAGGCCAATCCTGAAAAGATTGACAACATACTCATTAGAATTACTATACCGATGAAGTTATTTGGTCACACGCAGGAAACTTTCAACGATTGCACCACACGCGACGGATATTTATGCCATTAAAAATCTTCACTTACTTCATGTTGAATTTTCACGAAAAGACGGACTCGACAAAAATGGCCGATCCCCTCCCCTTTCGCTGCGTTCAGTGGCACCAATATAGAGGATGGAAAATTTTCACGATGTAATTATTCAAAAATTAACAATGACGCTTGATATACACATAATAGAAGCGTAAAAGAAAAAGCATATGATACACGAATACATATAATTTAATAAATTTAAATTGAAGCATATCTTGTATATATGTTTTATAATACATCACTAATTTTATTTATTGTCAGTTGAAAGCACTGACTATTCACAATTAACATATGTATATAGTTACACAGTTGGTTGAACGTTATTTACGGTTAAGAAGAAAATGTGCTCTAACCTGAATGACTATTACAACGTTAAAAAATGTAATTGAAACTGCTGAATAAAAGTTCATATATCTAAAAACCAAACTTAAAATACCTGTAATTCGTAATTATTGGTAATTATTATAACTGTCAAACAAACCTGCGTGCTCGCTGAGCTGTACTTAAGGGTGTTTCTTGAATACATATAGTTATTAAAATAGTCAAAGATTACAGACCCTTAGGATGGAAGACGCAGATATTGTGGGGTTTGCTAACCCCGAAGAAGTAAACGAGAATGATGAAGAAACCGAAATCACGAATATTAAGAAGAATGTATCCAAGAAGTCTGGTGGTTTTCAATCCATGGCTCTTAGTTACGATGTATTAAAAGGAATATTAAAACGTGGGTACAAAATACCAACACCTATACAGAGAAAAGTAAGTCTATTACTGTAATAGAAATAAATAAATGGCTTTTTATTTACGGCTAATTATAAACTGTTTTTGCAGACGATTCCTTTAGCTTTAGAAGGCCGTGATGTGGTAGCAATGGCGAGAACAGGTAGTGGAAAGACCGCTTGTTTCTTAATCCCCTTGTTTGAGAAATTGAAAATGAGGCAAGCCAAAGCTGGCGCGAGAGCTTTGATTCTATCTCCTACGCGTGAATTAGCGTTACAAACATTGAAATTCATAAAGGAATTAGGAAAATTCATGGGCTTAAAAGCGGCTGTAATTTTGGGAGGTGATAGTATGGAAAATCAGTTCAATCTAATCCATGGGAATCCTGATATATTGGTGGCAACGCCGGGAAGACTTTTGCACATATGCATCGAGATGGATTTGCAATTGAACAGTATCGAATACGTCGTGTTCGATGAAGCTGATAGGTAAGAATATTTTCTTCAACATTGCATTCCATTTTCATTCGATTTCGCAAAGTACATCTTCTAAATTATGTTGCAGATTATTTGAAATGGGGTTCGGCGAGCAAATTCATGAGATCACAAACAGATTGCCAGAGACAAGACAGACATTGTTATTTTCTGCGACATTGCCTAAAGTTTTGGTAGAGTTCGCAAAGGCTGGGTTAAGTGATCCTGTTTTATTGCGTTTAGATGTGGATACCAAAATACCGGAACAATTAACGTTGTCGTTTATTGTTTGTCGTCCGGAAGAAAAACTAGCGGTACTGTTATGTTTATTGAAACAGGTTATCAAAAGTGATTCTCAAACAGTGGTATTTGCTGCAACTCAGCATCACGTCGAATACATTCATCAGGTATACAAACAAAGCCTGTAACTTTATTTTCGCACAGTAGATAAATATATTTTCTGCGTACAGTACTTACAATTTATTCACAGGTGTTAGACAAGGCAAGAATTTCTAATACATATATTTATTCTAACTTGGATCCATCGGCGCGAAAGATAAACGCAGCAAAGTTCCAAGCTAGTAAAGTTAGGGTTCTGATAGTAACTGACGTCGCTGCTCGAGGTCTAGATATTCCGCATTTGGACAATGTGATAAATTTCAATTTTCCTGCAAAATCGAAACTCTTTGTACATAGAGTAGGTAAGCAGCTAAATTACTCTTAACGCCATAGAAAATTTTCAAAACATATAATTAATCGTTTTCGTAACAGGACGTTGCGCACGAGCGGGTCGCACTGGAACTGCTTACAACATTGTATGCCCAGATGAGTACGCTTACCTTTTGGATTTGCATCTTTTCCTTGGCCGTTCCTTACGTATAATTCCACCATCTGGGTCTATAGACAATACAGAGGGTGCGATAGGTAAAATGCCGCAAGCAATGATAGAGGAAGAACTTGCTGTATTAATAAATTGGCAAAATAATTCCACAGACCTTGTATGTGCTTTTGAGATATTTCCTAAGGTACATCAAATTTATTAAGATATTTATCATGCTTTCAATTCGTCTACAGCAAAATATGGAGCAAGTGTGTGATAATGCGTATAAACAATATATTAGATCGCGACCAGCAGCCTCGTCGGAAAGTATTAAAAGAATAAAGCAGCTGCACATCAGCGAAGCAGGTGTAATACCAGAATATTCCGACGTGTCTTCCAATACTACGAATTTATTGTCGAAGATATTAAATTATAGACCACAAGGAGTGAGTATGCTTTTAAAATTTAGATAGATTTTGTTGTTACTAAGTATAAGTGTTCACTTGAAACAGACGATATTTGAAATCGGAGCAAGGGCGTCCTCTATTGACTATCAAGTTATGAAAACCAAACGGTCGATTCACAAGGAAAGTATTACGAACTTTCGTAGAAAAGCAGAAGAATTGGAGGCTAAGAGGAATGTAGAAGGTAACCGCGAATAGTGGCACGTAAGCGTAAATTTAATTATTAACAGCTACTAATTTAACAATTAATGACTTCACGTAGATCAGGTGAAAAGAGTGAATCTTCCATCAAGTACAACTGACGAGATTAATGCAGCGTTTAACACAGTTGTCCTTCCAAAGAAAAGAAATCTTGAAGATTTATACAAACCTTCTAAAAAGAAGAAACGATTGGTAGCACGAGATACGGAATTTTTCATTCCATATTCTGCTCCGGATAAACATACAGAAGATGGGTAAGTGTTCTATTGCAGATACTTGTTTCTCACAGAAAGAAATCATATTTATCTATATTTGCACAGTTTGGCAGTTAACTCCTTCAATACGGACGCAGACAAAGCGCAACTGGATCTAACTGGAGACAATGAAGAATCGCAACGCTTTCACGCACAGATCAAAAAGTGGGATCGTAAAAAGAAGAAGATGGTCAATATTGATAACGTATGTATTATACGGTTATCAACGATTTTGTATGTTTAAGAATGTAAGTAACTTGTCCTTTTTTTTTAAGGATGGGAAAGCTAAAAAAATTCGAACAGAGTCCGGTGTTTGGATACCCGCTAGTTATAAAACAAATCGTTATGCAGCCTGGAAAGAGAAGAGTAAAGTGGACGCCATAAACCACGATGATAGCGATGATGAAGAGCCTGCACAAATGCAGAAATGTACGTGAACACAATACTTCGAATTGAAGGCCGTCGCGCATTTTGGCCAAGTGCAGCGAATCGAAGAAATTAATAAGAATTAATTAATTCTCACTGCGTTTCAGTCTGGCGCGCGCGGCTCCATAGAAAACAATTGTTTATAAACTTTCCTCTTCGTTTCGCTAAAATGCGCGACGACCTCAATAGTGATCAGTATTTGATCGACTATCATATACATTTATTTTCTTCTGTACATTCCAGTGCAAACAACCGCCAACACGCATTGGGCACGCCACAATCAGAAGTTGAAAGAAAAACTTAAAGTAAAAGACGAACTGAAAAGACCAGAACAAATTCTAAAGGCGCGCAAATTACTGGAACGAAAGCGTAAAAAAAGCAACAGAAAAGGTCGAACGGGTCGAAAGGGTCAAAAAGGTCAAAACAAAGGTGGAAAGCGGCGATAGAATTTGTTGTACACTAATTCCCAAAATCGAATATATTTGCAATATAATTAATAATAACATTTTACTGTTTTTTATTTCCCTTTCTTCTATACTTTAACGGTGAACGATTCTATATTTGCTAATTTAAAGAAATCAAGTAATAGATTTGTATTCGTGAAGAATCCGATGTTTTTTTAAACAAACATTCTTCGAGGGAATTGCAATTTTAAAAAGTGTTACTAAATTGAGGCAACTTAAAAATAATATCTCCATGGATTCCCGTCGCGGAACGATTATGAGGTATTATACAATTTACGTCGATTATTTCCTTTGCATCATTGCAATTCCCTTGCGTAATTTCCGGTGTTCCACGTCAGCAACTTGTTACAAGGAATTGATAAGTTGTTTTCTGTGAAACAACAGAAACCCGGGATCCAACAAGCACGGACAACTTTTAGGTGCTGTGTTGTTATATCGTTCTAGATCTAAAGGAAACAGTAAAACCGCATTAGTATCCGAAGATACTTGAACCTATTATATTATTGATTATACAATTCTAACATTTACATGATCTGTTAATTAATTACTCGATATTCGTACGAAGAAAATACAAATTATCTGGTTATCACGTTTGAAATCTCTTAAATGTCCGAACTTATCTCACATTTAATGCATTCATTCTGTTGCTGCCAAGTGGCAGGTAGCTATACGATAAGGCAACGTTGATTAATCAGTATCTTAAAAAATGATACACAGCTGTTTATTATAAATGAATTAGAGTTGGGAGGTGCGGTAAAACGGATACCAATTTCACGCGCTCGTATTATACGCGACGCTCGCTATTACGGTTGTTATGTTACCATAAATATTAAACGTATACATGTAAATGATTAACTACGATCCTAATTTTTCCCCGCATTTTTACATAAAAGATGGAATTAGATGAGAATAAAATAAAGTCTACCATAAATTATTATCGAGTTCCAGTTTGCACTTTTCTGGAAGGAAGTAAAAGGAGAGAAAGGAAACGCCATGAGTGCATCGGTGAGTCATAAATGACAACTAGTTTCAAGTCTGTTTTGGTTGTACGCAAAGTGTTGATACTGGAACGATATGAATCATATGTGGACGTTGGTCAACGGTTATTTGTACACCTACACACGTATCGCTGTATATTTTAATTCCATCATTCCTAAAACTGTGCTCATCGCGTTTTCTGCGAATCTTACACCAATTTCGCCTTACAATGATCGAAAGGTTAGCACGAAGTCGTAAAGAAAAGAACAGACACACCCAACGTAATTTATTTCACAAAATGTATAGGGCAGAGCACATTATTCAACGTGCGTTCAAGTTATCGAATATCCATTCGCGTTGTCCCATTCCCAACATAAAATTCCCCAATACTCCGTAGAACAGGTTCGCGGTTGGCCTCGGAAAGTCATTCAATCGTCACCGACGCCGTGCATCTAAAGATACATTTTTCCAATAAGTAGTAATGGATCACTCTCAAGCCTTACCCGTAAGAGAACGCAGTCGCTCCGCAGACCACGTGGTACGTACACGCGAAAGCCAGAATTCCCTTGCAATTATTCACTGCAATATCGATCGATGCAAATTATGCAGATGGTTCGACTGTTGAAAAGCTGCAAGGTCGCACCAGTCATTCGCACGTGCACACCAAAAATCAGCGTGTCTCCGAAGCCCCTCGTATCTATTACGACTGCTAATTGTCATTAAACATCACGCGAATAAGCTCTAATACAGCCTTGAAATAGAAAGCAGGAATAACGAAATGCGAACTGATCCACGGAAGGTAACATCCTGCATTCCTATTTCACTTATCGATTGGAAATCTTTCGAAATTCAATCGTTTAGAAAGTTCAGCTAGGGGTCGGTCGAGGTCGAGGTCGATGATGAGGACGTCCACGCCCACGCTTCGCTGGCGTAGCTGCGACGAGTTGTTGTACCAAACAGTCGCGAATCCTCGCGAAAATCAAAGGGAAACACAGGAAGACAGGTGGATCTACGGTGGAGCAATGAATTTTCGCCCAGCCCGCCTCTCGATCGAGGGATTCGTGCCAAGGCAGCTGCGGCCGCTAGTCGGCCACGATCCCAGTGACACCGACCGTGGAAATAAGTATATTCGCAACCAGACGGTCACGTCTACGATCTACCGTTCACCATCCACGCCGTCGCTGGCTGTCTCTCGCCTCTACGTCATGTGGTTAAAAATACGTGGCGCTAGTCAACCCGGACACCCGTACGCAAAAACGACGATGTCAGGACTTTCCGTGAAAGCAGCGTCACGCGTATCTCGCCGCAAAAAGATGTTCCGCGTGCACTTTGTATCCGTTAGCGAATTACGAGCTTGCTCGAAGGTCTCTCGCCTGGCGTGCACAGAGATTATCGGCGCATTTTATTAATCTAAATTCGTTGCGCTCCGCGAATTTTCTATACATGGAATTAAAATTTCTCCGAGGCGTTCGATCATTGGAAGAGGTTAACAAAGGCTCGCTGGCCACGTGCTTCCATGTTGATTCAACCGGCGTCATTCAGGAATCTAGGTTCCGACTACTCGGCTGTATACAATGAGAGCTATCTTAATATTGATAAGCAGTGAAAGTCGCCCGTTAGTAGAAAGCGTACGGGGCGGATAATGAAATTTAGATACTACTCCGGCGCGGGAAAATTATGCACATGTATTCCCGGTGCACAATGCAACGGCATTGCGATCGCGCGAGTCAGTGTGCAATTGTAACAGTTGGAAACTAGTCGGGAGCGGTTCGTTTAATATACGGTGCAGCTATTGCGCAACGCGGCCGATTTCGACAGCTCGGAATTTCTACAAAGTAAAAAGTCACTGGGCCGAGCGAACGTTCGAAGTCCCCCAATTAAGCAATCGGTTTCGCGAGCTACGCGCACGGATGCGGAGAGGTCTCTCAGCCTCATCTCGCTCGCCATAATTATACAATACCAGCCCCGTCTCCGCAGTAGTGTACGAGTCGGCACCTAAGCACACAGTCCTCTTTTTTCCTTCCCTCGGGCGACATTCCGCGCAATTGCGCAATTTTCCCCAGGTAACCACGGCCACGCGCGACTTCGCACCCAATGGTGTCCCCCTCGTGCCCCGGTTATTTCTAATACCGGAAAATTAACGCAAAACCGACCGACTATTTTCGCAGCGGACGGTTGAAAACAAACTCGACTACATCGCCGGGAAAATCGCTGGCGTTATACTTCGCCAATAATGAAATGCTCGCTTCGACTTGCTCTCCAAGTTCCGCGGCCGAGAATAGACGCTTTGACTAGAAGGAACGGCATCCCCGATACTTCATTCGATTACCAGGTAGACGATGGAATTTCCAGAGTACCGAGGGCAGCGTTTAGAAAACGGTTTCTCCGCAGGAACCGCCGACCCGCGGGTAGCATTTTCTGTTAATTGCTTGTCTCGTTATAGGGGAGACCGGGGTAAAGTGAACCTCGGTGTAAAATGAGCTCTCTTAATTTATTCTTTAATAATAGAATATATTTACAAATTTTGGGAACGTAATAAATGTGCATAATTATCAGTGTGATATTACACACATTTATTACGTCCGCAAAATTTGTAAATATACTCTGTTATTGAAGAATAAATTAAGAAAGCTGATTTTACCCCGAGGTTCACTTTACCCCGGTCTCCCCTACATATCGTCGTCTAGCAAAGTACGAGCAGCTTTGAATTCCCGCGAGATGTTGCAGTTTAGATCCCAATCGCTAGACCTCGCGAGCTCCAGGTTCTACAGCGGTTTTGTAAAAGGAAGATAGACGTACGCCACCGTTGGCCAACCGTGAACATGGACTGAAATCGATCCCTCGACAGTTATCAGCCACCTATGCTGCATGCAAGAATGAATGGGATGTCACTCAGGCCAGCAGTCGGATGGCTGGCTGGCGATGCGACCGTATGCAATGCACATCCAGCTATGCATACGTGTCATCTCGATTGCAACGCTGCCACTCATGGTGTCCGCATCTTGCCTGATTATGGCTGAACCGTACACGGTACCCTGAAACCGCGTTAGCGTTCTATGAATGAACGCACGTGCATCGTATTATCGGCCAAGGCACGTACGTAAAACGCCAAAAAGAGAGAGAGAGAGAGAGAGAGAGAGAGAGAGAGAGAGAGGGAGAGAGCGGGGAGGAAGAGAGAGAAAGAGACAAAGGGCGGAAGTAGGGAACTTGGGAAATGTACTGCCGCCACTGCCGGGGCGATCGATCGTACATACATATGAATTTGCGTGATGCGCGCTGCTGCTTACAGATTACTTCCAACCGCTTTAATCGTTTTTCCAAAAAGAAAGCAAAATCCGCGATGCTATAAGCGTGCGAGTTCTCGCAGAGCAAAAGGGCGATGCACCGCGTAGAATTCATAAGCCACTTCCTCGAACTGCTGGACGGATACTCTGGGACTATTGTAGCGTTAACAGTAATGAAAGTATCGCGAAACGAGCGAAGATGGAGCGTGGAATTGAATTTAAAGGCATACTCCGCTGATTGGTAGTTCCAACTATTTCCAAGCGGGCAATGCTAGATTATACGCGTGGAAAGTTCTACGGCCGTGTAATGGTATCTACTGGAAAGGGCGTTCTGATTTAAAGTTTTAATTATTTAACGACGACGTTAGATAACGAAGATAACGAATATGTACATACAATATTGTTTCTTCGCCGCGGAGAGCAAATAAGCGCTTTCTATGTTGAAGATAGAATGATTGTAAATGAGGAATTGTGTTCAATCGTGTTTGAAACTTCAATATGATTTCGAACTTATCGGCAACACGCAGCTTTTGGCGGTGCCGGCTTATCAGGCACATTATTAACTCGTATATACTGTGTGCATTGTCAACAATGGTATTTATCTCAGTAACGTAACAATAGCC